>JBBPBO010001984.1:44879299-44910824 GCA_037974295.1 Cicer cuneatum | reverse complement strand
TATTTTTATTTTTTTTTAAATTGCCAACTCTTTTTTTAAGTTTTTTAAAAAGTTGTCAACTTATTTTTTTTAATAATGTCACTTAATTTATTTAAATTTTTTTATAAAAATTGTCAAGTTAAAAAAAATGAAAGGCTTAAATATAATTTTGTTCTTTTATCTTTTACTTAATAGTTGTTTTGGTCCTTTATCTTTTTATTTAATTCATTTTGGTCATTTATCTTTTGTTTTAGTAATTTATCTTTTACTTAATAATTATTTTAGTCCTTTATCTTTCGTAAAATTATATAAGTTTGTCATTTTATTAAGGACTAAAATGAATATTACGTAAAAGCTAAAGGAGGAAAATGAATAAAACAAATAAAGAACCAAAATGAAGAAAAAAAAAGACTATAATGAATATTAAATAAAAGATAAAAAACCAAAATTATATTTTAGTTGAATTTAAAAAAATGAGTTCCCAATTTTAAAAATAAAAATAAGTGAGCTGTATATACGTATTTATGAAAAAAATCATGTCAGCATTGACCAAGTCAAAATAAGGAGAGTTAACCATTTGTAAAAAGGGTTAAAATTACAATTTTATAATTAAGAACGACAAAATCGCCGGATTTTGAGTGTCAAAAGTACATTTTAGCCAAAAACTAACTACTAACAATTTGCTTTGAAAAAGAGCATGACAATCTACATAGATTATTATATATACTACGTTTCATGAGAATATTATAACATATATAATATTTCATATTAACAATGATATAATACACATTCCATATTTCATACATTAATGCAAAACCTTATTTTTTTCTCTATTTCTCTCTTCATATCATATCATCAACAAATACATATATCAAACAACTCTCTTTTATCATTTTCTCTATCGAAATGTATAGACCCCTTATGAGTGTACACCTAACATTTTTTTATTTCCTATATATTAAATAGGAATATGCGTTTTCTTGTAGTTGGAGTATAATATTTAGTGGTATTTTTTATTTATAAGAAAATGAATTAAGAAAACACAAGAGATACTTCAACCCAATACAAAGAGTCACTTTATATTAAAGATAAACAATCTAATTGATTAACACACCAATTCGAAAATTGTAAAGTTGAGTTTTTGGTTTCTCTTGACAAAAGTAAACCTCACGAAATTAACTTAATCTGTGCTATTAAACCTGAGCAATCAGCCACCCCATATAAAAAAATAATGTGATTAAGCAACATCCAAATAATAGAACACCATATGATAAATCTCCTCTTGTGTCGCCTCTTTCCTTTTATCTCCAAAATGTTTATAACAACCGATGAATGTGGCACAAAAGAGTACACCAACGAGCCATGAATTGCTGCCCAAATTCGAAGTGAAAATGGACAGAAGAAGAACAAGGGGTTAATTGATTCAACAAATTCAAAATAGAAAATACTACTGGTTCTAAACATGTCTATTTGTTATATTTTGAGTTTGAAAAACTGTTTAAAAATCACAAATTGTGCCACTGAAGATATTACTGGGTTGAGTCGCGGACTAGGTCGCTCTCTTTAAGACGTTTCGCGGCACTGCCCAAATTGTGCAAGGCAGACTATCAACTACGATGTCCCCAGGATAAACAACTCAGACTCACTATATCAAAGTTCCATTGCACCGTAGAAAACCGTTCTAGAATTACACCCTCACTATGGCTGTTAAAGCCACTCTCAATATGACGTTTAAAGTCACTCTTAATAAGGCGATTAAAATCTCGCAATATGGTACTATGACCACTCATAAATCAAAATGACTACACTCTAAAGGACTGCGACATGCAGCATAAAAACCACTTTAAAAGGATAATATTATTATGACCACTCAAAAATCGACGAGACTACGGTATAAAACCGCTCTAAAAGGATAGTGGTATTAAGACCACTCAAAACTCGACGGAACTACGGCATAACAACCGCTCTAAAATATCGAAGGGACTACGGTATAACAACCGCTCTAAAATATCGAATGGACAAAAAGAAAGGGGAGAAGTGGCTCGGTAACAATCGAGCAGAATATAAGATGGAGAAAAGAAATAGTTGGGAAATGGATCCAACTTTGGTGTGCTTTGCACAATAAATTGACACTCTTTATATAGTGATGGAAGCAAACCCACATATGTTTTCTATCCAATGTAGGACTTCAACAATTTTTAAATTCACACATTATGTTCCAACAATCCCCCAATTGAATTAAAAAAATGTTTCTAAAATAGCGTCAAACGCTTCTATAAGATTGTGCATAAGCAAAGGTGTCTCTTGACTTGAACCATTGCATAGTAAGTGAGATTTAGATTCAACAAGAGTGACTCCTAGTCTTGAACTCTATCTCTGACATCAAACCCACACACAACCTTTTCATAGGGTGTATTCTCAAAAGCCCGTGCATTAATGGCCCTGCACGTCTATCCCAGTATAGTGAATGCTCTAGGAATTTTTTGCATAGAAATTCCATAGGAAGCGGCCCCACTTCCACATTCACATAGGTGAGTCTATCAAGAGTACTCATGTAGCTAGGTACTCCTTCTACATAGAGTATAGATCTCATTAAGAGTTTCTATTATCTCAACCTTTCATCGCTTCAGAAATCATGCTTTTGTTAGATATAATAACATGTTCATCTCATATCACTATGACTTGTTATTACCCATTGAACCTAATTCTTGGGATCTCCAGTCTTTTAGGTCGGGTTACCATTATGAGTGACTTAATGATCTTTAGGCAATAGTCCCATCCTTTTGGATGTATTTATGACTTTCTCTCTAGCCAATCCTTTCGACAAAGGATCTGCTAAATTATCATGAGTACATGATCCACTATTACAACTCCTTTAGTAAGTAATTCTCCAACTGTGTTGTGCTTACGATGTATTTGTCGTGTCTTACCGTTGTAACAACGATTCTCAATTTTGCAATAGCCGCGGTACTATCGCAGTAGATCAACACAGATGACATAGGTTTTTCCCATAAAGGGATCTCAGCTAGCCAACATCTCAACCAACTCTCTTCATCACTAGCAGTAGCTAGTGTTGGAACCAAGTTGGTTTTACACTTAAAGTTTTGATGTTAAAAAAAGTATTTTATGGGAATAATATATTTGACTTCGAAGAAGTATACCACCAGAGGATGCCCCCAGAGGATGTCACCAGAGGACGTCACCAGAGGATACCACCAGAGGATCCCACCAGAGGATATCACCAAAGGATCCCACCAAAGGCAAAAATCAGAGGATATCATCAGAGGCAAAAATCTGAGGATATCATTAGAGGCAAAAATCTGAGGATATCATCAGAGGCAAAAATTAGAGGACATCATCAGAGGCAAATATCAGAGGATATCATCAGAGGCAAAAATCCGAGGATATCATCAGAGGCAAAAATCAGACGGTATCATCATAGGCAAAAATCAGAGGATACCTTTAGAGGCAGGAATTAGAGGACATCATTAGAGGATACCATCTGAGGCAAACATCAGAGTATGAAAGAAGACATGGTCAAGATTCATAGAAGATTTGATTCAAATTCGAAGAAGACTTGATTGAAATTTGAAGAAGATCTGATCAAAATTTGAAGAAGATTTGATTTAAATCAGAAGAAGATTAGGTTCAAATTTAAAAAGGAACAAAATCAAGTTGAAGCATTTACAAAAGAAATCTGAACAAAATACAATTCAAAATTTAACTTGGACCAAGTAAAAAGCCGAAATCTCAACTATAAATAGATACTCCAGGCTGAAAAAGAAATAATCGAAAAACTGAAGAGAGTAGAAGAACTCAAGCTTAAAATCCAAATTCATCTTAGAGTTCAAATAGAGAAACACTTGTGCAAAAGAGAAATATTTTCTAAGTGTTCTTTTCTTAGAGTGTGAGAGTCATTGTTATAATCTGCTTTCCAGAAGCAACTACTCAAGTTCCAAACCTTTGTATCCAACCCGATAGTGGTGTAAGTTCCTTCTTCAATATGGGGTTGTCAGATTGTTAGGAGAAGATTTGGCTTGTAGGGTCTAGGTGGTGTAAGTTCCTTCTTCAATTTGGATTTTCCAGATTGGTAGGAGAAGACTTGGCTTGTAGGATCAAGGTGTTGTTGTTCCTCAAAAGTCTGAGACTGTCAGGCTGTTTGGGAAGATTGGCTTGGAGGGTCAGGTGCTGTGTAATTCAAAGTGTTTGAATTAGTGGATTAAAGCCTTTTGAATGAGGGTACTAGATGTAGCCGAGTTAATGGTGAACAAGGATAAATCTATGTGTCCAAATACTTATGCTTTTATTATCTGCTACTTTTGAATCTAATTGCTTCTTCTCCAAGTAATTTAGATCAACTTTCATCAAATCAGCAAAAAAGTATTCAACTTTTGCAAACACAATTCAACCCGCCTCGTGTTTGCACCTTCAATTGGCATCAGAGCTCGGTCTCAAGGCTGAGCACTTTACAGTGTTTGAGATAAGATCCAAGGATTTGATATGTCTGGATTCAGTGAAGAAGCTGTCGAAGGAAACATCAACAAACCACCTCTGTTTGATGGAAAACGTTTTGAGTATTGGAAAGACAGGCTCAGAAGTTTCTATATTTCACAATATCATGAACTTTAGGACTTGGTGGAAGATGGTTATATTGCTCCAGAGGATACTGATGGTATTGAAATTCCAAGAAATGATATGAATGGTAATCAGAAGAAGATGAACAAGATGCATCATATATCCAGAACATTCATGATAAATGAAATCTCCTTCAAGGAATTTGACAAGTGCACCAAAAAAGAGACAACAAAGAGTATTTATGATAGTCTGACTTTGACCTATGAAGGAAGCAAGCAAGTTCAAGAAGCAAAGGCCAACCTCCTAGTCAAAAAGTATGAGTTGTTCAAGATGGAAGAAGATGAAGACATTGAAACAATGTTTTCCAGATTCCAGACTCTGGTATCTGGATTAAAGGTACTTGAGAAGAGTTATACTACTGCTGATCATGTGAAGAAAATCCTTTGGAGCCCGCTAACCAAATGGAGACCAAACATCACTGCCATTCAGGAAGCGAAGGATCTAAATACTCTAAAGCTGGAAGAATTAACCAGCTCCCTCAGATCACATGAAATTGAGCTTGAAGAAGATAATCCCAAGAAGAAGAACAAAACCCTAGCCTAGAAATCCAAGCAGAAGAAGGTTCTAAAAGCTATATCAGAATCAGAAGATAGTGATTCAGATGATCAGAATCTGAACCTAGAGGAAGAGGAGATTGCTTTCATAACTAGAAAGGTTCTAAAGATATGGCACAACAGAAATAAGAAATTTCCCCAAAGGTATTCCAAGCATTCCAACTGAGGAAACGATGAATATGACAAGAAAAGTATCATCTTCTATTGATGCAATGAACCTGGACATATCAAGTTAGAATGTATAAACATGGAGAAAGGGCCACACCAGAAGAAAGATTCTAGACCCAAGAAGAAGAATCTGATGGCTACATGGGATGATTCTGATGAATCCTCTGATGATGAAGAAGCAGATTTGGCTATGATGGCTCATCCCAACTCTGCCTCTAGATCCAACACAGAATCTGACTCTAGAAGTGAATCAGCAGCTGAAGAAAAAGAGGTATTTTCTGAATTCACCCGATCTGATTTAATTACTGCAATTAATGATTTTTTAAATATTAATAACAAATTGTCTTTAAAAGTGAAAACACTTAGGAAATAAAACAAAATTCTAACCAAAGAAGTCAATGTTTTAAAGAATCAAAGTGCAGAATGTAAAACAGAAAATGGAGCTCTTAAAACTAATATTGCTGAACTTAAGGCTGGAAATCTAACTCTAAAAAGTAATCATTGTTAAACATCAAGTGAAAGTACTACATGTAATTCTGATATGCATGAACAAGTATTTCAAGATTTTCTTGCCAATGGTATGGAAAGAAGCAAATATGTTTCTATGATTTATGGAGTTAGTAACAATGGTAAAAGAGGTATAGGATTTGAAGAACCTGTAACTGAAACTAAACCTATTTCCTCTGATGTTTTGTGTACTGTTTGCACTAAGAAAGGTCACTCCAAATTATCTTGTCCCATGATAAATACAAGGAAAGACAAGAAGCCTTTCAAGACTAACAAACCAGGACCCAACCAGATTTGGGTACCTAAGAACAAAATTATCTTTGTTGCAGATATCCTCAGCAATCAAGTTACAACACCAATCATGGTACCTGGACAGTGGATCAACATATGACAGGAGAAAAGTCTATGTTCCAAGAACTAACCTTGAGCAAAGGAGGCAAAGTGACTTTTGGAGGAAAGCAAAAAGGCCAGATCATTGGTCAAGGCATAGTTGGTAATGGTATTTCCCCTTTTATTAAAGATGTCTTGTTTGTTAAAGGTCTTAAGCATAACTTATTAAATATTAGTTAGTTAAGTGATAATAATTATGATATTATATTCAAGTAAAAAACATGCAAGGCAATTAGTCAGAAGGATGGATCTGTACTCTTTACAAGTCAGAGGCAAAACAACATTTATAAGGTAAATCTGTTTAGTCTAGAGAAACAAAAGGTTAAGTGTCTTATGTCAGTAAATGAAGAGAAACTAATTTGACACAAAAGATTAGGTCATGCAAACCTTAGATTAGTTTCAAAACTGAATAAACTTCAACTGGTGAGAGGTCTACCTAAGCTTAGTTACAAAACTGAAATTATGTGTGAAGCTTGTCAAAAGGGAAAACAAACAAAAAGCTCCTTTAACCCTAAAAACTCAGTCTCTACCTCAAAGCCCTTTGAGCTCTTTCATATAGATCTATTTTGGCCAGTGAAAACAGCCTCTCTAAGTGGAAAGAAATATGGCTTTGTTATAGTAGATGATTACACTAGGTAGACATGGGTAAGTTTTTTAAGAAGTAAGGATGAATCCCACAAAGTGCTTATCACATTTTGCAAAAAAATCATGAATGAAAAGGGTCTTAAGATTATAACAATTAGAAGTGATCATGGAGGAGAATTTGAGAACAAGTTCTTTGAAAGTTTTTGTGATGAGAATGGAATCTCTCACAACTTTTCTTCTCCTAGAACATCCCAACAAAATGGAGTTGTAGAAAGAAAGAATATATCACTCCAAGAAATGGCCAGAACCATGTTAAATGATATGAATGTTGCAAAACACCTTTGGGCTGAAGCAATTAATATTGCATGTTACATTCAAAATAGAGTCTATATCAGATCTATATTGAATAAAATACCATATGAATTGTGGAAAGGTAGAAAGCCTAACATCTCCTATTTTAAAAAATTTGGTTGTACTTGTTATATGTTGAACACCAAAGATAGGTTTGGAAAATTTGATTCTCGATCTCAAAAGTGTACCTTCATTGGTTACTCTGAAAGATCCATAGGGAAACTAATATTGTGGAAGAATCCATACATGTTAAATTTGATGAAAAACATCTTGACCTTGAAAATTCAAAGCAAGATGATGATAGTGCAGGTTTACCAGAACCAAAGGAAGTTGATGCAGACAAACCAGAAGAACTTGAAAAAGTAGAGGATACAAGCAAATCAGAAGAATATGACAAATCTTCAAAGGATGAATCTAAAGATAAGTTAGAAGAAAGATGTGGATGGAAGTACAAGTCATCTCATCCTAAAACTCTAATAATTGGAAGTGCAAGTGATCATTTAAGGACCAGATCATCACTTAAAGATACCAGTTTGTTTGGCTTACTCTCATCAATTGAGGCTACCTCTATTGATGAAGCATTGGAAGATAATGGATGGATTCTTGCAATGCAAGTAGAGTTAAATGAATTTGAGAGGAATGATGTTTGGGATCTAGTACCAAGACTATAAAAGAACATTATTGGAACCAAGTGGGTTTTCAGAAACAAGCTAAATGAAAAAGGTGAAGTGGTTAGAAACAAGGCAAGACTTGTTGTACAAGGCTACAATCAGCAAGAAGGCATTGATTACACTGAGACATTTGCTCCAGTGGCCAGGTTAGAAGCTATTCGTATCCTACTCTCTTTTGTTGCAAATAATAACATTACATTATTTCAAATGGATGTGAATAGTGCTTTTCTAAATGGTTATATAAGTGAAGAAGTGTATGTTAAACAACCCCCAGGTTTCGAAAATTCTAAATTCCAAATCATGTTTTTAAACTTAGAAAATCTCTATTTGGTCTAAAACAAGCACCTAGGGCATGGTATGTGTTGACACCTAATTTTGTCTGTTTTATTTAGACATTTTTATATTAAAAAAATATAATATTATATATAAAAAAAATGAGAAAAATATAATAAATAAAAATAAATAATTAGACTATAAATTTTATACAATCATGAGTGTTTCTGGTTCTTATTTGTCTCTGATTCATGTTCAGGCGTTCACTCTTTTCTAAACAAAAAAAAGTACATAATCGAATAAAAAGAAAACTGAAAAGAAATGGATTGATGATAATAAAAATTAGTATAATGGTGATCAATTGAAGGAGAAGAAACTGAAAAAAATGGATTGATGGTAATAAAAATCAGTATAATGGTGACCATTTGAATGAAAAAATAACCGAAAACAAATTGATGAATAGTAATAAAAATCAGCATAATGGTGACCATTTGAATGGAAGGAAACCGAAAACAAATTGATGAATAGTAATTAGTAATGAATCCACAATTATTTTCTTGTCTTTTGTAACCTACACCCAGAAAATCTATAAATAGTCTACACCATGAGTAGAAAAGAGGGAGAAAAAAAAGAAAAAGGAAATCGAGAAATAATAGAAAAAAGAGGAGCAGAGAATCTGAACTTGGTAAAACTAGTCCAGCAAACCATATTCAGCAGTAAGGTATCGATTTTCTCATCCTTATCTAATGTTTTCTTTTTCGTTTATTTGTATTGCATTCTTTAATTTTTTTTTTTAGTTTATTTGTATTGCATTCTTTAAAAATGTAATTTAGTTTTGTTTTTTTTGTTGTCATTTTTGCCAAAAATAAACTCATACGTTAAGCTTTTATTTTCCTTAAGTGGTTTGTTCTAAAATTTATTTTTTTTTAATACATACTAAAAACACCATAAATAATTGATGCTTATAAACCAATCACCAAGTAAAACAAACTTCAACCCGTTGTAATATAACACAAAATTCACAAAATAGTTTATCAAATAAAAAAAAATAATCATAACAACGAATAAATAATTTTTTCTTTTTTAAAATCAATAGCCGTCGCCGTCGAATGAAATTCATCTTCGCTCGCTGCGCCACATCACTTAGTGGCCTTTGTGCCGTGACATATTCAACAACGCATAAGCAAATCCTTTAATAGGCTGTTTCACCAACATGTCCATCTGTTTCGTGCATAAACTACCGCATTACCGTTGTTTTCTAATAAAAACATCAATTGTTTTTTAGTAAAAAAAAAATATATATATATACAATTTGTGAACAGACAACTCATTTTTTTTGTTATTATTATTATTACTATTATCATTATTATATTTTTACTTCTGAATACGTATATAATAATAACTATAATAAAACAATAGTTAAATAGAGTAATAATAAAATCGGATAACACATAAATATTTTCTGCCCAAGAACTACGTGTGTTTTGATTTCCCTATTGCACCTGGGGATACGTAGGAGCAAAGTTTTCTCCTTGTCAAACCAAATTATAATTTTTTTTTCTTTTATTAATGTAAATAATTTATTTTCCTTTTTATTATTCTTTTAGGGGGTAAAATAAATAATTAAGTAATTAAATAATTTGTATACAATTAATTATAGGGTAATCGTTTTAACGGACGATGTAGGGTAATATTACTTTCTCTACTCGTAATGGACTCCCGAATCCATTTTTTGGTTCAAAAAATTTATTTTAGGTTTTATCTAATTTTTCCTTTTTTTAAAAAAATAAAATAAAATTGGTGGTGACACATTTTTCGCGGACAAACCGGACGCGACAACTAGCGACTCTACTGGGGACTTTTGAGAGTCAAGCCCAATCTAATTAATTGTATATAATTTTTTTTAATTATTTTATTTATATTACCCCTTTTGTTTTATTTATTTTGTTATATTATGAATATAATTATATGTGTTTATGTTAGTTTATTTTCATTATGACGATATTTTATTTTTATTTTTTCCTATACACTACTTTAACACGATTCACACACTTATGTGTAGGCTCTATACCCGGGCTGAGTGCAACCTAAGATAAGTTATAGATTGTGTAATGATAATCTTCTGGATGTATCCTGTTTGGTTGTCATGAAAGTCTCACCTAGAGTTGACCTTTTCTAGAATATTTCCATTTTAATAGTTTACCTATTAATTGGTCTAATATTTTAGAATTGAGTTGTGTGCTCTAGGAACGGTTTTAGAACTATAGAGCCACCCATAGTAAAGGTTCACATAAAAAAATATAGAAAGAAAAGAATCGTGTAAATCACATGTATATACGAAAAGAACCTACCACATGCCTTGTTCACTTTTACCCTCTAGCATACCCATGTTTTTTTTTCCTCACTCTCCTCATTGTCATTTTTTTTTCTTTTGCATCATATCATTTATCATGGTCACTTTTGAAGAAAATCATTATCATATCATTTTCAAAACCATAAAAAGTAAGGCTTGTTGTGATAACTTTAACCACAGGAAACATGAGATCAATTGGTGGCTCAAACATTACTCCATTGAGAAAGACCTTGCCATTGAGGGTTCTCAAACCAGATGTAAGCACCCTTAAGAATCTTGTTCAAAAGTTAAAAAAGGTACAACGTGTAATCTTTATGGGGAAATTCGGAAAAATTCTGGACTTACTTGAGGTTAATGTTGAAGTAACTAGAATATCACTAGAAAGGGGGTTGAATAGAGATATTCAAGGTTTTAAAAATTCTGTTTCAGTTTTAAACTACTGTCCTCTTTTAGAGGATGATTTATTAGATGTTGTAAAGTTGAGAGAGAGAATAATGACACACGAATTTTTATACTGGTTCACCCAGCGAAGGCTACGTCCAGTCCTCACACTCTAGTGAGTTTTTTACTAAGTATCAAAAGCTATCAGCCTCTCACTGAGGTTGATTACAAACTGTGTTTTCTTTAGCTTCACCAAGCTTACAATTCTTTCCTTCTGATTTCTCTTCAAGTGTAACTCACTTAAAGGTCTAAAGATGATATGAAGTAGTTTGATAGGATTTACTTTCTATAAAGATGAAACAAAGATCTAGTGTAAGATTATAGAAAGCTTGAAAGGAGACTGATAATGCTCTTGATAGCCTCTTGATATTTTTCTGTTTTGCTCGTGTAGTTGTTGTGTTTTGCTGAAGAAGAGCAGCCCTCACACTCTAGTGAGTTTTTTACTAAGTATCAAAAGCTATCAGCCTCTCACTGAGGTTGATTACAAACTGTGTTTTCTTTAGCTTCACCAAGCTTACAATTCTTTCCTTCTGATTTCTCTTCAAGTGTAACTCACTTAAAGGTCTAAAGATGATATGAAGTAGTTTGATAGGATTTACTTTCTATAAAGATGAAACAAAGATCTAGTGTAAGATTTTAGAAAGCTTGAAAGGAGACTGATACTGCTCTTGATAGCCTCTTGATATTTTTCTGTTTTGCTCGTGTAGTTGTTGTGTTTTGCTGAAGAAGAGCAGCCTTCCATTTATAGAGAGAAGGAAACTTTCTCTTCAAGAAAATTTTCCCTTCTGACCGTTTTTCCAAGATGTAATGAACCTCACTGTTGTTTTGAATTTACAGCCTTGCCATTATGTCCTTTTACAGCCTGGCACTTGGGAGGTTACTTCTTTACTTGGCTTTCCAGGAGGTTAGATCATTCCATATGTTTTTAACAACTGGCCAGTGCTGTTTTCTGGTTCCAAGACATGACCCTTCTCTGTTCGTGAATGCAGCTTTTGATACTTTGGAACTGTTAGTTGTTCTTAATGTGAGAGGATGAATGAGCAGCTAGAATTTATCCTCTGGTAATTTCCTTTTGGTGTATGAAGTTCACCTTATGGTATCCGTCTTCTGATGTTTACCTTCTAGAGTTCATCTTCTGATATTTATCTTCTGGTGTGTATCTTCTGGTATTCATCTTCTGATGTTTATCATGTGAAGTTCTTCTTCTAAATTTTATCTTCTGGTGCGTATCTTCTGGTATTCATTTTCTGATGTTTATCATGTGATGTTCGTCTTCTGAATTTTATCCTCTGATGTTCATCTTTTTATCATCTGATTTGTTTCTTCTGAAATTCATCTCATGATGTATATCTTCTGATATTCATTTCTGATTTTCATCTTCTGATGTCGTCCAACCTAGACTAGCAAACTGGTCTGCTGAGATCCTCTGATCTCGGCCAACACTGGAGCATTTATTCTGACCTTCTGATTTCGACCAACACTGGGCCATTCATTGTGACCTTCTGATTTCGACCAACACTGGGCCATGGTCTGATCTTCTGATCTTGGCCAACACTGAACTGGGTCTGGATTAATTCTGGACAAACGATATTTCAGTCTGGAACTTTTAGCTTATCTTCTGATTAATTCAGGGCTGTTTTTCACTTCACCGTCAGGCCATCTTCTGGTCAGAAGAACTTCTTGAATAAGTCTGACTTATGATTTCTTCTGGTCTGGATCCAGTCTTCCTCTGGCAGGTTTCCTTCTAGTCTGGTCCATGTCTCCTTTTGATTTTGTTTCCTTGTGATATGGGCCAGCAAAGATATCCTCTGGAGATTTCAGGATGCATCCTCTGGTATCTTCTGGATGCATTATTTGGTGTTTTCAACTCTCAGGTTTTCTGCTTCTGGTTTTCTGTTCCAGATGTTCTGCTTCTGGTGTTTTAACTTCAGATTTTCTTTATGGATTAACGACTTTGTTTTTTGCATGCATTCATTCTTCTGGACAGGAGGTTGCGATCTTTGGATCCTGTTCCTTTCTTAGTACAATACTTAAATGCACGCATTAGTGTAATCATAATCTTAAGATAATTTTGTTATCATTAAAAGGGATTTTTTCTCAACATTCTCCCCCTTTTTGATGATGACAAAATTTCTTTAGATTATTTAAAATAAAATTGTAAAGGTGCTGTTTTTGAGTATGAAGCTCCCCCTCAGTATGAGCTGTAAGGAATAGGGGCTCCCCCTCAGAAAGTGCATAAAAGAATTTAAAGATTTTTGAACCAATCCGAATACTTTATATTGATTATAAGAAGATCATACAAAAAATGGTTCAAAAGAAAAAAAAACATAGAGGATTGAATTACGATAATTTCAAAAATTATCATCTTTTCTAAGTTCCTAATCATTGACAATTTTAATTTTAATCTATCTCCCCCAAATTTGTCAACAACAAAAAGTCAGTGGGAGCTTAGAGGATGGTGGACTACTTGGAAGGAGAGGAATCATCAGACGAGGAGGAGGTTGAGGGACGAGGTAGTGGTGGAGGAGGATGAATAGAGGGTACTGGAGGCTGTGCTTCTGGCGCAATAGGCTTGACCAGGTGCGCTGTGACCCATTCTAGTAGAGTGCTAAACTGCGCCAGAGTTTGATGAAAAGTGGCCATTGTTGTAAAAAGTTTTTTCTGATCTTTGCGGATCTTTTTCAGTGCTCAGAGTTCTTTGTGGGAGCGACGTTGTTCAAGCTTGGTATCAGTGGTGGGAGGAGTGAAGTCATCTGGAATGGGATCAACATTGCTGCTAGTGCTTTTCATTTGAGTGAGAGGAGTGAAGTCATCTGGAAGGATTCAAGTGAACTGAATCGTCTTGTAACTTCAGGAAGTGGTGCAGGAGCCGCTTCATTGATGATTTGATGAGCAGAGGGAGTAGTGATAAAATTTGTAGGGTACATTTTTGTAGGAGAGGAGAAGATTTGAGCCATGGTGCACGAGGGTTGAGCTGGTTGTGATGGACTTGTAGGAGGATAAGGAAAGAGAAATGGTTCTTGTAGATTTTGAGATGTGTCCAGTGGGTTAGATGGAAGCGTAGTTTCTGGAGGTGAGCCCTTTTGAGTATTGATATTGAGATCAAAAAAGTGTTTGGCACCGTTTTTCACAAGTTGAGAGGGTGAACTGAGGTCTTCACCTTCTGCTGAACAATGGTTTTGATTTTCAAGAGGGACAATTTGAAGTTGTTCAAGAGGGTGGACATTTTTGGAGGGTGGTGAGGACGGGATATTTGGTTCTTTGTCAGAAGAAGAATTTGATGCGACTGGAGGTTGAGATGGTGGATTGGAAGTTGAGTTCCGTTTTGATTTTTTCTTAGATGGCTGTTTGTGAGAAGGCTTTTCAGTGGGATCAAGGCACATTTGGTTTACATTTCTTGCAGAGAATGTGTTGTTGAAGGTGATAGAGTGTTCATCCTTTAATGGAACTTTAAAAAATTTGAAGATTTTGGTGAGAATCATTCCATACGGAGCTGATCTCCCAAGATATGCAGCATTGACCATGAACCTAAAGATATGTTTCCTAGATGAAGAGGGGTTCCAGAAATGAGGTGATGAATAATCAGAATGTCCAGCTCAGTTACTTTCTCATAACTGCCAGCCCTGGGGACAACAGAGTGTACACAAATATTGTGCAACACTTTACATATTGGAAGCAGGTTGGATGCAACCTGGGGCTTTGGTGGATTGATAAAAATGTTGGCAACGACAGATGAGCGAGTAATCATGTAGCTAGAATACCACGCTTCATAAAATAGATAGGGGCCTTCATCACGTATGTCAAAGATTTGAGATAGCAAAGTTGGGGTGAGCTCAATATGTGCCCCCTTAAAAATAACACTGATGCAATTGTCCCCCTTGGACACATTTGCAGTAGCGTAGAATGCTCTGACAAGTTTTGGATATTGAGGTTCGTTGATAAGGAGGAAGGGAAACCAACCAAGTTGATCAAAGATTTCTTCTACATTTACTCCTCCTAGAGTTAGACCTTTTAAGTCAATAATTTTTCCATTTATAACAGTTTTGTCCTGCCATTTTTCTAAAAATTTTGCTTATAGGAGGGTGTTTTCGAAGAGAGGGATTTTGGCTGATTTTGAAGCTGGTTGTTGTGAGTTTTTTTGATTTACTTTCCTTTTTGAAGTTGCTATTTTGGTAGGTTTGGAGGAAGGAGTTTTCGAAGAATCAGAGTGTATTTCCTCAGAGTCATCTGAGTCAATAACATGAACAGTGTTGTCTTGAATGAATTATTTTGATGATATTTTTCCAGATATGATTCGAGCTGATCGTCTGGAAGGAGTCGATAATGAAGTTTTTTGAGAAAACGTTTTTCTGGCTTTTGAAAATGGTTGAGTGGACAGAGGAGGATGGACCATGTTGAATGGTTTGTATGAGGAAATGGTAGGGTTTTGAACATGCTGTGATGAGTCACTTGAGTAGTTTTCAGTTTGATTTTCAGATGAGTTTGAGGAATGTTTTCTTTTTCCAGCAGATTTGGTGCGAGCCATTTTTGAATACTGGAGGTTTTTGAATTTTTACAATGGGTAAATGAGTTAATTTATTGAGAAATTATTTGTTACCATTGGAGGGAAGAAGTATGGAGGCATAGGTTTAATCATGTCAAGCTAGGGAGAAGCACGGGTGACTTATCCATTGGGCAGTGAGTAAGTAACGGAAATCGAGGCACCTTTTTGCAGAGAGGAGTGTAATCAGCAGTGATTTGACTTGCCTCCCTCTGACTTTTGCAAATTTCAAATTGTGAAAATGTCAGCAAGCTGATTTTTAGTTTCAATGAAAATTAATTCAACATCTCCTTTTTGAACATGATCTCTTAAGAAATGATGTTTAATTTCAATATGTTTAGATCTAGAGTGTTGAATAGGGTTTTTGGAAAGATTAATAGCACTAGTGTTGTCACAAAGGATGGGAATTTTCGTGTACCTTAAAGTGTAGTCTTCCATTTGATTTTTTACCGAGGGGATTTGAGAGCAACATTGAGCAGCAGAAACATATTCAACTTCTGTAATGGAGAGAGCTATGGTATTTTGTTTTTTACATGACCAACTAATGAGGGATGAGCCCAGAAATTGACATGCTCTACTTGTGCTTTTCCTCTCAATTTTGTCACCAGCAAAATCAGCATCACAATATGCCAAAAGATCAAGATTTGAATCCTTTTTGTACCAAATTCCCAGATTTGTGGTTCCAACTAGATACCTGAATATCCTTTTTACTGCAGTGAGGTGTGATTCTTTAGGGGATGATTGAAACCTTGCACACATACCTACTGAAAACACAATGTCAGGTCTGCTGGCTGTTAAGTACAACAAGGATCCTATCTTTCCTCTGTACTCTTTTTCATAAATAGAGGTTCCTTCATCATCTTGATGTAGTGAGGAGGATGGATGCATATGAGTGCTCATTGATTTTGCAAGATTCATGTTATATTTTTTCAGGAGATCCTTGGTATATCTTTCTTGAGAAATGAAGATTCCTGGTTCTAATTGTCTTATTTGTAATCCAAGAAAATTTTTAATTCTCTCATCATGCTCATTTCAAACTCGCTTTGCATGAGGTTGGAGAATTCTTTGCACATTTTCGCATTTGTGGATCCAAAGATTATGTCATCCACATAAATTTGAACAATTAACATATCCTTATTATGAATCTTTTTAAACAAAGTTGTATCAATCTGACCTCTTGAGAAGCCATTCTCTTTTAGAAAGCAACTCAACCTTTCATACCAAGCTCTAGGAGCTTGCTTTAATCCATAAAGAGCTTTTGAGAGCTTGTACACATGATCTGGTTTCTTTTTATCCTTGAATCCAGGAGGTTTGTGAACATACACTTCTTCATTTAAGAATCCATTCAAGAAGGCACTTTTGACATCCATTTGATATAGTTTTATTCCTTTATGTGTGGCATAAGCTAAGAGGATTCTGATTGCTTCGAGTCTTGCAACTGGTGCAAATGTTTCATCATAATCAATTCCTTCTTGTTGGTTATAACCTTGTGCCACTAATCTTGCTTTATTTCGTATGACCTCTCCATCCTCATTCAGTTTGTTTTTGAAGATCCATTTAGTTCCAATGATGGATTTTTCCAGAGGATGGGGCACACGATTCCACACTTTATTTCTTTCAAACTGAGACAGTTCCTACATCATGGCATTCATCCATGATTGATCACTTATGGCTTGATCAATGTTCTTTGGTTCAACTTGAGATATCATGGCCATGTTGATTGAATCTTCTCTCAATGATTGCCTTGTTATAACTCCATCAGCAGTATCACCTATGATCAGATCTGGAGGATGATATGTTATAGTCTTCCATCCTCTTAGAGGCTGCTGAGAGGTTGGATCAGAAATTTCCTCCTCATTTGGGTTGTGAACTTTAGAGGATGTATTTTCATCTTCTTCATTTTTATCCATGTTTTCTAAACACAAGTCATCAAATTCATCAAAAATAACATGCATGGATTCCTCCACAGTTTGAGTTCTAAGATTATAGATTCTATAACCTTTTGAAGATGTGGAGTATCCAAAAATATACCTTTATCAGATTTTGGATCAAACTTTCCCAAATTTTCTTTATTATTTAGTATGTAGCAGTAACATCCAAATATATGAAAATAAGAAATATTTGGTTTTCTACCTTTCCAAAGTTCGTATGGTGTTTTGTTTAAAATTTTTCTAATTGAAACTCGGTTTGAAACATAGAAAGCTGTGTTGATAGCTTCAGCCCAAAAATATTTTCAATGTTGGCTCCATTTAGAAAAGTTCTAGCAATTTCTTGTAAAGTTCTATTTTTCCTTTCATTAACTCGATTTTGTTGAGGAGTTCTTCGACAAGAAAAATTATGAGAAATACCATTTTCATCAAAAAAAGTTTCGAAAGACTCATTTTCAAATTCTCCCCCATGATCACTTCTAACTGAGACAATCTTTGATCCCTTTTCATTTTGTATCTTCTTACAAAAATATTGAAAAGCCTTAGAGGCTTCATTTTTGTGTTTTAAAAACAAGACCCAAGTAAATCATGAAAAGTCATCAACAATAACAAATCCATATCTTTTTCCCAAAAAACAAGACTTGGAGTTTTGATAGGACCAAATAGGTCAATATGAAGGAGTTCAAGAGGTTGATTTGTTGAAACAATATTTTTGGAGTGAAAGCTACTTTTAACTTGTTTTCCTTTGGCACAAGCCTCACATACTTTGTCTTTTTCAAAATTTATTTTTGGAAGACCTTTAACTAACTCTAATTTTGATAATTTAGACATAGTATTCAGGCTAGTATGACCAGCCCGTTTGTGCCAAATCCATTTATCCTTTTCGATAGCCATAAAACAAGATTCAGTAGGTAAATCATCTAAATATAAGACATATAAGCTCTTTTTCCTTATGCCTGAGAATAAAACTCTACCCGAGGATGAATGCTTGACCTCGCATAGAATGGGTTTAAAAATTACTTCAAATCCACTATCACAAAGTTGGCTAATGCTTAGCAAGTTATGTTTTAAACCATCAACATACTGAACATTTTCGATTTTGGCAGAATTGTTTTTACCAATAATACCTGTTCCTTTGATTTGAGCTTTATCATTGTTGCCAAGTGTAACTGATCCTCCATCTTTTGATTCAAAAGAGATAAAGCAATGCTTATCTCCTGTCATATGTCTTGAGCAACCACTGTCCAAGAACCAGGGCTTTCTTTTGTTGATCAGAGGATATACCTGGGTCAGAATTTAGAAGAGACTTAGGTACCCATATAGAATTGGGTCCTTGGTGGTTAGTCCTTCCTTTTGTAAGGATTCTCTTTTTGTGATAGCAAATGGAATCATGATGTCCATGCTTATTACAAAATGAACATTTCCTTTTGTTACTTTCAGCTTTTTTCTTAGTAAGACATACTTCGATAGTATGTCCATGCTTTTTGCAAAAAGTGCACTTAGGTCTATCCTCTAGGTTCTTTGGTAGAAAGAAATTTTCATATAGTTTTTGTTTTTGAGAACTTTTAAAACCAATTCCAGCTTTGTCAAATATACCAGATTGAGATCCCATAAGTTTTTTAAATGTTTCTGTGGATTTGACAAAGTTGGTAATGTCATTTTTTAGTTCTTCAACTTTGATTTTCAAGTATTTCTTTTTTGTGTCCTTTTCAGGAGGATGGATTTTGACATTCTCTTTGTTTAAAGTGTTTTGTTGCTCAGACAATTTTTTATTTGATTGTTGCAAGTCAAGAATGATTTTTTGAAATTCTTCATTCTTAGCTTGAAGTTCCTTATTCACTTTCTTTATTTAATAATTTTGGTTTTTTAAGAAAACCACATTTTTGAGATAAAGTGTTTGAGTCATTCAAGAGATTGTCAAATTCTATTTCTAACTTTTCACAAGAAGGACATAGATCAATGATAATCTGCTTCTGAGTTAGCCATGAGACAAAGGTTGGCTTCTTCTACCTTTTCTTGCTCGGAGGATGATTCATCACTGTCATCCTAAGTTGCCATCATAGATTTATTCTTGTTGTGAAATCTTTCTATCTTCCTTTTGTTTAGAGGACATTCAGTTTTGTAGTGTCCCATTTTAGTGCATCCATAACAAGTTATCTCGCTTTTGTCAATATTTTCTTTTTGAGATGATCTTTTGTCTTGTCCTCTTCTGTTGATTATTCTTTGGATTCTTCTGGAAATTAGAGCCAGTTTATCCTCCTCTTCAGAAAGAGGATATTATGAGTTATCCCTTTTTGAGATATTTTCAGAGATTTTGGTGGATGGATTTTCAGTTTGACTGGATTTTAATGCAATCATTTTTCCCTTTTTGCTTGGTTTATCAGCAAGCAATAGAGGTTCATGAGCTCTCAGAGTTCCAACCAAAGATCTAGTGTAAGATTATAGAAAGCTTGAAAGGAGATTGATAATGCTCTTGATAGGCTCTTGATATTTTTCTGTTTTTGCTCGTGTAGTTGTTGTGTTTTGCTGAAGAAGAGCAGCCTTTCTTTTATAGAGAGAAGGAAACTTTCTCTTCAAGAAATTTTTTCCTTTCTGACCGTTTTCCAAGATGTAATGAACCTCGTTGTTGTTTTGAATTTACAGCCTAGCCATTATGTCCTTTTACAGCCCAACACTTGGGAGGTTACTTCTTTACTTGGCTTTCCAGGAGGTTAGATCATTCCATATGTTTTTAACAACTGGACAGTGCTCTTTTCTGGTTCCAAGACATGACCCTTCTCTGTTCGTGAATGCAGCTTTTGATACTTTTGAACTGTTAGTTGTTCTTAATTTGAGAGGATGAATGAGCAGCTAGAATTTATCCTCTGGTAATTTCCTTTTGGTGTCTGAAGTTCACCTTATGGTATCCGTCTTCTGATGTTTACCTTCTAGAGTTCATTTTCTGATATTTCTCTTCTGGTGTGTATCTTTTGGTATTCATCTTCTGATGTTTACCAAGTGAAGTTCGTCTTCTGAATTTTATCTTCTGGTGCGTATCTTCTGGTATTCATTTTTTGATGTTTATCATGTGAAGTTCGTCTTCTGAATTTTATCTTTTGATGTTCATCTTTTTATCCTCTGATTTGTTTCTTCTGAAATTCATCTTTTGATGTATATCTTATGATATTCATTTCTGATTTTCATCTTTTGATGTCGGCCAACCTGGACTAGCAAACTGATCTGCTGAGATCTTCTGATCTCGGCCAACACTGGAGCATTCATTCTGATCTTCTGATTTTGACCAACACTGGGCCATTCATTATGACCTTCTGATTTCGACCAACACTGGGCCATGATCTGATATTCTGATCTTGGGCAACACTGAACTGAGTCTGGATTAATTCTGGACAAACGATATTTCTGTCTGGACCTTTTAGCTTATCTTCTGATTAATTCAGGGTTGTTTTTCACTTCACTGTCAGGCCATCTTCTGGTCAGAAGAACTTCTTGAATAAGTGTGACTTATGATTTCTTCTGGTCTGGATCCAGTCTTCCTCTGGCAAGCTTCCTTCTGGTCTGGTCCATGTGTCCTTCTGACTTTGTTTCCTTCTGATATGGGCCAGCAAAGATATCCTCTGGAGATTTCAAGATGCATCCTCTGGTATCTTCTGGATGCATTATCTGGTGTTTTCAACTCTCAGGTTTTCTGCTTCTGCTTCTGGTTTTCTGTTCCAGATGTTCTGCTTCTGGTTTTCTGTTCCAGATGTTCTTAAGATAATTTTGTTATCATTAAAAGAGATTTTTTCTCAACAAATGTGCAAGTGGATGCCCTTACAGTGTTGGCCCAATTTTGTGACCCTTCTTTCAGGTGTTTCACCTTTAAGGACTTTCAATTGGCCCCAACGTTGGAGGAGTTCGAACGAATAATGGAATATCCAATGAAGGGGAGCAAACCTTACCAATACATGGAACACTACCCCTAACTGAAAACAATTGCTGAAACACTTGACATCCCTATAAAGGAAATAGAAGACAATGGAACCAACAATGATGATTGGTTGGGTTCCCAAGAAAGTATCTTGAAGAGGAAGCAGTAAACTTAGCAAGAAATGGAAAATGGGTCAGTTTCATGGATGTGCGCGCCTTAATTATATATGGGATTGTTTTATTTCCAAGCATTAAGGACTTTGTGGATTTTACGGCGGTAGACGTTTTTTTGGCCCACAAGCATATAGGGGAGAACCCAATACCGGCAGTTCTGGCGGATATTTACTGCACGCTCGACTTCCGTCATGAGAAAGAGGGCGGCCTAATCCATTGCTGCTCGCCAATACTCTATCTTTGGTTTGTCAAACATATTTTTCATGACATACATTAGTTAAGAACTAAAAGCAAAAAGGAATGGGCCAACATTTTGGCAAATCTCAATGACAGAACAGTTCAGTGGTACTCCCAGAGTCAGGATATAAATGAAGTAATTTGTAGATGTGGTGTCTTTGTCAATGTCCCCCTCATGGGAACTAAGGGGTGTATAAATTATATTCCCTATGTGGCATTGAGACAACTGGGTTATCCCTTGATGAAACCTCCAATGATGGATGTAACAAAATCTTTTGTCATTCGTGGACGAGACGTTAATAATGCTAGCCTACTAAGAAGAATACGTAAGTCTTGGGAATATGTCGTTAGAAGAGGTTAAGAGTTAGGGCCTAGAAGTTGTGGTATAGGAGAGGAATATCATAATTGGGTGAAAAAGAGGGCATTAGAGATCAAGTTGCCTTTTCACAGCGACAACATTGCCCTCGAAGTAGTAATAACATAATCATTTTTCAGTATTGAAGATTTAGAGGCCGAATTAGCTCTAAAAGGAAAAGAAATTGAAAAATTACAACCAGAATTGGAGAGGGCTCACCAGACTTCTAAAGACATGGAGTATAAGAATGCCCAACAATCCCTTATCCTTGAGAAAGTACAAAAAAAGAGCAAGAGAGGAAGAAGAAAGCAAGGAGAGAACTCGGATCTGTTTGCGGGGTGCGAATGAAGAATTGAGACTTAGACGTCAAGAAAGGGATGACGCAGTGATTGAAGGTCTCAGGCTTAAAGAGTTGCTAAAGAAATATGGGGAAAAACATGAAGTCATCCGTCGACAAGAAGCAGGTATAAGGCAACAAATAGAGAGGGTGAAAGCGGAATGTGAAAGCAAGATCATGGTAGAAAGGCAGTGTCAAGAAGAGATCGTGGAGGCATACCGAGTCGAACTTGCAAGAAAAGAAGACGAGATGCATACACAAAAAGTCACTATCGAGAGACTTGTACAAGAAGGAATGTTTTGGATGGATTGCTTCTCCAAACTAGTTTGTTTGACCAACTCTGCTATCGGAGATATTCCACAATTATTAAGAGCTGCTGATGGGATGGTTAATCCTCTCTCTACCCCTCAGGAAATCTCCATTTTCATTGAACAATGTAAAAGTTTAATCGAGCAAATGAAAAAATTGATTGCTCATTAAACTTTCAAATTTCCTATTTAGGTCTCTAATTTTGTTTTTTAATCCTGTTTGTTTTCTAATTTTATGGTAAAACTTGTATTATTATCTTTTTTTTTCTCTCAATGAATTAAAATTGGCCCCACTTTTGATCCTATGGTTCTCTCTTTATTATTGGTTAAGATATTCACAAACAAGCAACAAATAGGTCTTTAACATTCATGCATAATTACATTTTCATACATCATGTTGCATACTCATTCATGCCATATTCTTTCACAGAAAAATAACACAACAAACAAAAAAACTGGTGCTACGACACCTTTATCGGACACGATTCCAGTCAAAAATCATGGATGAGCTAGAGCAAACAGAAATAAGAGAAGACGTGAACCAACTTAAAGGGCAAATGACCAAGATGTTGGAGATTCTACAAGCACTTGGAAATAGAAATGATGGGAATCCTTTGGTAGACGAAGGCGTGCCCCAAAACACTTTTGGGCACCCAACGGGTGTCACTCCAAACCTTCACACTAATTATCAAGAAGGGAAGGCACAACAATTTCAACCTTATGGTCTGCCTCCAGGTTATACCCCACCAATAGACACTCATCCCCCCAGCAACAATCAGCTGGTCGTGGCTACAAATTCACAACATAGTACTGGTGAGTTTCCTCAAGTGCAACCTTCACCCCTTACTTCGGGCTTTCCGGGCTCTTCGTCTCAAGGAAAAGCTACCGAAGCTACGCTGGTGACATTAAACATACATCATAAACCTCAACCGCTCGAGATCCATCAATCCAAAGAAAAATGGCAAGTCTTGGAAGAACGCTTGAGAGTTATCAAAGGGGGAAACAATTACGGCTTTGATGCTTCAGACCTATGCCTCGTTTAAGATGTTATAATACCTCCAAAATTCAAATTTCCTGAATTCGACTTATGCCCAAAGAACCGTCTTATCATGTATTGTCGAAAGATGGGTTTTTGCGCTCATGAAGAAAATTTGCTAATCCATTTCTTTCAAGACAGTTTGACAGGAGCTTCCCTAAGTTGGTATATGCACCTTGAGCGAGCTCATATTGGCTCTCGGAAAGATTTGGTAGATGCCTTTTTGAAACAATACAAGTATAATCTTGACATGGCTCCTGATTGAATGCAACTCCAAAACATGACAAAACGAGACAATGAAACGTTCAAGGAATATGCCCAACGATGGAGAGAGCTAGCTTCCCAGGTTGAACCCCCTTTATCTGAAAAAGAAATGGTTACCATGTTCATAAACACTCTTCAGCCTTCGTTTTATGAAAAAATGATAGGGAACATCTCGTCAAATTTTTCAGATCTTGTCGTCATAGGTGAAAGAGTAGAGATGGGATTGAAAAGCGGGAAGATTGTTTCTGCCTATCTCGGAGTAAATAATGCCAAGAAGCCGCCCATAGGTGCCAATAAGAAAAAGGAGGGAGAAAGCCATTTTATGGCATCAAACCTAGCAAATCCTTCTTTCATGCATCGCCCCTATTCTACTGCAACCTCACAAACCTCAGGTACCCTAAGTCAAAACATACAAAGGAATCATGATTCCTATGAGAGTCGGGGAATAAACTACCGTGGGAAGAAGTTTATACATTTCGATCCAATCCCTATGACTTATGCCGAATTATTACCGCATCTGGTAAAAAACTCTATGGTTGCACTATGTCCAAGGAAACCTATGGAACTGCCCTACCCTAAAGGATATGACTCAAACGCCGCATGCGATTACCACTCTGGAGCTGTAGGACACTTGACTGAAAATTGTTTAGCTTTAAAATTTAAAGTGCACGATTTGCTTAAAGCTGGGTGGTTGAATTTTAAAGAAAACGAGCCTAGTGTGAAAAACAATCCCCTCCCTGGCCATGGTGGACCAATAGTGAATGCTATCGAAGAGTATCACCAATTCATAAATAAGGTTGAGGAAATTAAGACCCCGATGGGAATGATTTTCTTTAAGTTATGCAAAGTTGGGTTTATCCGAGGAAATGTTGATGGGAAAGCAAGATGCAATTTCCACCTCAAGGATGATCATTCCATAGAAGAATGCATTGAGTACAAAAAAGAACTTCAAAAATTGATAAATGGGGGCACCGTTCAGATAGGTCGTTGGGAAAAGGATGACGATGTGATCGCAACCCAATCAGAAGAAAAACTTGGCTCAACCATCCCAAAGCCATTGGTCATTCACTTCACTAAGGAGGAAACTATGAATGCCCCCATTGATATGAGGACCTTAATAGTTCATGTACCAAACCCTTTTTCATATAAAGACACTAAAGTGGTACCTTGGAACTATAATGTAGAGGTGCACTTGGCTCAACGGAAGATCGAAGATGTTTCTAGCTCAAAAACCACCCTTGTCACAAACATTTTAGGGATAGGAGGGATGACAAGAAGCGGTCGGATATACTCCTCGGAAACATCACAAAGAGAAATAATAGTGACGTCCGAGAAGGCATACAATGATAAAAGGAAAAAGAAAGTAATTGTAACAGAAGAAGTTGAAAAGGAGAAAGTAGAAAATAAGAAAGAGGTTCTAATGAGGAAGCTCGTGAATTTCTCAAAATCATCCAACAGAGCGAATACAAAATAGTCGACCAACTCAATCGTACTCCCGCAAGGATTTCATTGTTGTCCCTACTAATGAATTCTGAGTCTCACCGGAAGCTATTAATGAAAAAACTAAATGAGGCTCATGTCACTCACGACATCACCTTGGACAAATTTGGAGGCATCATAAATAACATCACTACCAACAACCACCTAACCTTCACAGATGATGAGCTGCCGACCGAAGGAAGAGGGCATAATAAAGCACTACACATATCAATAATGTGCCTCGACCATATGATATCTAGGGTCCTCATTGACAATGGCTCCTCGCTGAATGTCATATCAAAATAAACATTAGAAAAACTACCTTGTGATGGTACATATATGAGACCAAGCCCCATGGTGGTTAGGCCCGGTCACATTTGAAATCACATTTCACGTGATGGATATCGTACCCGCCTATAACTGCTTGTTAGGAAGACCATGGATCCATTCTGCCAGCGTAGTGCCATCAACCTTACATCAAAAGTTGAAGTATATGGTAAATGATCAATTGGTAATCGTGTCAGGAGAAGAAGACTTGTTGGTGAGTAAGTTGTCCACCACACCTTATGTTGAGACGACAGAAGAAGCCTTAGAGACTGCATTTCAAACACTAGAAATTGTGGACACCGCTTACGTCGAGACGACACATGTAGAACCACATATGTCAAACACTGCTATTATGGTGGCTAAATTCATGTTGAGCAGAGGACACCATCCATGGCACGGTTTGGGGAAAGATGAAGAAGGACTCAAAGAACTGGTGGAACTTCTTGAGAATAGGGATAAGTGGGGTTTAGGCTACAAACCTACTAGAGCTGACAAACGAAGATTGGTCAAAGAGAAAAAAGAAAGGAATTAGCTCGAATTGAGAATCAAGAGCCCAGAACTGAAAGGATTCCCATCTATGACATCCAACAGAGTTTCCAAAGGGCAAGATCAACAAGGGAGATCCATATTGCAGCAGCCGGAGATGACATTTTCGTTGATGACGCTAATTGGATTCGTCCGTGTGGTGCAGGAGAAGAAATCAAGAATTGGAAAATAGTCAAGTTGCCTATAATATTTAATACAATTCCCATGTAATTCTAAAAGCATTGTTACTCTTACTATGATCTTTAAAATGTTTCATTATATTTAGGAGGGACACAATTTTGTTTTCTAAGTACTTTGAATTTCAATAAATGCATCTTCATTTTGTTTTCTTATTGTTCTTTCTTGCTGTTCCCAAATTTTTAAATTCATTCCCCAAAAATGTTCATTTTTCTTATCCTAGCCTTGAACCATGCAGATTTGGGAATAGCTCATTCACAAATGACTGTACTAAGATCTCGCCACATAATTTTGATCATCTTGTTAGTCAGACAAAAAAAGATAATGGAAAAGATTATGAACTTCCTCTAGAATTGTTAAGAGCAGTAGAATAGGAAGCCAAGGGTATCATGCCCTATGAGGAACCAATAGAAATGATTAATCTAGGGACAGAAGAAAGGAAGAAAGAAATTAAAGTCGGCACCATCTTAAAAAAGGAAGTGTATCACGAACTAATCCAACTCCTACATGAATACAAAGATATTTTTGCCTGGTCATATCAGGATATGCCTGGATTGGATACTAGCATAGTAGAGCATAAATTGCCCTTAAAATCTGATTTCCCTCCAGTCAAACAAAAATTAAGGTGAATGAAGCCTGATATGTCATTAAAAATCAGTGAAGAAATAAAAAACCAATTTGATGCAGGATTACTCGCTGTGGCAAATTATTCCAAATGGATAGCCAATATCGTACCAGTGCCAAAAAAGGATGGAAAAGTGAGAATGTGTGTCGACTATAGGGACCTTAACAAAGTAAGCTTTAAACATGATTTCCCGTTACCTCACATCGATATTCTGGTCAATACAGCTCGTCATTCACTCTTCTCTTTTATGGATGTTTTCTCTTGGTATAATCAAATTAAGATGGCAGTCGAAGATATGGAAAAAACGACTTTCATCACCCCTTGGGGAACATTCTTTTACAAAGTAATGCCTTTTGGTCTGAAAAATGCTGGGGCGACCTACTAAAGAGCTATGGTAACCCTGTTCCATGACATGATACGTAAAGAGGTAGAAGTATATGTAGATGACATGATTGCTAAGTCACAAACAAAAGAAAAACATGTTGTTGATCTAAAGAAACTCTTCAAAAGACTTAGAAAGTTTAAGCTAAAGCTTAATCCCGCCAAGTGTACTTTCGGCGTGAGGTCAGGCAAATTTTTGGGATTTGTGGTTAGTCAGAAAGGAATAGAGGTCGACCCCGATAAGATTCGGGCCATTTCAGAAATGCCTCCCCCGAGTACAGAAAGGGAAGTTCGTGGTTTCCTTGGGAGACTAAATTAGATTTCAAGATTCATATCACAACTAACTGCCACTTGTGAACCGATCTTTAAACTTTTACGGAAAAATCAAACTGTTGTGTGGAACGAAGAATGCCAAAACGCATTTAAGAAAATCAAACAGTATTTGTAAAAGCCTCTAATTCTAGTCCCCCTAGTTCTGGGCCGACCCTTGATTATGTATCTTACAGTCCTCGACGGGTCCATGGGATGTGTGTTAGGGCAACACGATGAAACATGAAAAAAGGAGCATGCCATTTACTATTTGAGTAAAAAATTTACCGATGTTGAAACGAGATATACAATGTTAGAACATACTTGTTGTGCCTTAGCCTGGGCGGCCCATCGCTTAAGGCAATATATGCTTTGCCATACAACTTGCTTGATATCTAAGATGGATCCAATCAAGTACATTTTTGAAAAGCCTGCCCTCACAGGGCGAATTGCTCGCTGGCAGGTGATGTAATCAGAAGATGATATTACCTATGTTACTTAGAAAGCCATCAAAGGGAGTGCCTTGGCAGATTATCTGGCTAATCAACCTGTTGATGACTATCAGTCAATGCAATGCGAATTCCCTAACGAAGGTATCATGGTTTTGTTTGAAGAGTGCGATAATGGAAAATGGACCCTGTTGTTCGATGGGGCCTCAAACATAATGGGGCATGGGATTGGGGTTGTTTTAATATCTCCCAAAAAAAGGTTCATACCTATCACATCACGCTTGTGTTTTGATTGTACCAATAATATTGCAGAATATGAGGCTTATGCCATGGGAATTTTGGCTGCTTTGAAATCAAAAGCAAGAGTACGGGAAGTATATGGAGATTCAGCCTTAGTCATTAATCAGCTTAACCAAGAATGGGAAACTCGAGATAAGAAGCTAATACCTTACTTTACATACATAAAGGAATTGTCTTTACAATTTGACAAAATAACCTTTCACCGTATCCCTCGAGAAAACAATCAATTAGCGGATGCTTTGGCTACTTTATCCTCTATGTTCCAAATAAGTAAAAACGATGAAATCCCATCCATTAAAATGGAGAGTTGAGATCATCTTGCCTACTGCCACGTAATGGAAGAAGAAACCGATGGGAAACCTTGGTATCATGACATCAAACATTATCTTATAAATAGAGAATATCCTTCTGGAATATCAGAGAATGAGAAAAGAACTCTAAGACGGTTAACCGCGAGCTTTTTCTTGAACGAAAATATTTTGTATAAAAGGAATCATGATATGGTACTCCTCAGATGCGTTGATGTCGATGAGGCAAAAGAAATTCTACAAGATGTCCACGATGGCTCTTATGGGATCCATATGAACGGACATGCCATGTCTAGAAAGATTCTTCAGGCCGGGGTATTACTGGGATAACACTAGAAAAAGATTGTTTTAATTATGTAAAGAAATGTCATAAGTGTCAAATATACGCTGACAATATCCACGCCCCACCAATGCCTCTGAACACCTTTACAACGCCTTGTCCGTTCTCAATGTGGAGCATAGACGTCATCGGAATGATCAAACCGAAAGCGTCAAATGGACATCGCTTCATCTTGGTGGCAATCGATTACTTTACCAAATGGGTAGAGGCCGCTTCGCACGCCAACGTAACAAAAAATGTGGTAGTCAAATTCATAAAAAGGGAGTTAATATGCCGTTATGGCCTACCAAGCAAGATCATTACTGACAATGCCACAAATCTGAATAACAAAATGATGGATGAATTGTGTGCCACCTTTAAAATTCAACACCACAACTCATCCCTGTACCGACCGAAAATGAATGGCGCAGTTGAATCAGCAAATAAAAACATCAAAAAAATTATTCAGAAAATGGTTGTAACATATAAAGATTGGCAGGAGATGCTGCCGTTTGCACTACACGGGTATCGTACTTCGATACGCACTTCAACTGGCGCAACCCCTTTTTCCCTAGTATATGGGATGAGGTTGTGCTATCCATTGAAGTAGAAATCCCTTCGCTAAGAGTATCAATGGAAGCCAAACTAGAGGAGTCAGAATGGGTGCAAACCCGTTTCGATCAATTGAATTTAATTGAAGAAAAAAGGTTGGCGGCCTTATGTCATGGTCAATTATACCAGAAAAGACTAAAAAGTGCATATGAGAAAAAAGTGCGTCATCGAGAATTCCGGGAAGGAGACTTGGTGCTAAAAAAGATCTTACCCATTCAAAAGGATTACCGTGGGAAATGGACCCCTAACTATGAGGGCCCGTATGTCATAAAGAAAGCTTTCTCAGGTGGAGCTTTGATCCTCACAAATATGGACGAAAAAGATTTAGTCCTCCCTGTAAACTTAGATGCCGTAAAAAAGTATTATACTTGAATAAAATACCTGCTAGGTTGAAAACCTGAAAGTGCAACCTAGACAAAAGTTAGGGTATAAAAAAATAATAATAAAATACCCGCTAGGTTGAAAACCTGAAAGGGCAACCTAGGCAAAAGTTAGGGTACAAAAAAATAGTAATAAAATACCCGCTAGGTTGAAAATCTGAAAGGGCAACCTAGGCAAAACTTAGGGAACAAAAAAAATAATAATAAAATACCCGCTAGGTTGAAAACCTGAAAGGGCAACCTAGGCAAAAATTAGGGTATAAAAAATAATAATAATAAAATACCCGCTAGGTTGAAAACCTAAAAGGGCAAGCTAGGGAAAAATTAAGGTACAAAAAAAAATAATAATCAAATACCCGCTAGGTTGAAAATCTGAAAGGGCAACCTAGGCAAAAATTAGGGTACAAAAATAGAATAGATACGTGATGGTTTGAAAATCTGAAAAGGCAATCTAGGAGAAGAAGAAAAACAACAACAACAACAAAAACAAAAAGAAAGAATACAAGATCAACAATATGGATCGAACTATGGCACGAGAAGTTAGTACAGTCTACCTTTGAATTACTAGTAACCAAGTCAGGTCTTCCACCCATTCTTTTGTTTTATCTTATGTATATTCTTTTGTATGACGAATATTAAACCTCAATATATTGATATATACTTTTATCATCTTCGTAATTTAACCCTCTATCCCAAATGCATCTTATGGTTATCATGTACTGGAAAGTAAAACATATACCATACCTCGATATAATGAATTGCGATAAAGTCGTAGTAGAGTTTTTTTTAGGGTACAAGACATACGACAACATGAGATCTAGCTTATGATCAAAACAAAAATTCTTCTTCAAAAAAAAAAAACAAAAAAAAAAGAGAAGACAAAAGAGAAATCAAAGATATCAAGTTCAAGAAAAATGTATGAGTGTCCTTCTCATCCATGATTTGAATGATCGTGTCCAATAAAAAAAATTAAAAACAAACATATTCATTCATACATTCATGACATTTCATAAATTTAAAGCCGAGAAAACGACCTGCATGTTAAAGTCGGGAAAACGACTTCCACCCAAAACCGAGAATACGATCCGCATGTTAAAGCCGAGAAAATGACTTGCACCCAAAGCCGAGAAAATGCACCGCATGTTAAAGCCGGAAAAACGACTTGCACCCAAAGCCTAGAAAACGACCCGCATGTTAAAGCCGGGAAAACGACTCGCACCAAAAGCTGAGAAAACGACTCGCATATTAAAGCCGGGAAAACGACTCGCACCTAGAGCCGAGAAAACGACCCACATGTTAAAGGCGAGAAAACGACTTGCAC
>JBBPBO010001984.1:44596551-44878986 GCA_037974295.1 Cicer cuneatum | reverse complement strand
ACGACCCGCATGTTAAATCCAAGAAAACAACTCGCACCCAAAGTCGAGAAAACGACCCGCATGTTAAAGCCGAGAAAACGACTCGCACCCAAAGTCGAGAAAACGAACCGCATGTTAAATGTGGGAAAATGACTCAAACCCAAAGTCGAGAAAACGACCCCCATGTTGAAGCCGGGAAAACGACTCGCACCCAAAGCCGAGAAAATGACCCGCATGTTGAAGCCGGGAAAACGACTCGCACCCAAAGCCGAGAAAACGACCCGTATGTTGAAGCCGGCAAAACGACTTGCACCTTTCTACAAAAGTTCTTTCCGGACAAAATTAGAGTCGTCATCTTTACTTATCTTTACTTTGATTCTCAAGTAAATTCTAAGTAAAGAGGGGCAGCTGTTGACACCTAATTTTGTCTATTTTATTTAGACATTTTTATATAAAAAATATATAATATTATATATAAAAAAATGAGAAAAATATAATAAATAAAAATAAAAATAAATAATTAGACTATAAACTTTATACCATCATGAGTGTTTCTAGTTCTTATTCGTCTCTGATTCATGTTCAGGCGTTCACTCTTTTCTAAAACAAAAAAAGTAAATAAACGAATAAAAAGAAAACTTAAAAGAAATGGATTGATGATAATAAAAATTAGTATAATGGTGATCAATTGAAGGAAAAGAAACTGAAAAGAAATGGATTGATGGTAATAAAAATCAGTATAATAGTTAGCATTTGAATGAAAAAAAAAACCGGAAACAAATTGATGAATAGTAATTGGTAATCAATCCACAATTATTTCCTTGTCTTTTGTAACCGACACCTAGAAAGTCTATAAATAGTCTACACCATGAGTAGAAAAGAAGGAGAAAAAAAAAGAAAAAAGAAAGAGAGAAATATTAGAAAAAAGAGGAGCAGAGAATCTGAACTTGGTAAAACCAGTCCAGCAAACCATATTCAGCAGTAAGGTATCGATTTTCTCATCCTTATCTAATGTTTTCTTTTTCATTTATTTGTATTGTATTCTTTAATTTTTTTTTTAGTTTATTTGTATTACATTCTTTAAAAATGTAATTTAGTTTTATTTTTTTTGTTGTCATTTTTGCCAAAAATAAACTCATACGTTAAGCTTTTATTTTCCTTAAGTGGTTTGTTCTAAAAATTGTTTTTTTTAATACATACTAAAAACACTATAAATAATTGATGCTTATGAACCAATCACCAAGTAAAACAAACTTCAACCCATTGTAATATAACACAAAATTCACATAATGGTATATGATAAAAAAAAAATCATAACAACGAATAAATAGTTTTTTTTTTCTTTTTTAAAATCAATAGTCGTTGCCGCCGGATGAAATTCATCCTCGCTCGCCGCACCACATCACTTAGTGGCCTTTGTGCCGCGACAGATTCGACAACGCACAAGCAAATCCTTTAATAGGCTGGCTTTACCGTCGTGTCCATCTGTTTCGTGCATAAACCACCGCATTACCGTTGTTTTTTAATAAAAAAATCAATTGTTCTTTAGTAAAAAAAACAAAAATAAAAATATACAATTTGTGAACAAACAACTCAATTTTTTTGTTATTATTATTATTGTTATTATTATTATTATTATTATTATTATTATCATTATTACATTTTTACTTCTGAATACGTATAAAATAATAACTATAATAAAACAATAGTCAAATAGAGTAATAATAAAATCGGATAACACATAATTATTTTCTGCCCAAAAACTAAGTGTGTTTTGGTTTCCCTATTGCACATGGGGATACGTAGGAGCAAGATTTTCTCCTTGTCAAACCAAATTATTAAAAAAAAAATTTCTTTCTTTTATTAATGTAAATAATTTATTTTCCTTTTTATTATTCTTTTCGGGGGTAAAATAAATAATTAAGTAAATCAGTAATTTATATACAATTAATTATAGGGTAATCGTTTTAACGGACGATGTAGGGTAATATTACTTTCTCTACTCGTAATGGACTCCCGAATCCATTTTTTGGTTCAAAAACTTTATTTTTGGTTTTATCTAATTTTTCCTTTTTTAAAAAAAATAAATAAAATTGGTGGCGACTCATTTTTCGCGGACAAACCGGACGCGACAATATGATAGACTTAGTAACTTCTTACTTAAAAATAACTTTGAAAGAGGACAAGTAGACAATACACTTTTTAGAAAATCAATAGAAGATGACATTCTTATTTTTCAAGTTTATGTGGATGACATTATTTTTGGATCTACTAATGGCACTCTTTGCCAAGAATTTTCTCAATTAACGCAACATGAATTTCAAATGAGTATGATGGGAAACCTTAAGTTCTTCTTAGGGATACAAACTCAGCAAACCCAAAAATCCTGGATACCAACATTGTCATCTATTGTGACAACACTTCTACCATCAATCTAACCAAAAACCCTATACTTCATTCTAGAGCTAAACACATAGAGATCAAACATCACTTCATTAGAAACTTTGTTCAAATAGGGGTACTCAACCACTACCTGCAGATAGGTTTGACTTCATCAAGAAAAACCTAAACCTTACATTCATTTCTAACTGATAGTGTAATCAATTCAAAAAAGTTTAGTTTTAAATTAGTTTTTATATTTTCTTGTTACATATTCATGTTATTCAAAGAAAAATTATTTATACGGTGTTGTAAACATGTATGCAAAATAAAAGGGGGAGAAAGATCACTTTCATGCCTTTATGTCTGATTACAAAAGGGGGATAAGATATTTGATAAAAAGAAGATAAAATGGGGCTTAGACTTAGGGGAGAAAGATATATGAGAAAGATATAAAGTGGGGAGAAACTGATGCTTAGGCTTAGGGGGAGTCAAAGAAATAGAAAGAAAAGTGGTTATAAAAAATACAAGTTTTGTCATCATAAAAAAGGGGGACATTGTTAGAACAAAGTTGGTTTTACACATAAAGTTTTGATGTTAACAAAAGTATTTTATGAGAATAATATATTTGACTTCGAAGAAGTATACCACCAGAGGATGTCACTAGACGATGTCAACAGAGGACGTGACCAGAGGATACTACCAGAGGATCCCACCAGAGGATATCACCAGAGGAAAAAATAAGAGGATATCATCATAGGCAAAAATTAGAGGATATCATTAGAGGCAAAAATCAGAGGACATCTTCAGAGGCAAAAATAAGAGGATATCATCAGAGGCAAAAATAAGAGGATATCATCAGAGGAAAAAATTAGAGGATATCATTAGAGGAAAAAATCATAGGATACCTTAAGAGGCAGGAAACAGAGAACATCATCCGAGGATACCATCCGAGGCAAACATCAGAGTATGAAAGAAGACATGGTCAAGATTCGTAGAAGATTTGATTCAAATTCGAAGAAGACATGATTGAAATATGAAGAAGATCTGATCAAAATTTGAAGAAGATTTAATTTAAATCAGAAGAAGATTCGGTTCAAATTTAAAATGGAACAGAATCAAGTTGAAGAATTTACAAAAGAAATATGAACAAAATACAGTTCGAAATTAAACTTGGACCAAGTAGAAAGCCGAAATCTTAACTATAAATAGATACTCCAGGCTGAAGAAGAAATAATTGAAAAACTGAAGAGTGTAGAAGAACTCAAGCTGAAAATCCAAATTCGTCTTAGAGTTCAAAGAGAGAAACACTTGTGCGAAAGAGAAATATTTTCAAAGTGTTTTTTTCTTAAAGTGTGAGAGTCATTGTTATAATCAGCTTTCCAGAAACAACTACTCAAGTTCCAAGCCTTTGTATCCAACCCGATTGTGGTGTAAGTTCCTTTTTCAGTCTGGGGTTTTCAGATTGTTAGGAGAAGACTTGGCTTGTAGGGTCAAGGTGGTGTAAGTTCATTCTTCAATCTAGGGTTGTCAGATTGGTAGGAGAAGACTTGGCTTTTAGGGTCAAGGTGTTGTTGTTCCTAAAAAATCTGGGGCTGTCAAGCTGTTTGGGAAAACTGGCTTGGAGGGTCAGGTGTTGTGTAATTCAAAGTGTTTGAATTAGTGGATTAAAGCCTTTTGAATGAAAGGACTGGATGTAGCCAAGTTAATGGTGAACTAGGATAAATCTATGTGTCCAAATACTTATGCTTTTATTATCCGCTGCTGCTGAATCTGATTGCTTCTTCTCCAAGTAATTTAGATCAACTTTCATCAAATCAGCAAAAAGTATTTAACTTTGGCAAACACAATTCAACCCCCTCTTCTCGTGTTTTTACCTTCAGGTAGTGCTATCATTCCAGACTCCATAGTGGGTTGAGCCAATATCGTCTGTTCTTCGATTTCCAAGATACATCACCATCGACATCTGACAAGGTGTTCCAATCAGCATCACTGTATCTTTCAAGGACGGTAGGAAATCTTTGATAAAGTAATCCTAGACTCATGGTCCTTTTTAGTTATTTCAAGACTCTTTCGATAGTGTGCCAATGCTCCATACTAGGTCTTCTGGGAAACCTGCACAATAGTCCCACGATGTAGGCAATGTCGGGTCTAGTACAATCAGTGGCATGCCTGAGGCTGTCAATGATGTCGCATATTCAGTTTTTCTAACACCTTCAACAGTATTCTTAAAAAGTTGCATACTTGGTTTATAGTCAAAGTCTTTATATTTCTTTAGGATCTTTTCAACATATTGAGATTGATCCAAAGAAATTCCCTTTTCTGACCTAGTAATCTTGATTCCTAAGATTACATTCGGTTCTTCGAGGTCTTTCATATCATAGTTGTTACTCAACAATGATTTCACAGTATTTACAGCACGAACGTTTGAACCAAATATGAGTAAGTCGTCTACATAGAGACATATGATAGTGCAAATGCCATTTTCATATTTGTAATAAATACATTTGTGACTTTCATTCACTTTAACCTCATTCGATATAATTCAGTTATCAAATTTTTCATGCCATTGCTTAGGATCTTGTCTAAGACCATACAAAGATTTATCTAACTTACAGACCTTGTTTTCTTGTCCATGAATTACAAAATATTCAGGTTGTTCCATATAGATTTATTCTTCCAGATCACCATTTAAAAAAGTTGTTATAACATCCATTAGGTGTGTCACCAAGTTATGAATAGCTGCTAGAGAAATGAGTTCCCTAATGGATGTTATTCTACTGACTGGTGAAAAAGTGTCAAAGAAATCTATATTTTCTCTTTGCCTAAAACCATTGGCTACAAGGCGTGCCTAGTATTTATCAATAGTTCCATCGGGTTTTAGTTTCTTTTCCAAAATCCATTTACAACCTGTTGGTTTGCAACCAGGAGGCAAGTATACTATATGTCAGGTCTTGTTAGATTCTAGAAAATCCATTTCATCGTTTATAGCTTCTTGCCAAAGATATGCATCCAATGATGACAAGGCTTCTTTGAGATTTGCAGGATCCTCTTCTAAATTATAGGCCATATATTCTGGTCCATAATCTTTAGCAACTCTGATTCTCTTACTTCTTCGAGTTTCCAATTCACCTTGTTTGTTGCTTTCAATGCTTCTTGTCACGGGAGTATAACTTGGTTTGCTGCCCCCACTATTTCTCGATTTGAAAGAGAATTTATTTTTCATAGAAGTCAACATCATTTGACTCTATGATCACTTTTGCATTTAGGTCATAAAACCTATACGCTTTATTGTTTACTGCATGCCCAATGAATACACATTCATAGGCTCTACTGGCGTGTTTAATTCGTTTGAGATCGGGGATTCTAACATAAGCCAGACAACCCCATGTTCGAAGATAAGACAAGTTTGGTTGTCTTTTCTTTATTATCTCATAAGGAGATGTTTTGCTTTTAGATTTTGGAACTCTATTCAAAACATAGCAATTAGTCAAAATAATTTCGCCCCACCAATGAGATGCAGCACCAGAGTTAAGTATAATAGCAACAACTAGTTCAGTTAGAGTCATATTCTTTCATTCAGCTTTATCATTCATTTCAGGTGAATAAGGTGTTGTGGTTGAAGTAAAAAAATTGATTTACAAGGAAGGGGTTTTTGTTGAACCAAGTTGGTTCTTTCAATTAATGTTTTGATGTTAACAAAAGTATTTTATGAAAATCACATTTTGACTTAGAAGAAGAATGAAAAATCAGAGGAAGTGAAAAATCAGAGGATGACGTCACCAGAGGATGACATCACCAGAAGATACCTCAAGAAGATACAAATAAGAAGATACAACCAGAAGATATCAACATCAGCAAAAGATGTCATCAGAGGATGGCGTCACCAGAAGATAAATGTCACCAGAAGATACAGCCGGAAGATATCACCAGAGGATACCAAAGGATGTCATCAAAGGATACATCTAGAGGATACCAGAAGATATCATCAGAGGATATCTCCAGAGGATACCAAAAGATACCTCCAGAGGATATCACTAGAGGATCCCATCAGAAGCAAGAATCAGAGGATGTCATCAAAAGTAAAAATCAGAGGATATCATCAGAGGCAAGAATCAATGACATCATCAGAGGATATCATTCGTGGTCCAGACCAGAAGGAATCTTGGTCCAGAAGGAGACTTTATCCAGACCAGAAGGAAACTTGGTCATGAAGGAGATTGGGTCCAGACCAGAAGGAATATTTGGTCCAGAAGGAGACATGGTCCAGAGCAAAAGGAAACATGGTCCAGATCAGAAGATAACTTGGTCCTGAATAGAAGACATGGTCCAGACTTGGTCTAGATCAGAAGATTAGATGGTCCAGATTAGAAGATCACACGGTCGAGATAAGGAGACAACATTGTTCATATCAGGAGACGTAGTCCAGACTTGGTCCAGATCAGAAGATCACACGGTCCAAATTTATAACGTGATTCTCATTCATAAAAGACTTAATTAAAATTTGAATAAGACTTGATTGAATTTTGATAGAGATCTGATCAAAGTATTAAGAAGATTTGTTTCAAAAATAAGAGAAGACCTAATGGAAATTCGAAGGAGAAATGAAGCAAAGAAGATTTGTTTTGAAATTAAAAAGAAACATAATCGGGACTGAACAATTTTCAAAGGAAATCTGAGCAGATTCATCTCGAAAATAAGCTTGGATAAAGCCCTAATTTCAGCTATAAAAAGAGGCTTTAAGCCGCAGCATTAGGCATCGAAAAACACAAGAACTCAAGCTTCAATTCAAAGTTATCCAAGAGTTCAAAAGAGAGAAACACAAGTGTGCAAGAGCAATATTTTCTAAGTGTTTTCGAGAGAGAAATTCAGTGCAGCAATCAGCTCTCCAGAAGCAACATTGCAGAGTTCAAAACCTTTGTAATCATACCTGATAGTGGTGTAGATTCCTTCTTCAATATGGGGTTGTCAGATTAGTAGGAGAAGACTTGACTTGTAGGGTCAAGGTGCTGTTATTGTTCCTCAAAAGTCTGGGGTTGTCAGACTGTTTGGGAAGACTTAACTTGTAGGGTCAAGGTGTGGTTGTTCCTAAAAAATCTATGGTTGTCAGATTTTTTGGGAAGAATGGCTTAGAGGGTCAGGTGCTGTAATTCAAAGTGTTTTGAATTAGTGGATTAAAGCCTTCAGAATGAAAGGACTGGATATAGCCAAGTTAATGGTAAACCAGGATCAATCGTTGTGTTCTTATGCTGTTATTATCCGCTGTTGAATCTGATTATTTATTCATCAAGTAATTTACATCAACATTCAACAAAACAGCAAAATAAGTTTGGCAAACACAATTCAACCCCCTTCTCGTGTTTGCACCTACAGTTAGCATCAGAGCTCGGTCTCAAGGCTGAGCACTTTACAGTGTTTGAGAAAATATCCAAGGGTTCAACATGTCTGGATTCAATGAAGAAGTTGTTGGAGGAAACATCAACAGAACACCTCTATTTGATGTGGAACGGTTCGAGTATTGGAAGGACAGGCTGAGGAGTTTCTTTATTTCACAAGATCCTGAACTATGGGACTTGGTGGAAGACAGATGTACTGCTCCAGAAGATGCTGATGGTGTTGAAATTCCCAGAAAAGAGATGGATGTTGACCAGAAGAAGATGTACAAGATGCATCACGAATCCATAACATTCATGATCAATGCAATCACATTCAAGGAATTCGACAAATGCACCAACAAAGAGATGGCAAAGAGCATTTATGATAGTCTGACTCTGACTTATGAAGGCTGCAAGCAGGTTCAAGAAGCTAAGGCAAACATCCTATTCAAAAAGTACAAGCTGTTCAAGAAGCTAAGAATTCTCAAAAAGAGCTACACTACCGCTGACCACGTGAAGAAAATTCTTAGAAGCCTACCAACGAAGTGGAGACCAAAGATCACCGCCATTCAGGAAGCGAAGGACCTGAACACTCTGAAGTTGGAAGAATTAATCTGCTTCCTCAAGTCACATGAAATTGAGCTGGAAGAAGATGAGCCCAAGAAGAAGAACAAGACCCTAGCTTTGAAATCCAAATAGAAGAAAGCTCTAAAAGCATAAGCAGAAGAAGAAGATAGTGATTCTGATGACCAAAATCAGATATCAGAAGAAGAAGAAATTGCCTTCAAAAGCAGGAAGGTTGTGAAGATGTGGCAGAACAGAAAGAAGAAGTTTCCCCAGAGGTATTCCAAGCATTCCAACAGAGGAAAGGAGGAACATGACAAGAAGAGCATCGTCTTCTATGGATGCAATGAACCTGGGCACATCAAATTAGAATGCACAAACCTGGAGAAAGGAAAACACCCGAAGAAAGACTCCAAACCCAAGCAGAAAAATCTAATGGCAACATGGGATGATTCTGATGAATCTTCTGATGATGAAGAAGAAGAATTAGCCATGATAGTTTACATCAATTCTGCCTCTAGATCCAACATAGAATCTGACTTTGGAAGTGAATCAGAAGAAACAGAATTTGCTCTGATGACTCACATTCATTCTGCATTTGGATCCAACCCTGGAAGTGAATCAGAAGAAGCAGAATTTGCTCTGATGGCTCACATTCATTATGCTCTAGATCCGACAATGATGCTGACTCTGGAAGAGAATCAAAAGATGAAGCAGCAGAATTGGCTTTGAAGGCTCACACAGATACTGCCTCTGGATCCAATACAGACTCTGATTCTGGAAGTGAATCATCATGAGAAGAAAAAGAGGCATGTTCTGAATTCACTTGATTTGATTTAAAACTGAAAACACTTAGGGAAGAAAATAAAATTCTAAGCAAAGAAATTGATGTTTTAAAGAATCAAAATGCATAATGTAAAACAGAAAATGCAACTCTTAAAACTGATATTGCTGAGCTTAAGTCTGAAAACCTAACTCTAAAAAGTAATCTTTGTTCAACATTAAGTAAAAATATTGTATGTAATTCTGATATGCATGAACAAGTTTTACAAGATTTTATTGTTAATGGCATGGAAAGAAGCAAATATGCCTCTATGATCTATGGAGTTAGTAAGAATGGTAAAAAAGGCTTAGGATTTGATGAACCTATAACTGTAATTAAACCTATTCCCTCTTATGTTTTGTGTGCTGTTTGTGCTAAGAAAGGTCACTCAAAATTGTCTTGTCCCATGATAAAATCAAGGAAAGACAAGAAACCTTTCAAGACTAACAAACTCGTACCCAACCAGGTTTGGGTACCAAAAGATAAAATTGTTTATGTTGCAGATGTTTAGAGCAACCAAAGTGAAACACAAGTCATGGTGCCCGGTCAATGGATGCTGGCAACATATGAAGGGAAAAAGGTCTATGTTCCAACATCTGCCAAACAGAAACAAATTGACTCTAGTGGAAGAAGAACTGGTCAACAAAATAACTATCAGAAGCAGAACCATATGAAGAATCATAAATATCAAAGAAAGCACACATATCAACCAAATTAAAATAGGCAGAGGAATCACACATATCAATAAAACTGGAACTATCAGAAGAAATTGAAATACCATCAGTTCCAGAATTATCAGAGGAACCTAATATATCAGCAGAAAGAGAAGATCAGAATCAGGAGATTTCTTCAAATACTCCAATGAAATTCATCAACACTACAAATCTGGAAGGGAATTCAAAACCCTTCATCCAGACCCTCTAATCACAGAATATGCAGATTCAGAATCTAAACACCAGAACCAAGAGGATTTTCAGAGTGAAACTGAAATTGTTGACATAGAGGTTACATCTTGCTGTAAATACTATTATTATTTCGATATTACGTTTACTGTGATAACACGAAGCTTGATCTTAAAAATCAAAGCTAGATAAGTATTTTGTAGGTTCTCAAACTGTCAGAGGAATCAAGTGATCCACATAATATGAACACTTCAGCAGAAACAACATTCCAGTGGTTTCAAAAACAAGCAGAAATCACAAAAAACAGAACTGATGTTCTGGTTGTATTAATTTCACTCTTAAATTATATGATTTTTATTATGTTATATGACAAGTAGGTTGACCTTGAAAAGTCAAAGCTAGATGATAACAATGCAAGTTTACTAGAACTAGAAGAAGCTGATACAGATTTACCAGAACCAGAAGCTGATGCAGATTTAACAGAACCAGAAGCTGATGCAGATTTACCAGAACCAAAAGCTAATGCAGATTTACCAGAACCATAAGCTGATGCAGATTTACCAGAACCCGAAGCTGATGCAGATTTAACAGAATTAGAAGCTGATGCAGATTTGCTGAAAAAACTGAAGATTTTAACTCAAGAACGATCTTGGTTAACAAAAAAGAAAACGGACAACATTCTTGGTTTTTATCAGAAAAACAGAGAACGTTTTTGGTTAGTTAAAAATTAGAAATAAAGTTTGTATTGTTAACTTGAAAATCAATCAGACTTAATAAAGAGGTAAAGGATAAGAGATACCACACAAGGATATATCCTGGTTCACCCAACTCGGGCTACGTACAGTCCTCACAACTGTGAGATTTTCTACTAAGTGTTTAAAATAAGAACCTTCTTGGTTTTACAGCACCTAGCTTAGATCAACCTTGATCTTGTTACAAACTTTAATCAAATTCCACCCAGAAAGAGATTAATCAGGTCTCCTATGAACCTTGATAGGATTTCTTACAATCTACCCAAACTATAATAAACTCTTATAATTCGAGTTTTAAAATAATGATGAGATTGTTTTGTTAGAATCTGAGATGTCTCAACTCATGTTTGAGATTCGATTCTTTACAAAGATTTCAATACAAATATAACAGAGTAATGAAAAGTGATCAGACTGATTCTTTTTTGAGTAATGAGAGAGTTTCAAGTGTGTGAATGTGAATGATTTTATGAGACTTGTTAGCACTTGAACTTCTGTGTTTTCCTTGAGCATTGGCCTTCCTTTTATAAGCTTGAGCGTAGTAAATAGAGTTCTAGAGAGCCGTTGGAAGTGCTCTTGTCAGGCTTGACCAGAGCCAATATTTTTAATTAAAAGTATTCCAACTTTTGACTACTTTTAAGTTTTGTTTTGACTGGACTGAAATCCTTTGTCCTTATTCACATTCTTTTGAGCATAATGATAATTTAATATTGTAGATATGTGATGATGCTTTTAGCTTGAACTGGAGTCTTGATCCTTGTTAAAAATAGATTTGAAAACATCATGAAGAGTTGTTTGCAGAAGGCTGTTCTGAAGCTGTTGGAGATTGATGATCAATCTGGACTTTTAGCTTTTGAGTTTCTTGGAGATTGATAATCAATCTGAATGATTTTTTGAACATGCTGGAAACTGTCCTTATGCCTTACATATTGTCAAGATCGTTTATCAGTCTTGACAGTCAAATTGGAGATTGTTCAGTCTTGCTTGGACAACTTGATTCATTGCCTTTTTTCCTTTGTGATTCGAATGACTTCTTTGATTGTAATTGATCCTATCTATTCCTTGTCAAGTACTTATAATACTGATGTAAATTCCAGAGGCAATATCTTCATTCAAGTAATGGAGATTGATTAATCTTCAAGATGACTTGACCATATTTGAACCTAGAGAACATTCTCCGTTTTCCATATTTTGTCAAGAATGTTCTATGTTCTTGTCTGTTAAGATTTTGGCTTTATTATGCTAATTTCTTGGCTTTGCTTGAATCCTATCTTTGACTTAATGCACTCAAAAGCACAAGTTAAATTAACATAACATTTTAGAATCATAATTAACGTTTTTAATTAACCTTTGTTTATTTTCATTTAAACTTTAAAATGAGAGTTTGTCTTAACAATCTCTCCCTTTTTGATGATGACAAACATGTTAATTTAGATTTTAATTTTGATTCTAATTATTTTAAATTTGAAGAGCTTACAGATTCAAAAATATTCGTAGATTCATAGTTACGAGATTTTTCATTGATGAAATCATAATATAGATATAGTAATGTTAATTCAAAATATACAGAAGTACCCTAAAGAAAAGGACTTCTAATTACATAGAATCTAAAAACTTAAACTTAATTCTCCCCCTTTGTCACAACAAAAAGGAAGGAGAAAAAGATCCTATTTAGCAAGAGACGGTGAAGACCCTTTAGATGATGAGGACTTTGCAGGGTCATGGGCAGGTTGAACAGATGGAGAAGGATGAACAGGAGGAGGATCCAGTCCATGTTTTGGGGCGAGATGCTCAGTCATCCATGTTCGCAGTAGTGTGGACTCTAAATCCTGTTGAGTCTGATGTGCCATGATGGTTTGAAAGGCAGTCATGATCTCAGTGTTGGTGGGTTCTTTTGATGGAGGAAGAGGCATATGAGTGGTGGTTTTTGTAGGTGTGGAGGCATTGATGACAGGAGGTAAGGGGTTAGAGATGGACTTCTGGGGTTGGTTTTCTGAGGGGTTGGTTTTCTGAGGTGATATGAACATTGGGGACATGGTGGAGACATGTTGGTTTGGGAGTAGAATGCACATATCATCAACTGGTGTTTGGAAGTAAAAGAGAAATTCAATTGAAGATTTGGTGGAAGGTTGGGGAAAAACGGAGAAAGTGTGGAGAAAGTTGGGTTGTGTAGAGGAACTTGTTGGAACCAAGTTGGTTCTTTCACTTAAAGTTTTGATGTTAACAAAAGTATTTTATGAAAATAACATATTTGACTTATAAGAAGAATGAAAAATGCCACCAGAAGAAGACGTCACCAGAAGATGAAGATGACGTGACCAGAAGATACAAATTAGAAGCAAGATGATCATCAGAGGATGTCAATAGAGGATATGGTCAGAGGATATCACCAGAGGATATTATTAAAGGATATCATTAGAGGATATTACTAGAGGATACAATCGGAGGATATCATCAGAGGAACCTGTCAAAGGATATCATAAGAAGATCCCATCGGAGGATATAATCATAAATTACCATCAGAGGATCCCGTCGAAGGATAATTCCAGAGGATCTCATTAGAGGCAAAAATTAGAAGCTACATCATTAGAAGCTGAAAGTATGCTATAAACAAAATATGAGAAAAATGCTCAAAACAGAACCGGAGAAAAAGACTCGAGAAACAGAATCTAGCTAAAAGTATGCTCAAAGCAGAATCTGAGTAAAATGCTCAAAATAGAATCGGAGCAAAAGGCTCCAGAAATAGAATCTGATAAAATGCTCCAGAATATTCTCAAAACAGAATCAATCGAAATACACTCCAGAAGTAAAGCAACAGATCAAAGTGAAGCTCTAATTTCAACTACAAATAGAGGCTTAATGCTGAAGAATGAAGTATCGAAAAATAGAAGAAATCAAGCAAAATTTCATAAGTATTCAAATAGTTTAAAAGCGAGAAACACTTGCTTAAAAGTTAAATATTTTCCAAGTGTTCTTTTCTTAGAGTGTGAGGCTGATTGTCATCATAAATTTTTCAGAAGCAAACACTCAAGTTCAAGTTAAGCTTGTTGTGAGTATCAACTTTTCAGAAGTAGTTACTTAGTTTTAATTTCGATCCCTTGTATAAAATCCTATAGTGTTGAAGTTCCTTCTAAAATCTGGGGTTGTCAGGTTGTTAGAAAAAGACTTAGCTTGTAGGGTTAAGGTTGGAAAGTTCCTCAAAAGTCTAGGATTGTTAGATTATTTGAGAAGACGTGGCTGGTATAGTCAAGGTGTTGTTGTTCCTCAAAAGTCTGGGGTTGTCACACTGTTTGATAAGACTTGGCTGGTATAGTCAAGGTGTTGTTGCTCCTCAAAAGTCTGGGGTTGTCAGACTGTTTGAGAAGACTTGGCTAGTATAGTCAAGGTGTTGTTGTTCCTCAAAAGTCTGGGGTTGTCAGGATGTTTGGGAAGTCTAGCTTGAAGGGTCAGTGGTGTTGTAATTCAAAAGAGTTTGAATTAGTGAAAAGGCCTTCTGAAGGAAGGGACTGGACGTAGCCTAGTTAACGGTGAACCAGTATAAATTCAAGGTGTTAACTTTTATTAGCTGCTGCTTATTTACTCTGATTGCTCATTATGCAATTAATTAGCAAAAAGAATTAAAGTTTGTCAAACACAATTCAACCCCCTTCTGGTGTTGCACCTTCAATTGGCATCAGAGCTCAGTCTCATGGTTGAGCAATTTACAGTGGTTGAGGAAAGATCCAGGGATCAATATGTCTAAAAAAGCTGTTGGAGGAAACATCAATAGACCTCCTCTATTTGATGGAGAACGATTTGAGTACTGGAAGGACATGCTGAGAAGTTTTTTTATTTCACAAGATCCTGAACTTTGGGATTTGGTGGAAGATGGCTATACTGTTCCAAAAGATGAAAACAATGATGAATTTCCAAGAAAAGACATGGATACAGATCAGAAGAGGATGTACAAAATGCATTACAAATCCAAAACCTTTACGATCAATGCAACCACCTTCAAACAATTTGACAAGTGCACCAACAAAGAAACAACAAAGAGCATTTATGATATTCTGATTCTGATCTATGAAGGAAGTAAGCAAGTTCAAGAAGCTAAAGCAAACATTCTGGTCAAGAAATATGAACTGTTCAAAATGGAGGAAGATGAAGACATTGAAACTATGTTTTTCTGATTCCAAACTTTAGTATCATGATTAAGGGTACTAGAAAAGAGTTACATTACTGCTAATCATGTAAGGAAAATACTTAGAATTCTAACAATCAAGTGGAGACAAAAAATTACTGCTATTCAGGAAGCTAAAGATCTGAATACTCTAAAGCTGAAAGAATTAATCAGTTCCCTCAGATCACATGAAATTGAGTTGGAACAAGATGAACCCAAGAAGAAGAACAAAACTCTAGCCCTGAAATCCAAGCAGAAGAAGGCTCTGAAAGCAACATCAGCATCAGAAGATAGTGATTCAGACGATCAAAGTCTAAATTCAAAAGAAGAAGAAATTGCTTTCTTATCCAGAAATTTCAGAAAGATGTGGCATAATAGAAGGAAGAAATTTTCCCAGCAATATTCCAAGCTATCCAACAAAGAAAGTGATGATACACATGACAAGAAAGATATCATCTTCTACGGATGCAATGAATCTGGACATATCAAGTCAGAATGTCCAAATATGGAGAAAGGATAGCACCAGAGGAAAGACTCCAGAACCAAGAAGAAAAGTATGATGGCTACATGGGATGATTATGATGAATCCTCTGAAGATGAACAAGTAGATTTGGCTATGATGGCTCACACCAACTCTGTCTCCGATGCAGAATCTGATTTTGAAAGTGAATCATCAGAAGATGAAAAAGAGGTATTTTCAGAACTTACTCGATCTGATTTAATTACTGCAATGAATGATATTTTAAATATCAATAACAAACTGTCTTTAAAACTGAAAACACTTAGAGAAGAAAATAAAATTCTAACAAAAGAAATTGATGTTTTAAAGAATCAAAATGCATAATGTAAAACAGAAAATGCAACTCTTAAAACTGATATTGTTGAGCTTAAGTTTGAAAACCTAACTCTTAAAAGTAATCTTTGTTCAACATCAAGTAAAAATATTGTATGTAATTCTCATATGCATGAACAAGTTTGACAAGATTTTATTGCTAATGGTATGGAAAGAACCAAATATGCTTCTATGATTTATGGAGTCAGTAGGAATGGAAATAGAGGTATAGGATTTGAAGAAACTATAACTGAACCTAAACTTGTGCTTAAACTTGTTCCCTTTGATATTGTGTGTGCCGTTTGTTACAAGAAAGGTCATTTCAAAGTGTCTTGTCCTATGCTAAATACAAGGGAAAACAAGAAACTTTTCAAGACTAACAAACCTGGACCCTAACTAGATTTGGGTACCAAAAGATAAAATTGTTTATGTTGCAGATGTTTTGAGCAACCAAAGTGAAACACTAGTCATGGTGCCTGGCCAATGGATGCTGGCAATATATGAAGGGAAAAAGGTCTATGTTCCAACATCTACCCAACAGAAGCCAATTGACTCTAGTAAAAGAAGAACTGGTCAACACAATACCTATCAGAACCAGAATCATAGGAGGAACATGAAATATCAAAGAAATCACACATATCACACAAATCATAACAGAAAGAGAAATCATACATATCAACAAAACTGGAACTACCAGAAGAAACATAATTATCATCAGTTCCAGAATTATCAGAGGAACCTGATATATTAGTAGAAAGAGAAGAATCAGCATCAGAAGAATTCTTCAAACACTCCAGTAAAATTAATCAAGACTACAAACCAGGAAGGGAATTCAAATCCCTTCATCCAAACCATCTAATCACAGAACATACAAATTCAAAATCTAAAAATCAGAAACAAGAGGATTTTCATAGTAAAACTGAAACTGTTGACATAGAGGTTACATCTTGCTGTAAATACTATTATTGTTTGATACTTATGTTTACTATGATAACAAGAAGCTTGATCTTAAAATTCAAAGCTAGATAAGTATTCTGCATGTTTTCAAACTGTTAGAGGAACCAAGTGATCCACGAAATGTGAACACTTCAACAAAAACAGTATTTTAGTAGTTTAAAAAACAAGCAGAAACCACCAGAAGTAGAATTAATGGTTGGGCTGTATTGAGTTCATTTTTAAATTATTTGATTTGTATTATGTTATATGAAAAATAGCTTGACCTGAAAAGTCAAAGCAAGATGAAGCTGATGCAGGTTTACCAGAAACTGGAAGCTGATGTAGGTTTACTAGAACCAGAAGCTGATATAGATCTACCAGAACCAGAGGAAGCAGAAGCAGGCAAACCAGCAGAACATGGAGAAGTGAAGGATACAAGCAAGTTAGAAGCATGTGACACATCTTCAAAGGATGAATCTGATCAAATTAGAACCAGTCATGAGAAGTCAGAAGAGAAATCTGGATAGAAATACCAGTCATCTCATCCTGAAAATCTGATCATTAGAAGTGGAAGTGATTCCTTAAGAACCAAATCATCACTAAAAGACATCAATCTGTTTGGCTTACTCTAGTCGATTGAGCCTACCTCTGTTAGTGAAGCATTGGTAGATGATGGATGGATTATTGCAATGCAAGAAGAGTTAAATGAGTTTTAGAGGAATGATGTTTGGGATCTAGTTCCAATACCAGAGAAGAACATTGTTGGAACCAAGTGGGTCTTCAGAAATAAGCTAAATGAAAAAGGTGAAGTGGTCAGAAACAAGGCAAGACTTGTGGCACAAGGTTACAGTCAACAAGAGGGCATTGACTACATTGAGACATTTGCTCCAGTGGCCAGGTTAAAAGCTATTCGTATCTTATTGTCTTTTGCTGCAAATAATAACATCAAACTATTTCAAATGGATCTTAAAAGTGCTTTTCTCAATGGTTATTTGAGTGAAGTATATGTTAAACAACCTCTAGGTTTTGAAAGTTCTGAATTTCCAAATTAAACATAGAAAATCCTTGTATGGGTTAAAACAAGGACCCTATAGCATGGTATGATATTCTGATCATTCAAATTTATGTTGATGACATTATTTTTGGATCTACTAATGGCATTCTTAGTCAAGAATTTTCTGAATTAATGTAGCATGAATTTCAAATGAGTATGATGGGAGAACTTAAGTTCATTCTAGGGATACAAATTCAGCAAAGTTCAGAAGGTATTTACATTCACCAAACTAAATATACAAAAGAACTTCTCAAGAAGTTTAAAATGAGTGATTGCAAACCTATAACTATAGCAATGCATCCTACTTGTTCACTTGATAAAGATGAGTCAGGCCAAAATGTTGACAAGCAAATCTACAGAGGAATGATCGGATCATTACTCTACCTTACAGCTTCTAGACCTGATATCATGTTTAGTGTGTGTGTATGTGCTCGATTTCAATCTGATCCTAGAGAATCTCATCTAACTGCTGTTAAGAGAATTCTTAGATATCTAAAAAACACTACAAACCTTACCTTGGTCTACAAGAAATCTCCTAAGTACCAACTTAGTGGATATTGTGATTCTGACTATGCTGGAGATAAACTTGAAAGGAAAAGCACCAGTGGCTATTGCACCTATTTTGGTGAAAACTTGATTTCTTGGTCCAGTAAGAGACAACACACCATTGCCATGTCAACAGTAGAGGCTGAGTACATTTCAGCAGCTGGCTACAGCTCTCAACTACTCTGGATGAAGCATCAACTTGAAGACTACAAAATATTAGAATCCAACATACCCATCTACTGTGATAACACCTATGCAATTTGTCTAACCAAAAACCCGATCCTACACTCAAGAGCTAAACACATAGAGATGAAACACCATTTTATCAGAGATTATATTCAGAAAGGAGTACTCAACATTCAGTTTGTAGACACTGAACATCAATGGGCTGACATATTCACCAAACCACTACCTGATGATAGGTTTGACTTCATCAAGTAAAACCTAAACCTTATTTTGTTAAATGATTAATATTGCAATGTCTTCAAGTAGCTTAGTTTACATTATTTGTTTTAAAAAAAATCATCAGAGGATGAAAAAAAATTTCAAAAATAGACTTAGGGGGAGAAAATATAAAATGAAGCTTAGTCTTAAGGGGAGTCAAAGTCAAAAGAAAGGAAAAGTATTATAAAAAATACATGGTTTTGTCATCATAAAAAATGGGGATATTGTTGGAACTAATTTGGTTCTTCCACTTAAAGTTTTGATGTTAACAAAAGTATTTTCTGAAAATAACATATTTGACTTAGAAGAAGAATGAAAAATGCCACCAGAAGATGAAGATGACGTCACCAGAAGATACAAATCAGAAGCAAGATGAAGTCACCAGAGGATGGTCATCAGAGGATATCACCAGAGGATATCATCAGAGGATATCACCAGAAGACATCACTAGAGGATATCATCAGAGGATATCACCAGAGGATATCATCAAAGGATATTACCAGAGGATATCACCGAAGGATATAATTAGAGAAACCTATCAGAGGATATCATAAGAAGATCCCATCGAAGGATATAATCAGAAACTCCCATAAGAGGATACAATTAGAGGATCGCGTCGAAGGATAATTCCAGAGGATCTCGTTAGAGGCAAAAATCAGAAGCTACATCATTAGAAGCTGAAAGTATGCTCAAAACATAATCTGAGTATTCAAAGAAGAACTCAAGCAAAAAGAAGAATGAAGTATTGAAAAAAAGAAGATCTCAAGAAAAAATTCCTAAGTATTCAAAGATTCAAGGAGAGAAACACTTGTTTAAAAGATAAACATTTTCTAAGTGTTCTTTTCTTAGAGTGTGAGGCTGATTGTCATCATAAATTTTTCATAAGCAAACACTCAAGTTCAAGTTAAGCTTGTTGTGAGTATCAACTTTCTAGAAGTAGTTACTTAGTTTTAATTTCGATCCTTGTATAAAATCCTATAGTGTGAAAGTTCCTTCTAAAATCTGAGGTTGTCAGGTTGTTAGAAAAAGACTTAGCTTGTAGGTTTAAGGTTGTGAAGTTCCTCAAAAGTCTGGGGTTGTCAGACTATTTGAGAAGACTTAGCTGGTATAGTCAAGGTGTTGTTGTTCCTCAAAAGTCTGGGATTGTCAGACTGTTTGAGAAGACTTGGCTGGTATAGTGAAGGTGTTGTTGTTCCTCAATAGTCTGGGGTTGTCAAACTGTTTGAGAAGACTTGGCTGATATAGTCAAGGTGTTGTTATTCCTCAAAAGTCTGGGTTTGTTAGGCTTTTTGGGAAGACTGGCCTGAAGGGTCAGTGGTGTTGTAATTCAAAGGAGTTTGAATTAGTGAAAAGGCCTTCTGAAGGAAGGGATTGGATGTAGCCTAGTTAACGGTGAACCCGTATAAATTCAAGGTGTTAACTTTTATTATCCGCTGCTTATTTACTCTGATTGCTTATTATTCAACTAATTAGCAAAAAGAATTAAAGTTTGTCAAACACAGTTCAACCCCTCCTTATATGGGAGATGTTTTTAGAGGAAAACTTTGAAATTTTGATGAAGCTTTACTCATTACTGAGAGGTATCTGAAAATGCCTAAAGATTTGGGTTAAAATCATCCCATAAGGAATAATATTCTTCCTATAATCTTTATTGGCAGCAGCTATCATGTGGTGGATTATGATATGGGGAAGGTTTAGGCGTTTACAATTGAGGAGAAGGTGGATTATCAGAGCATCATTATCTGATACATACTCATGACTTCCACAATGATGAAGTATGTTATGTTGGCAAATGCTATTGAATATTTTTGGAAGGGGTTTAAGGTATGTGGAAAGATAATGGGTGGATCCTTCTTGAAATAGATCAGAGAGTACCTTTGTCTTTTTCAGATTCAAAGCATCATACCATTTTTCTCAAAAAATGGCAGGTCTTTCTGTGGGGTGTTTGAGGATGGAAGCCAGAGAGTCTGGGGTTAGTTTGATCTCAATCCCTTTAACCTTGGAGATGATCAGGGATTTATCAAGGAAGGTTTTGGCTTGGCAATAGAAGGTGTTGGAATCAAGTTGGTTTTACACTTAAAGTTTTGATGTTAACAAAAGTATTTTATGAGAATAATATATTTGACTTCGAAGAGTGCCACTAGAGGATGTCACCAGAGGATACCTCCAGAGGATGCCACTAGAGGATGTCACCTGAGGATGCCACCAGAGGATGTCACCAGAGGATGCCACCAGAGGATGTCACCAGAGGATACCTTCAGAGGATGCCACCAGAGGATGACACTAGAGGATGCCTCCAGAGGATATTACTAGAGGATCCCACCAGAGGAAAAAATCAGAAGATATCACCTGAGGCAAAAATCAGAGGATATCATCAGAGGCAAAAATCAGAGGATATCACCAGAGGCAAAAATCAGAGGATATCATCAGCGGCAAAAATCAGAGGAAGCAAAAATCAGAGGATACCTTCAGAGGCAGGAATTAAAAGACATCATCAGAGGATACCATCTGAGGCAAACATCAGAGTATGAAAGAAGACATGGTTAGATTCGTGGAAGATTTGATTCAAATTCGAAGAAGACTTGGTTGAAATTTGAAGAAGATCTGATCAAAATTTGAAGAAGATTTAATTTAAATCAAAAGAAGATTTGGTTCAAATTTAAAAAGGAACAGAATCAAGTTGAAGAATTTACAAAAGAAATATGAACAAAATACAATTTTCGAAATTAAACATAGACCAAGTAGAAGCCCAAATCTCAACTATAAATAGATACTCCAGGTTGAAGAAGAAATTATCGAAAAACAGAAGATAGTAGAAGAACTCAAGCTTAAATTCCAAATTCATCTTAGAGTTCAAAGAGAGAAAACTTGTCCGACAGAAATATATTTTCTAAGTGTTCTTTTCTTAGAGTGTGAGAGTCATTGTTATAATCAGCTTTCCAGAAGCAACTACTCAAGTTCCAAACCTTTGTATCCAACCCGATAGTGGTGTAAGTTCCTTCTTCAATCTGAGGTTGTCAGATTGTTAGGAGAAGACTTGGCTTGTAGGGTCAAGGTGGTGTAAGTTCCTTCTTCAATCTAGGGTTGTCAGATTGGTAGGAGAAGACTTGCCTTTTAGGGTCAAGGTGTTGTTGTTCCTCAAAAATCTGGGGCTGTCAAGCTGTTTGGGAAAACTGGCTTGGAGGGTCAGGTGTTGTGTAATTCAAAGTGTTTGAATTAGTGGATTAAAGCCTTTTGAATGAAAGGACTGGATGTAGCCAAGTTAATGGTGAACCAGGATAAATCTATGTGTCCAAATACTTATGCTTTTATTATCCACTGCTGCTAAATCTGATTGCTTCTTCTCTAAGTAATTTATATTAACTTTAATCAAATCAGCAAAAAGTATTCAATTTTGGCAAACACAATTCAACCCCCTTCTCGTATTTGCACCTTCAGAGGGCTCTAACAACATCTGGGTAGAAGCACGCAGATGTTTGTAGAAAAGATGTCCAGCCCAAAACATTAGTGTGATGTTTTACAGCATTCCCATCTACGATCAGATTGTCAAAGACAACAATTCTGCCCACTCCAATAGGGCGTTGAGCCCATTTCTCTTTGTAAACCTTGGATATAGTGGAGGAAATCAGATGGATATTTTTGGTTTTATGGAGAGGAGAATGTTGAGGAGCAAGTGGAGGTGGTTTAGGAGATGGAGAACGTTCTGGTATTGGAGAACGTTCTGGAGTTGGTTTTTCAACAAGAGGGGAACATTTTTGTTTGGTTTGTTTTGGAGCCTTTGTTTTCTTCTTCTTAGGGTTTTTTAATCGCTTCTTTGCTAGGAATTGTGAAAGGGTGATGGTTGATTTTTCTTTCATGGTTTAGGGGGAAGATTGAGATGGTTGTGAAGAGGAAAATATTTCATCCATGGTTTTTCTCTTCTGGTTTGGAGGAGTTGTTAGTGATGGTTCAGAGGAGATGGTTTGCTTTGATGGTTGCATAGGGGGTGTTTGTGTAGTTTGATGAGTGGTTTGTGAAGGTGAAAGGATGTGAGCAAGACGAGCATTGTTCTCTGATTCATCACTATCAGAGATAATCAACATAGAGGAATCAGTTTGTTTAGGTTTGGATGTTCCTATTCCAGCAAGTATGCGCATTGATCGTCTTTGAGTTTTGATAGGTTTTATTTCTGGTTTCTTCAAATGTGGAAGAACCTGAGAGAGGTTTGGTGGTGGTTGAGAATGAAGTGGAGGGAAAACAGTATTAAGAGGTCTGAGATGGAGAGGAATAGGGCTTCATTCTCCGGAGGATGACGATGAAGAGTCTGAAGATGAAAAGGGCGTTTTTAGAGGTGAAGGTCTCGGTGGTGGTGATTGTGAACAATTATGAAATGGAGAGGAAGAAGGTGGTGATGAGGTGGTGATGGCGATTCAGGGTAAGCATTCTTGCGTGCACATGATTTTGTTCTTTCCATTTTGTAATTTTGGAATTTCAGAGAACAAGAAGAATTTTAAGGAAGACGAAGAAGGGAGTTAGAATGGTTGACGTGATTTTGAACCTAGGGAAGGAGAATGAAAGTTTGCAAAGCATCACTTGACAATATGTCAGTGAGTCTTTTGGAGGCAGGGGATAAGAGCATTAAATGCCAAGACTTTCCTTTTTCCCTTTGCCTGCGTAGAGAAGAAGTGACGACGCAGAAGAGAAACTTGTTTCTGAAACGGAGAAAGATGAATGAAAAATGGACATTGATAAATGTTCTTCGTTTTCTACAGAAGCAGAATTCAATGAGAATTCGTTGGATTTCTCATGATTTTCAGTCTTTCCTTAATTGAATTAAAACTATCCTCAACTAAGGGCTTTGTAAATATATCAGCAAGCTGATTTTGAGTATCAACAAATATTAATTCAATATTTTTCTTGTTAACATGATCACGAATAAAATGGTGTTTAATTTCAATGTGTTTTGATCTTGAGTGTTGAATAGGATTTTTAGATAATTTGATTGCACTCGTATTATCACAATAAATTGGAATACTTGAGTCACATACAGAGAAGTCTTCAAGTTGATTTTTAATCCAAAGAACTTGTAAGCAGCAGTTTGATGCTGAAACATATTCAGCTTCGGTGGTTGATAAGGCTATTGTGTTTTGTTTCCTGCAAGACCAGTTTATCAATGCTTCACCCAGGAACTGAATGCTCCACTTGTGCTTTTGCGTTCAATTTTATCTCCAGCGTAATCGGCATCGCAATAAGCTACAAGATCAAAATGTGAACCTTTTCTATACCAAAGGCCAAGATCAGTAGTACCAACAAGATATCTAAAAATGTGTTTTACGACTGTTAAATGTGATTATTTAGGTGTAGACTGAAATCTAGCACATAATCCTACTGTGAATACAATATCAGGCCTACTAGCAGTTAGATATAACAAAGAACCAATCATGCCTCTATATTCTTTTTCAGAAACAGATTTTCCATTTTCATCTTTGTCCAATGAAGAAGAAGGATTCATGGGAGTAGTCATGATTTTGGCTTCATTCATTTTATATGTTGTTAAAAGATCTTTAGTATACTTTTCTTGACAAATAAAAATGCCATCATCATGTTGTTTGATTTGTAAACCAAGAAAGTACCTTAACTCTCCCATTATGCTCATTTCAAATTCACTTTGCACGAGTTTTGAAAAAGCATCTACACATTTTCTCATTCGTTGAACCAAAGATAGTATCACCATCATACACTTGAACTATGAGTAAATCATTTTTATCATTTTTCTTAAAAAGTGTAGTGTCAATTTTTCCTCTGAAAAATCCATTTTTTGATTAAGAAGGAACTCAATTCATACCAAGTTATTAGTGCTTGTTTGAAACCATAGAGAGCTTTGGTAAGTTTTAAACCATGGTTTGGTTTTGATTGATCTTCAAAACCAGGAGGTTGTCGCACATAAACCTTTTCATTTAAAAAAGAACTTTTAACATCCATTTGAAATAATTTAACGAGCTTAAGAGATTCATACGCAAGAAGTATACGAATAGCTTCTAACCTTGCAACAAGGGCAAACGTTTCGTCGTAATCTATACCTTCCTGTTGATTATAACCTTGAGCAACCAGCCTTGCTTTATTACGAATAACCTTGCCTTCTTCATTGAGTTTGTTTCTGAATACCCATCTTGTACCAATGATGGTTTGGTTTTCTGGATTAGGGACCAAAGTCCAGACCTCATTTTTCTCAAATTGAAGTAATTCTTCTTTCATGGCTTCTATCAAAGATTAATCTATTATTAATTCTTTAATTGATTTGGGTTCAATTTGAGATATCATTGCCATGCTGCATTCATCATTCTTGAATGATTTTCTTATTCGAATTCCATCAGTTGTATCCCCAATGATTTGTGTTTGAGTATGACCTTCAATTGTTCTCCAGCTTTTTGGTGGAGAATGAAACGGAGATTGTTTATCAATCTCTGTTTCCTGCACATCATTCTGTTGCTACAGACCAGTTTAGATTTCCTCTTCCTCATCTTTTTTACTTAGATCCAAATCATCAAACTCATCAAATAACATGTGCATACTGATTTCTACAACCTTAGTTCTTAGATTAAACACTCGATATCATTTAGAGTCAGTTGCATACCCCAAAAATATTGTTTTGTTTGATTTTGCATCAAACTTTCCAAGAACATATTTGTTGTTTAAAATGTAACAATAACATCCAAAAATCTGAAAATAAGAGATGTTTGGTTTTCTATTTCTCCAGATTTCATAAGGAGTTTTGTTGATGATTTTTCTAATGGATACACGATTTAAAATGTAAAAAGAGGTTTTAATGACTTCTGCCCAAAAATATCTTTCAACATTTAATGACTTCTGCCATTTCTTGAAGTGTTCTATTTTTTCGTTCAACAACTCCATTTTGTTGTGGAGTTCTTGCACAAGATAGATTGTGAGAAATGCCAAGTTCATCAAAGAAGTTTTTAAAAGAGGCATATATGAATTCTCCTCCATGATCACTTCTTACAGAAATGATAATGGATTCCTTTTCATTATGTACCTTTTTGCAAAATGTTTTAAATTAATCAAATGTATCATCTTTTTGTTTTAAAAACAGAACCCAAGTGTATCTTGAGAAATCATCAACAATAACAAAACCATATTTCATTCCTCCTAGACTTGTTGTTTTGATTGGCCCAAAATGATCTATGTGAAGTAATTCAAGAGTTCTATTTGTAGTTATAAAATCTTTTGAATGAAAGCTACTCTTGACTTGTTTTCCTTTTGCACAAGCTTCACAAATTTTATCTTTATCAAAATTCAATTTGGGTAATCCTCTAACAATATCTAGTTTAGAAATTTTTGAAATTGTTTTCATACTTATATGTCCATCCCTTTTATGCCATATCCATTTATCTTTATCGATCGACATAAAATAGGATTCATCTGGTAATTCTTCAAGATATATGACATAAATTTTTCTTTTTATTTCCAGAAAATAAAACTTCTCCAGATTCTGTTTTTCTAACTTCACACACTCTTGGTTTGAAGATAACTTCAAAACCATTGTCACATATCTGACTTATACTTAGAAGATTATGTTTCAAACCTTCAACATATTGAACATCAGTTATTTGAGCAGAGTTTTCCTTACCAATAGTTCATTTACCTTTAATTTAAGCTTGATTGTGGTTTCCAAAAGTAACTGATCCTCCATCCTTTTTAATGAAGGACAAGAACCAAGGCTTTCGCTTGGCACTTTGAAATCCAGCCTGCATAAGAGTTTACATCCATTTTAGGTACCCACTTTGTCTTGGGTCCTTGAGAATTAGTCTTAATAATTTCTTTCTTTTTGAAATAATAGATTGATTCTTGATGACCAAATTTGAGACAGTAGGAGTATTTGATTGTTGGTCTTGGAATTGATTTCGAAATCTGATTTTTAAGAGGCTTTAATCTTGATTTTGCAAAAGTTCCAGATCGTTCTCCTTTTTTCAGACTTTCTGGAGAAAGTTCAGTTTTTATTCCAGAATGTTCTCCGTTTTGGGAATAGCCTGGAGAACGTTTTCCCTTCTGCAGATTTTTCTAAACTGGTTCTTTATTTGCAACACATTCTTTCCTTTTAAAAATCCTTTTGTTCTTAATCTTTTCATCATTTTTCTTAAAGTAGCACGCAAATTCCAAATGTCTAAGTTTCTTACAATATGAACATTTGTTTTTACATTTTTCTATCTTGCTTTCCGGAATAAAAAAGTTTTCATACATTTTGGTTTTTTGAGTTTGATTGAAACTAAGACCAGCTTTATCAAATATTCCTACTTGAGATCCCATGATTTTTTGAAATGTTTCAGTAGCTTTAATAAAGTTTAACAAGTTAGTTTTCAAAATTTCATTTTCAATTTTAAGGAGAACGTTCTCCGTTTTAGCTGTAGAACATTCTTAACCTTTCTGATTTTCACAACTTTGCTGTTTTGATTCTCTCAGTTCTTGAATGGAATTTTTGAGAATATCAATCATAGCCTGAGCCTTTTCTTTTTCTTTAAAAACTTGTTCTTTCAACGAACTACAATTTTGAATAAGAAAGTTTGAATCATTTAGCAAGTTGTCAAACTCTTTTCCCATTTGTTCACATAAAGAGCAAGGTTCAGAATTTGTTACCTCATCTTCTTCTGTATCTTCCATCAAGCATATGTTGGCTTCTTCTCCTTCTTCTGTGTCTGATTCTTCTGAATCATCCCATATGGCCAACATTGATTTCTTTTTGAAAGGAAATCGTTTTGGTGTTTTCTTATTTAAGGGGCATTCAACTTTGTAATGTCCTAACTTATTACAACCAAAACATGTGATCTGGCTTTTGTCTGTTTCTGTTTTCGGATTTTTGTTTGGAAATTCCTTCTTGATTTGATCTCTCCTTCTCGTCATTCTTTGTATTCTTCTGGTGAGAAGAGCAATTTCTTCATCAGCATCTTCTTGTCCAGTTTCTTCAGGTTCTTCATCAGTTTGTATTGTGATGCTTTCTTGAGATGCCTTCAAAGCTACTTGTCTTGCCTTTCTTGACTGGTTTATCTTCTTGTAGCAATATTTCATGTGCTCTTAAGGTTCCTATTAGTTCTTCCAGGGGAAGTGTTTCAAGATTCTTGGCTTGGCTTATGGCTGTTACCATTGGTCTCCATAAAATTGGAAGAAATCTCATGATCTTTCTAACTCTGTCTTGTATTGAGTAAGCTTTTCCAAGGGAACGCATCTCATTTACTATTGTTGTGAATCTTGCGTACATCTCATCAATAGTTTCTCCTTCTTGCATCTCAAACAATTCGAATTTTCTTATCCCAATGTCTATTCTTGTTTCTTTGATATGACTTGTTCCTTCATGGTGAGTTTGTAATGTGTCCTATACTTGTTTAGCAGTTTCACATTCATCTACTCTTTCACTTTCTTCCCTGCTCAAAGCACACGATAAGAATAATTGAGCTTTAGAATTTAGGAGTACCTTAGCTTTATCATCAGCAGTCCAGTCATCTTCTTTCTTCTCTGGTGAAGTTGAATCTTCTTGATTCACTCTTGGAATATAATTTCCATTAATTATGATGTTCCCCATGCATGTGTCTTGTGATTTAAGAAACAAATGCATTTTGTTTTTTCAGAAATAGTAATCTATACCATCAAAGTATGGTGGTTTGTTTGAGGATCCTCCCTCAACAATGTATTTTGCTTTGAAAAATTTTCTGGATTTTTTTTTGTAACACTTGTTAGGTGTTCTTTTTAGAGACCGTGTTCTGATGCCAATTTAAGTAGCAAAATTGATTTACAAGGAAGGGGGTTTGAATTGTAAATATTCCTTTTTAAAATTTCCTGAAAAAAATGAAGATTTTAACTCAAGAATGATCTTGGTTAAGAAAATAGAAAACAGAAAACGTTCTTGGTTTTTATCATAAAAACGGAGAACGTTATTGGTTAGTTAAAAATCAGAAAAACAGTTTGTATTTTTTAACTTGAAAATCAATCAGACTTAATAAAGAGATAAAGGATATATCTTGGTTCACCCAACTCGAGCTACGTGTAGTCCTCACAATTGTGATATTTTCCACTAAGTGTTTAAAACAAGAACCTTCTTGGTTTTACAACACCTTGCTTATATCAACCTTGATCTTGTTACAAATTTTAATCAAATTCCACCCAGAAAGAGATTAATTAGGTCACCTATCAACCTTGATAGGATTTCTTACAATCTACCCAAACTATACTAAACTCTTATAGTTCGAGTTTTACAATAATGATGAGATTGTTTTGTTAGAATATGAGATGTCTCAACTCTTGTTTGAGATTCGATTCTTTACAAAGAATTTGGTACAAATATAATAGAGTAATGAAAAGTTATCAGACTGATTCTTTTTTTAGTAATGAGAGAGTTTCAAGTATGTGAATGTGAATGATTTTATGAGACTTGTTAGCACTTGAACTTCTGCGTTTTCCTTGAGTATTGGCCTTCCATTTATAACCTTGAGATTAGTAAATGGAGGTCAAGAGAGCTGTTGGAAGTGCTCTTATCAGGCTTGACCAGAGCCAATATTTCTGATTAAAAATATTCCAGCTTTTGGCTACTTTTAAGTTCTGTTTTGACTGGGCTGAAATCATTTGTTCTTGATCAAATTCTTTTGAGCTTAATGATCATTTAATATTGCAGACATGTGATGATGCTTTTAGCTTGAACTGGAGTCTGGAAATTGTCCTTATGCCTTACATATTGTCAAGATTGTTTATCAGTCTTGACAGTTAAACTGGAGACTGTTTAGTCTTGCTTGGACAACTTGATTCATTGCCTTTTTTCCTTTGTGATTCGGATGACTTCTTTGATTGTAATTGATCCTATCTGTTCCTTGTCAAGTACTTATAATACTGATGTAAATTCCAGAGGCAATATCTTCATTCAAGTAATGGAGATTGATTGATCTTGAAGTTGACTTGACCATATTTGAACTTGGAGAACATTCTTCGTTTTCCAAATTTTGTCAAGAATGTTCTTTGTTCTTGTATGTTCAGATTTTGGCTTTATTATGTTGATTTCTTGGCTTTGCTTGAATCTTATCTTTGACTTAATACACTCAAAAGCACAAGTTAAATTAACATAACATTTTAGAATCATAATTAACGTTCTTAATTAACCTTTGTTTCTTTTCATTAAAACTTTAAAATGAGAGTTTGTCTTAACAGTGGTTTCATGTTTACTTCCTTGAGTTTTATGAGACTCATTAAATAAACTAGAATCATACTCTATTCCTCTATACTACAAAATCTCTTAATCTTTGTACTAAATTGATTTTCAATTTCAATTACAAAGATTCTAAACATGTCAAGCGCTTCACTTTTATTTTTCATTAGATATACAAAAGTATAGTCAGAACGGTCGTCAATAAAAGTGATAAAATAAGAATTTTCATTTCTTATTAACGTCTCATCAAGTTCACATATATCAGAGTGTAATAAATCTAAATACTTAAAGTCTCTAACTACAGATTTATGTGAATTATTTATTATTTTAGCTTGACTACAAAAATCACATTTTTTTTTCAAAATCATTTAAAGATAACATTAGTACTAAACCTGAGTTACTTAAGTTTGAAATAACATGTGTTCACATTACAAAGTCTAGCATTTCAAATATTAAAATCACACAACATGTAAACAGAAGGAGACATTCTTAATTTCAATATTTAAATTTAAACATGCCTCAGATATAAGTAAACTCTATCTAATTCAGAAAAATAATAAACAACATTTTTTTTCTGGAGACAGGTTATCATACTCTTTAGAGAAAATTCTTTTGTTTTAAGAATTTTTGAAATCCTTCCAAACAGATGCAGTTTGTCGATAATAACAATCAATTTCAAATTCATCTAAAGCCATACCTTAAGATGATCTCCTGAGCTATCTTCTGAATTTCTCCACGTATTTGCCATCGGTAATTTGATACTTGAGGTAACGGCTACAACACACTTTTTAGCTCGAAGTTCCTCGGTATCATATTTCTTCTTTATAGCATTTCAAGCTACAACACACTTTTTAGCTCCAACTTCCTCTTCTTTATAGCATCTCGTATTTGTCTAGCACTATTGCTGGAACTGTAGTATTCGTACAGATCACTAGCAAGTCTATTAAGAATATCATTCTTATAAAGGTAATCATTACCCTCCCATGGGTTAATTCTTCAGCTTTCTTATCATTTTCTGTTTGCCTCAAAGAAACAGATCCAGTAATGTCTTCGGTTGACATGGCAGAAAAAACGTCTTAAAATTGTTATATTTTTAGTTTGAAAAAACTGTTTAAAAATCACAATTTGTGCCACCAAAGATATTACTGGGTTGAGTTGCGGACTAGGTCGCTCTCTTTAAGACATTTTGCGGCACTACCCAAATTGTGCAAGGCAGACTATCAACCACGACGTCCCCATGATAAAACAGTCTATATTCACTGTATCGGAGTTCCACTGCACCGTAGAAAACTGTTCTAGAATTACACCCTCAATATGGCTGTTAAAGCCATTCTCAATATGACGATTAATAAGGAAATTAAAGCCTCGCAATATGGTACTATGACCACTCATAAATCAAAATGACTACACTCTAAAGGACTGCGACATGTGGCATAAAAACCACTTTAAAAGGACAGTGTTATTATGACCACTCAAAAATCGACGGTATAAAACCGCTCTAAAAGGATAGTGGTATTAGGACCACTCAAAACTCGACGGAACTACGGCATAACAACCGCTCTAAAATATCGAAGAGACTACGAAGGGACTACGGTACAATACCGCTCTAAAATATCGAAGGGACTACGGTATAACAACCGCTCTAAAATATCAAAGGGACTACGGTATAACAACTGCTCTAAAATATCGAAGGGACATAAAGAAAGGGGAGAAGTGGCTCGCTAACAATCGAGCAGAATATAAGATGGAGAAAATAAATAGTTGGAAAATACATCCAACTTTGGTGTGCTTTTCACAATAAATTGACGCTCTTTATATACTGATGGAAGCAAACCCACATATGTTTTCTATCTAATGTGAGACTTCAACAAAAACTTGAGAATATTTATATAGTGATTAAAACTACTCAAAATGAGAGTTTTCCAATGTGAGATTTCAACAATTTTTAAATTCACACATCATGTTCCAACACTATTATACTAAAAGTTGACGTGTCGGTAACCTTGCTTCAAATAATCGCCAAATACATGCAAAAACCTTAAAGGGGATAGAAAATTGCCACTACTAACAAAATAGTACCTTTTTGTATCATTTCCAAAAGGAATCAAGGCAGAAATTTGCCGCGTAGTCAACAATCTAACAAGAATCGGATTCCCAAACCATTATCGAGTCTGCAACAAATTGTTTCTTTGGATTCTACAATTTCCTTGGCAACCATCTTAGAAATTTTGTAAAAGGATGGAAAATAAAGAGGTAAGCTTGATAGTACATAATTAATTAACGTGATCGTTCCTCCCATAGAAATGTGTTTGCCTATCCAACTTGATAGTTGCGCCATAGTTTTAAGTTATTGTCACAATAATATAGATTTTGAAGTCTCCTATCAGCATCGTAATTGCAATTTCCACAGCATGAACTGCAATTTCTCTCATTTCACTATAATGTAAATATTTATAGTGTAATTCTAACTGAAAATTTTAAACTATAGTCGTTGTTTTAAAGATTCAAAAAATTGGGGATCAAGTCATATATCTATAAATAAGATTTGGCTGAAAAAAAATATTTCGTTTAATTATTTTAAATTTATATATTATTTTTCTATTTTTTCATATCCGTCTTAATAGTGTCTAAATTCATTCTTATGTCCATACAAAAATTATTTTTGATATTTAATGATATTTTGTAATCTTCAATATTAAAGAGAAACTATATCGATTCTTTTTATTGTCTCTACTTAGTTTATGAAGACTTTTTGGAACAATTATTACTTTCTCTATCTTAAATTATATATAAAATATATTCGTCTTGTGTTATATATTAAATTATATATAAAATATATTCTTCTTAAGTTATATATGTATTTTACGAAATTGATCAGATGGAGTATAAAATTGATTTAAAAGGTGATATTTTTTAGCAATTGTTTTGAAGGACATTTTATGTTTATTGTCGCTAATAATCAACTTAAAAGGTTTGTTTCAATACGTTTTACATTTTTAACAACGATCAATTTAAAATTCTTGTAAACAACCCGAACGTATACAACAAAATAACATCACCGCAGCAAGATATAGCAGTATACATAAGATAACCAAAATATGTCAAATCTTATACAATTGTCTATCTAAGTCTACATAGTGTTTCTTTTCCCGCTTAAATATGCATCTTTGATGGTCCTATTTTGTTTAAAAATAAATTTTAAACTCTTCATTTTTAAAATCTTTTTTTTTGTTTTTCTATTAATTAAATATCTTAAATCAAATTTTAAAATTTATTTATTTTATCCAACAATAATTTTTAATTTTAAAATATAAATAAAATAAATAATAAAATTAATTACAACAATAATGACATATAAATTATTTTATTTAAAATATCACTCAAATATCACATCATTAATGAGAATGTTATATAATAAAAAATAGTGAGACAAAAAAATTCCAAAAATTTATTAATAAAGGGTGAAAAAAATTGATTTTAAAAATAGAGACATAAAAATTTATTTTTGACAAAATAGAAAAAAAAATGTATTTAAGGCAATTTTTTTTATAAAAAACTACTGCAATGCGAAAACATCATTTCTAAATACATGTCATTTCGGCAACACCATACACAAAGGGAAATTACGTCAAAACTCAAGAAAAACAATTAAGTGAATGTATAGGAAGGTAAGATATTCTATAAATAAAAAAGAATCATCATAAATGAACCTAGGACCATGGTCCCACCACTGCTCTCTAAAACTCAACAGAATAAAACTCTGCTAACTATGAATATGAATGAATAAAGTTAACCCATATATTTTGATGTCTCCAACGAACAATGTTAGAATCCTTAAAAGCATATATCAACCACCAACTTAGATCACATTCTCACCGAATGTTAAGCTAATATTTAATTCTTATGATAAGCTATTTTGATTTCTTTCATAACTGCAACCAATTCAACAAATAGAGGTTTCAATACCCAAATAATCACTAGACCAACCAAACATTGAATCTTAACTATCACTAAAAATTCCACTAGCAGAAAATGGCCTTGAGAACACCAAGCTGCACCATCTATACTGACATTAACCCATGCTAAATGAGGAGAATACCGTAAGACCTCTATAACAGAGGAGCAGGTCCTGAATGACGATCAATGTTAAACTCCTTTAAAGCTCGAAAGTTGAAATTTAATTATATCGACATTATGTACTGAAGTAACAATAGGAATTAAAGTCTGTTGAAGAGACACTTTAGTATTTTGAAACCAGATTTAATTTATGGAAAAACCAACTAGCGTTAAGAGAGGAAATAATGGAGGCTACTGTAACATCTATAACTTCGCAGCTATTGGAATAAGTAGCTTTCTGCAATATGGATTATATAGTAAGAAGATTAAATCTGCAATGTAATTTGAAGAAAGCCTAGACTAAACCTTTGAAGCAAAAGAACAATGAAGAAAAAAGTGATCTGATGTTTCATCAATTAAGCCACACAGACTACACCTAGAAACCAAATCACATTCACACAGCCTAAGATTATGATTTGTTGGAACATTGTTATGAATAAATCTTCAATTAAGGACTGACTTGGAAGGGGAATAAAAGTTTTCCAAATCAAATTTCCCCAAAATTTAGAAAGATGTGTTGATGTTGAAAAAGAAATGATGAATGGAATGAAAAGTGGCATAGTTATTGAATGTTTACTTCCTATTGCATTTAGTTCTCTGCTTACACATATATTAAATCCACTTGTTGAAGTGAGTCAAATTTTAAAAAGATTTGTGTTCTTCAACATTGAGATAAGATGATCTGACCAAAATGGAAAATGGCATGTCGTTGATATTGTTCATAATGGAGAGAATTCTCCCTTTGTTTTTTTTGATTCTATGGAACATCTCCCAGTGCATTTTGCATTCGAAGCTAGACTTGGAGGACTAGCTCAATACAAATGGATGTATCCCTTTGAAAGATATACTTGTACATACATTTGGATTTATATATATTTTAAATTAGTCATTAATGTATTCTCTAATTTTGCGATTAATATAGATTCATGGGTTATTCAAAACGATCAGTGTCAGATAAGGGCACAATTGAAGGATCAATATGTCAATTTTACTTACATCGAGAAATAAATCATTTTTGCTCATATTATTTTAGTGACACTTGGTCACCAAGTAATAGTAGAAATGAACTTGAGTAAGCATGTAAAAGACACCCATGAGTAAGCATGTAAAAGACACCCATTAGCCTAATGAGTATTTAGCCTACCTAGTTGTCATGCTGGAAGAGAGTACTTATTGGTAAAATGAAAAAGAATTCAATTCAACACATGTTCATGTTTTGATCAATTGCATTGAAGTTAAACCTTAGTTAGAGTAAGTTTAATTTCTTGAATTATATTTTAATTAAATATATATATATATATATATATATATATATATATATATATACAAACACACTTTATTTATTATTAAATAAACACTTGTTTATTATATTGGGAAATTTTTTACTTTTGAAAAAATAAGTGAACAACAAGCTTCTGCCCATATATATATATATATATATATATATATATATATATATATATATATATATATATATATATTCGAGTTTTGCACAATGGTTTAAGCTACGAGTTTCTCTCATGCCTCCAACACCTTTCAACAAACACTTGATGAACTTATGTAATCACATTAATTCATCATTCACATCATGACACACTTACTATGTCAATAGTAGAAATTTCATACTGAATCTTATATTGAAGGGCGAGAAACAATAATAACTGGAATGTACATGATCAACATCAGTGAAAATGGTGAATGTGACTTCTATGGCGCGATTCAACACAATTACAAATTTTTTTACTATACTTTATATTATCCTAAAAAATTAGTGTTATTTTATTGTAATAGGTTTGATTCATTGAATAGAGGTACAAATGTTAACTTCAAAACTAACATTATGGACATACAAATGAAAAAAATGTGTCAAATGTTTGACCCTTATATGATGACCCAAAATATTAGACAAGTGTATTATGCCCCATATCTGTCAACAAAACAAAAGGGGTTGGTGTGTCGCAATAAAGAAAAAAACTTCAATTCAAATTGTAGCAGATGATACTAAATTGAAAAATGAAGCATATCAGATAGATGAAATGTCTAATAATGTACATGACATGATAAAAGCTACGCATTAAGTCACTTATGTAATGATATATCAAACATTGGCAAGGAAATTCATGAAAATAATGATGAATAATGAGGTGAAGAGGATTCTGATCATGTTGATTTTGATGAAGATTTTGATGAGTGTTGATATTGAATGATAATAATTTGTAATGCATTTAATTTTATAATATTTATGTAATTTTTTTAATTCTAGAATAACAATCAATGTAACAGTAATTTCTCTTATTGAATGAGAATTTATTTCATAATTATATTAATTTTTATTTCTATTTATATTTCATAATCATATTTATATTTCATAATTTCTCTTATTTAATTTCTCTTATTGACCCACCACCAACTACTGGTGGTGGAACCGATAGGGGAAACAAGTTATGTGCCGTCATAGAACGCCTCATTGTATTCTTCTTTACAACCCTACTTTAGTGCATCTGTCATATACTAAACTTGTGCCGTCATAGGACGCCTCATCGTATTCTTCTTCATAACCCTACTTTGGTGCATCCGTCATATATTGAGACATTGTCTACAATTGAAGCTGAAATGGTTTGTCATCCACATGTATCCGAAGAGGCTGAGATGATAGATTTTACTGATCTCTACGTGGTATATGTTGGTTGTCATGATCATATTATCATCACACCATCGGTAATGGGTTACTATTTAATTAATTACTTTTGTTAATTCTTATAATGTTTTAACCAAAATTTGTTGTATGATTTAATTAATTTATTATAAAAAATTTATTTTTAGAGGTTTATTCATTCTATCAAATCTATTATTGCTATCACCATCGCACATAAATAGTAAAGAGAATGATTGGTATAAATTTTTTGAAGCTTTTAAAGTATGATATACTTAATTAAATGTTTAATTTTTTTATTATACTTCAAAGTGTCTTTTAAATATTGTTTTAATGAAATATCCTTTTTGCTATTAGAATTTGTGTACGTTGAGGGCAAAATATATGGTTGTTGTGATGGATATTTTCAATAAAAGATGTATTGTTCTTCTCTCTAATTTGCATCAGAATATACGCAACAATAGAAAACATCACAAATGGGTTGGAAAGTCCATTTGAAAATGGTTGTGTGGGAACTGAAAATTAGATGATTTAAAAAAAAAAGAGAAAGCAAAAAAAAATAGTTTAAAGAGCAGCCAAAACACTCACACAGAAGATACCGTTTCTTTTGCAGAAACTAGATGACGAATGTTATAATTCTTTTATTTATTTTGTTACTTAAGTTATATGATCAAACAATACAAGGTGTTCGTTGTAACACAAAAAAAGACACAAAAAATTTGTTCCTAATTACGTCAAGAATGTTGATGTATGATTTTTTAAATTTGATTTATGGAATTAATTTTTATTACAATATCTTTAACTTTTATAGGTAGAATATTTGTTTAAGTTTGAATTATTTTTTATTTACACAGAAATCTTATAACCAAACCATGGATGAAATTCCTGCGAGCCATTGAAATCTTCCTCTTGAGAGTCGACTTGATGTAGACGAGATGCGAAGCATTGAGTACACCAAGTGGATTGAGGAAAGTAGTGGAAAGAATAGAGGTTAGGTGTACGGTACTGGTATCCTATCAAGTACATTGTAAAAAAACCATCATGATTGTTCATCGATGTAAATATGCAAAGATTCTTATGTTTTTTGATGAAGACAAAGACCAAGAACAAGTGATCAAGATGAAGTCAACAATCAAGTCAACTATTGCCAAAATACTAAGAAATCTTAAGGTATGTGATGCAATCTAATAATATTATATTTCAATGCACATGAGAACCTTATACTTTTAGCATATGCATCAAAAGAATTTTGAAAATGTCAAAATGCATAAACAAAGTTTGAAAATTAAGTTTTTTTTTGTCAAAATGAAGTCAGTAGCAAAAACTGCACATCTATATTCGACTACATCATGTTATAGACGAATACAAACACAAGTCAGTAGCTAAAATGACATTTTTGTATTCGACTACAGGATGTCGTAGCCGAATACAAAATCAAGTTAGTGGCAAAATTCATTCATCTGTATTCGACTACAAGGTTTCGTATTCTAATACATGCTTAAAATTGTTTGAAAAATATAAACGTTACAGAGGTGTATTCGACTACACATTGGCTGTAGCCGAATATAATTGCGAATTAATGTGATTTTTTAGTTCATAATGACTCTGGATCATTGCATATATTCATCAAACCTCTATGAACAATTGCCACTGATCTAAAGTGATGTCTTAGGAGTATAAATATCTCCTAGGCTTGAGTTTAATCTTAACAACTTTCACACAAAAATTCAAAACTTTCTTTTAATCCATTAAGATTCAAAATCTTCATATTTCAAGTGCATATTGTTTTACATTTTCATATCATTGAGAAAGGTTCTCTTGCTGCACTTGAAGTACAATAGTATTGGATTATTATCATTGGACAAAGAAAGTATATCAACTGTATATTTACTTAAGTTATTCAAGTTATTATTGAAGAAAGTGGTGTACTTTTCTTCAAGTGTTGTAAACTAAGATAGTAGTGTGCTATCTTATGGAGATTGTTACGAGTTAGTCACAGAAGTCTTAGAGTTAGACTTGTACTTATTTAAACATAGTGTTAAATCTGTTGTGGTGTGCAAGAGGACTGGATGTACCATTAGTTATAAAGGGAACCAGGATAAACTCTTTGTGTTATTTATTTTTCTGCCTTTTACACTTTACTTCGCTTATCATAAATCAGAAAAATAATCCACTAAGTCTCTAAAACCCAGAAAATTTCAAAACACCTTATTCACCCCCCTCTTAGGTGCGCCTCTAAACTTACAATTGGTATCAGAGCAGGTTTAGGTAACTTGCTCCTCGATCCTTATTCATGGCTTCCGCACAACTAGTTTTTAGAGATGGTGGTAGTAGCAATAAATGACCCTGCTTTGTTGGAGAACATTATGACTTCTGGAAGATACGCATGCAAGCATATCTTGAGGCATAAAGAGATGATATTTGGGATGCAGTAGAGAATGGTCCCTATGTTCCAATACAGTCGTCAACAATGAAGAAGAAATAAAGCTAAAAGCATCATGGACAAATGATGACAAAAGAAAAGTGTTGTTTGACAAAAAGGCCAAAAACATGTTACAATCGGCACTTGGAATGGACGAATTCTTCCGCGTGTCTCACTGCAAAACAACCAAAGAAATCTGGGATACTCTTGAAGTAACCCATGAAGGAACTATTGAGGTAAAATGTTCTAAACCAAACACCTTATCTCAAGAATATGAACAACTTAGTATGCAGCCGGTAGAATCTATTTTAGACTTACATAAAAGATTTTCTCATCTAACAAATCACTTGACAGCGGTTGGCAAGATTTTCACTAATGATGAATTGAACCTTAAAGTTCTAAGATCATTAAAAAGGGTATGGAATCCTAAAGTAACGGCAATTTCTAAAAAGAAAAGCCTATCAAAGATGTCTATTTCAACCCTTTTCGAAAAGCTTCAAGAACATGAAATCGAACTTGGAATACTAGAAAAGAATGAAATTCAAGAAAAGAAGCCAAAGAGCATTGCCTTAAAATCAGAGTCAAGAGAGCAAATCAATGACGAGAATTCAGATGAAGATGAGAACATTACCTTTCTAGTAAAGAAATTTGGTAAGTTCCTTCAAAACAATAAAACTTTCCAGAAAAAGAAAACTTTAAGGAAGAAGGATGTTTCCACCCCAAGTCAAAACTTCACTTGTTTTGAGTGTGGAAAGCAAGGGCACATAAAAGTGGAGTGTCCAAATATTGTCACGAAAAGTGCTCACAATAAGAAAGAATTCAAAAAGGCCTATATAGCATGGGAGGACAATGAAGTCAGTTCATCCTCAGATTTAGAATGTGACGAAAGTGCAAATGTTGCCTTAATGGCTTCACATCAATCAGAAGTAGAAGAAGAGGTTAGTAATAAAGATTCTTTTTATAATGATGATGCTCAAAATGCAATAGAAGAATTACTTATGGAGTGTAAAATTCTGTGCAAAACAGTGTCACCACAACAAAAACAAATTTTATCTCTAAATGAGAAAATTGACACTATGTTAAAAGACTTTGAAAAATTAAAATAGAATTCTACATGTAATAAGTGTGATTCTCTTTCTTTTAGAATTGTCAAACTAAATAGAGTCATTGAAAGATATGAAAAGGGACAATTTGGATTGGAAAATGTTCTTAGAATGCAAAGATATTCCAATGACAAGAGTGGTCTTGGTTATTCAAAATTTGACAAACCAAGTATTAATAAAACTATCTTTGTTAAGGCAAGTGACCAATCTGACAAAAAGGAAGTTATAGTTGTACAAAATGATCATCATTGTTCTAAAGAGAAATTTGTTCAAAATAAATCTCTTATGTCTAAATATAGAAGTAAATCTATTTCTACATGCTTTTATTGTGGTCTAAATGGCCATACACCTAATACTTGTCACTTTAGGAACTTTGGTGTTCTAAAAGGGCATTATGTGAGGGTTAAGAAAGGTACTAATCCTCAAGGACCCAAAGCAATTTGGGTATGTAACAAACTATGATCTTGTTTTGTAGGAATGCATAAAAAGTACCTCTAACATATGGTACTTAGATAGTGGATGTTCAATACACATGACCGGTGACAAAACAAATTTTTTAGCACTTACTCTTGAATCAAAAGGCTATGTGATGTTTGGAGATAACAACAAGGGTAAAATTTTGGGCATTGGAAAAATTGGTGTTGCTCCATCTCTTTCAATTGAAGATGTTCTATATGTTGAAGGATTAAAGCACAACCTTATTAGCATTAGCCAACTTTGTGACAAGGGTAACAAAATAACTTTCAACAAGGATGAATGCATTATCCTAAATGAGGTATCAAATGAAATCTAGTTTGTTGGTAAGCGCTTTAAAAATATTTTTATAGTTAATCTTGATGATTTGTCTTTAAGAATGAAATGTCTTATGGTAAGCGACAACAATGATGCATGGCTATGGCATAAAAGATTTGCACATATCCATATGGATCATTTAAACACGTTAGTCAAGCATGAACTTATTGTAGGCTTACCAAAGATGAAATTTATTAAAGACAAATTATATGATGCTTGTCAAAAGGGTAAGCAAACTAAGGTTTCCTTGAAACCCAAAAACATTGGATCAACTTCAAGACCACTTCAATTGTTACATATGTACTTGTTTGGTCCATCAAGAACTAAAAGTCTTGATGGAAATTCATATGGACTAGTAATTGTTGATGATTTCTAAAGGTTCACTTGGACCTTATTTTTGGCAAATAAAAATGAAGCTTTTAAAGCATTTAAAAATTATGCCAAACTAGTCCAAAATGAACGAACAACCAAAATTGTATCAATAAGAAGTGATCATGGTCGAGAATTTCAAAATGCTTCTTTTGTAGAATATTGCGAAGAAAATGGAATCTTCCATAACTTTTCTGCACCAAGAACACCTCAACAAAATGGAGTTGTTGAGAGAAAGAACAGATTATTGGTAGAACTTGCAAGGACCATGTTTAGTGATCAAGTTTACCAACATGCTTTTGGGCAGATGCTGTAAGTACAACTTGTTATGTATCCAACCAAGTAATGATTCGACCAATTCTAAAGAAGACTCCATATGAACTCTATAAAGGTAGAAAGCCAAACATCTCTCACTTTCACATATTTGGATGTAAATGCTTTGTGTTGAATAATGGTAAGGAAAATCTTGGTAAATTCGATGAGAAAGCCGATGAAGGTATTTTTATTGGTTATTCCTTATCAAGTAAAGCTTTGAGAATTTTCAATAAAAGAACTTTATTAGTCGAAGAATCTATGCATGTATCATTTGATGAATCTAACCCCTCAAAAGAAGAGAAAATTATTTCTTGTGATGATGATGATGATTTTATAAGTGATGATATAAGCAAGGACAATAAAGTTGATCAATCAATTCAAAGGGAAGAAATCAGTATAGAACAACAAGATCAACACAATGATCTCCCTCGAGAATGGAGAACCCATCATGATCACCCCATTGATAACATTATAGGTGATATCAATAAAGGAGTTACTACAAGGCTAAATCTCAAAGATGCTTGTTTGAATATGGCATTTGTCTCTTAGATAGAACCTTCTAAGGTAGGTGAAGCTCTTAAGAACGATCAATGGATACTTGCCATGCAAGAAGAATTAAACCAGTTTGAAAGAAACAAAGTTTGGGAACTTATTCCAAATCCTGTCGATAAACACATCATTGGTACCAAATGGGTGTTTAAGAATAAACTAGATGAAAATGGTATAGTTGTTCGAAACAAGGCAAGGTTGGTTGCTCAAGGATACAACCAAGAAGAAGGGATCAATTTTGATGAAACATTTGCTCTAGTAGCAAGGTTAAAAGCAATTCGTTCATTACTTACTTATGTTTGTTCTATGAATTTTGAATTTTTTCAGATGGATGTCAAGAGTGCTTTCCTAAATGGTTACATCAATGAGGAGGTCTATGTCAAATAGCCACCCGGCTTTGAAGACTTCAAGAATCCTTCACATGTATTTAAATTAATGAAAACCCCTTTATGGTTTGAAACAAGCTCCAAGAGCTTAGTATGATAGGCTAAGTAACTTTCTATGTGAAAGAGGATTTGAAAAGGGTAAAGTAGATACAATTTTGTTCATTTAAAGGATTAATGATCAAGCATTACTTGTTCAAATCTACGTTGATAATATCATATTTGGATCAACCAATGACGGATTATGTGAAGAATTCTCATTGATGATGCAAGGAGAATTTGAAATGTCCATGATGGGTAAGTTAAATTATTTCCTTGGACTTCAAATCAAGCAACTCAAGAATGGCATTTTCATCAATCAAACAAAGTACTGTAAGGAACTGTTAAAAAGATTTGAGATGGAGAACAGTAAAGAAAATACAACTCATATGGGCTCTAGAACTTATGTGGATAAAGATGAATCTGGTAAATCAATAGATATATCAAAGTATCGAGGTATGATTGGTTCTCTTTTATATCTAACGGCCAGCCGGCCAAATATTATGTTCAATGTCTGTTTATGTGCAAGGTTTCAAGCAGATCCTAAGGAATCACATCTTGCAGCAGTAAAACGAATAATGAAATATTTGAAAGGATCAACCAATGTTGGCATATGGTATCCAAAAGGTAGTATATGCAATCTTGTTGGTTATTTGGATTCTGACTATGCATAATGTAAAACAGATCGGAAAAGCACAAGCGGCACTTGTCATATCTTAGGTAATGCATTAGTGTCATGGTCCTGTAAAAAGCAAGCATGTGTGGCTCAAAGCCTTGCTGAAGCAGCATATATAGCAGCAGGCAGTTGTTGTGCACATATTCTATGGCTTAAACAACAGTTATGTGACTATGGACTTGATCTCGGATGCATCCCTCTAAGATGTGACAATACAAGTGCTATCAATATCACAAAGAATCCAGTCATGCATTCTTGGGCAAAACATATTGACATACGCCATCACTTTCTACGCGATCACGTTCTCAAAGGCAATGTTGAAGTGACATTTGTGGATACACATAATCAACTAGCAAATATCTTCACAAAGCCTTTGCCTAAAGATTCATTCTATAAAGATTCGAAGAGAACTTGGGATTCTAAATGAGAATGATCTCTAAATAAAAGGTACTAATGCTTTGTAAGTTACTTTATCCTCACTTGATTTTTTGATAAATTGAATCTTTGATGTATGTATAAGTGTTTTCTTTACATGATTGTCTTTTAAATATTGTTTTTTAGTAAAAATTCGATCTAAAAATAAAATTTTTCTTCTCGTAGCCGAATACACTTAGTTTGTATTCGAATACACGTTTCCAGAAAATTAGGTATTCGACTACAACCAGAGCGTAGCCGAATACATAATCGAATTTTTCTGTATATAAATACGATTTTGACAGAAATAGGGTTTTGCACTAATTTCAGTAGCCGAATGTAGAAATTTCATCCCCTTCCATTTCTCCAAAATCTCATCCAAACTTACATGCAAACTTTACCAAATCCTTAACCCATCATCAATTGCTTCTAAGTTGTGTAAAAATCAAAACCCCAAATCTGCAAATATTTCCCAAAATCCGGAAAACTCCATCTTCTTCAAGCTTTACCATGGATGCACAAAAAAGAGGAACCCGAACCAAGCATGCTGCAGTAGGTCCTTCAAAGAGGAGGGCTAAAAATGACAACGTTGCATACCTCTCCAGATTACATCATACACCTGAAGAAATCAACCGGTTCTGAACCTTCTACTCGGATAAGAAGTTAATCACTCCAAAATATGGTACACTTATATCCTTTTCAACCTTTAAATTTCCTAAGTTACTTAAGGCTTAACATTTGGAACCCTTCATAAGTTATAATGGTCCAATCCATGCTGACTTAGTTAGGGTATTTTACTACAACCTTAAGAAAGAGGGCTTGAAACTGATATCACAAGTAAAAGGAAAATACATTGAGTTAGATACTCAAACAATTAGAGAGATTCTGAAGTTACCATATGAAGGTCAGAAACTTCGGCCTGGAAATTTGTGTGAATGGGAAAATATTACTGAGTATGATGCTTATGTTTCGTTGTGCCGTTTTGATAAAAATACCATGGAAAGGAAATGGGCACAGGCTGGTTTTGAATTTGCTAGGCAGCAATATGGTGTTGGAAATTTGACTGTTGAAAACCGGCTGTTGCATTATTTCCTTAGTTACATTCTGGTCCCTAAAGCAGGCAACTACTCGCAAAAAGCTGAATTTGAGCTTCAGATTATATTCTTGATGCTAGAAGGGACTGATCTAAATTGGTCCTACTTTGTCCAATCTATTATGTTTGCTGCCAAAGATGCCATAGGTTTACCATATGCAAAAGAGATCACAAGGATTTTGGATCACTTTAAGGTGGATTTTTTAGGAGAAGTAATGTATACTCCCTCCAAAGACAATGTGTTGGATTTAAATGTGTTACCAAGTATGAAAATTGTGTGGAGTAAGCCACTTCAAACGTATGTTCATAAAAGCGATCTTGGACAATCGTTGACAGCTGCTCAACATGAAGCAGAAGCAGAAGCAGAAGAAATGGCGTCGGATGATGATCACGTGTCAAATCGCAATGTTATGGACAAACTCAACTCCATTCAAAACGTCATCATTGAACAGTTTCAAACTATGAACACCGCCATTAGCAACTGAAGGTGCAAACACGAGAAGGGGGGTTGAATTGTGTTTGACTAACTTGAATACTTTTTCTGTTTTTGCAGTTTTAAAACAAAATTTGATGTATGAATAAAACAGAGTTAGCAGCGGATATAAAGTAAAAATAAAAACACAGAATTTTATATTGGTTCACCGTTAACGAGGCTACGTCCAGTCCCTTCACCTTGAAGGATTTCACTAATTCAAACCTTGAATTACAACAGTTCCACTGACCCTCCAAGCCAGTCTTCTCAAAGTGTCTAACAATCCTAGACTCTTGAGGAATACAACACCTTGACTTCCTAAGTCAAGTCTTCTCCTACCAATCTGACAACCCCAGATCGTAGAAGGAATTACAAAACCTTGAATCTAATTGCCAAGTAATCTGCTACCCCTTATGACTCCCTTAGATTGTAGACTCTACTTCAACAACTTAGATCTAACACAAGGGAAAGAAAATAACACGAGTGCTTGCTTCTGGAAAGCTGGAACTCACAATTAACTTCACTGAAAACATGAGTGTTTGCTTTGGAAGTGTATGACTTTTTTGTAATTTTCGATGCTAAGTATTCTGCCTTGAGCCTCCTTTTATAGATGCAGATTAGGGTCTCTTCCAAGTTTAAATTCGAGTTGTATCTTGCCAGATACTCTTGCAAAAATACTTTGACCAATCGAGGTTCACTTAAATAAAAAAACATATCTTTTTATGCTCCAGATTGCCTTTCAAAAATAACTTTGACCAATTCTGACTTTAATTAATTCTGGAACAAATCTTTCTTCCCGCCAATAGCTTATGAATTCCACAAGTCTTCAATTTATTTTTGTATCAAATCCTTTTTAATACTATGATCAAATTTTAATCAGATCTCCACCGATTATCATCATGATTAAATCTGAACCCTTTGATCTTCTTGTCTCGTCCACATCTGGACCATACTAAGTGATCTGCTGTGATCCTCTGATTTCGGCCAACCCTGGACCACACTTTCTGATCTTCTAATCTTGGCCAAACTGGACTAGCAAACTGATCTGCTGTGATCCTCTGATCTCGGCCAATGCTGGACCATACATTCTGACCTTCTGATTTCGGCCAACATTGGGCCATGGTCTGATCTTCTGATCTCGGCCAACACTGGGCCATATTCTTAAATCTGGACAATTTATCTGAACCTTTTCCCTCTGATCTGGACCAATTCTTAACTGGGTCTGGATTGAACTGAAATTAAATATGGAAAATGATATTTCAGTCTGGACATTTTACCTTCTAATTTGGATCAGGTCTGGATCATATCTGGACATCATTTCTTCTAGTTTGGACTTAGTTTCATACCTGAACCATGGTATCTTCTGGTCTGGGTCAAATCAGGATTGAATCTCTTGTTCTGGACCGATTACTTTATTCCCTATTTAAGTCTGGATCAAGTCTAGACTGTTTATCATTTCACTGCAAGCCATCTTCTGATCAGAATAACTTCTGGACTAAGTATGAATAATGATTCCTTCTGGTCTGGATCAAGTCTCCCTCTGGCAGGCTTCCTTCTGGTCTGGTCCAGGTCTCCTTCTGAATTTGCTTCCTTCTGATCTGGGCCACCAAAGATATCCTTTGGTAATATCAGGATGCATCCTCTAGTACCTTCTGGATGCATTATCTAACGTATTCATCTTCTACCTCTGGAAAATTCATCTTCTAGTGGCATTTAATGTAATAATTCAAGGTACAAAATAAGATTACATGGAGTGCTTTTGTAAACATCAAAATCATAAGTACTTAGAACCACTTTGGTTCCTACAATCTCCCCCTTTTTGATGATGACAAAACCTTAACTTATTTTGCTAGCTTGTAACTCGAAGTACATGACATACTCCCCCTCAGACCAATCTCTCCCCCTAAGTCTGATACTGACTTTTTCTTCTCCTTTTCAACTCCTTCTTGAATCACTTTTTCTTTTCTTCTCTTCTCCTCTCCTTTTCAACTCCTTCTCTTTTCATCTCTTTCTGATTTATTTTTCTCTCTCCATGTTTCTTCTCCTTTTCAACTCCTTCTCTTTTCACTCTTTTTCTCTCTTTATTTTTTACTCTCCCTTATTCTTCTCCTTTTCAACTCCTTCTCTTTTCCTCTCTTTCTTTTTCGCTCCTCCTTTCTTTTTCTCTCCTTTTCTACTTATTTCTCCTTTTTCTCTCTCTTCCCCTTTTTGTCATCAGCCAAAAAAAGGTCCTACGATTTTTTTTTTTTTTTTACAAAGTACAGAAATTAAAAACAAAAAATATAAAAGATATAAAATTAAAATTACAAGAAAATTAAAAAATCCTAAGAAGACTACTTGAGCTAGTCAGATATGGAGACAATGTTGAGATGCTTCTTGATGAACTCGAACCTGTCTTCAGGTAATGCTTTGGTGAAGATGTCGTCCCATTAATGATCAGTGTCCACAAACTGGATGCTTAAGGTCCCTTTTTGAACATGGTCCCTAATGAAATGGTGTTTTATTTCAATGTGTTTGGCTCTAGAGTGTAAGATAGGGTTCTAGGTTAGGTTTATGGCTAAAGTGTTATCACAGAACAAAGGGATATTGGTTTCAAAGATGTTGTAATCTTCAAGTTGATGTTTCATCCAGAGTAACTGTGAGCTGCATCCTGCTGCTGATATATACTCAGCTTCAGCTGTTGATATGGCAATGGTGCTTTGTCTTTTGCTTGACCAAGAGATCAAATTATCACCTAAGAAAGTGCAGTTGCCACTTGTACTTTTCCTTTCTAGCTTGTCTCCAGCATAGTCAGAATCACAAAAACCTTTTAGTTTGTATGTGGGGGTTTTCTTGTATAACAAGGTAAGGTATGTGGTTCCTTTAAGGTATCTCAGAATTAGTTTGGTAGCAGGTAAATGGGATTCCCTAGGGTCAGCTTGAAAACGGGCACATACACAAACACTAAACAAAATGTCAGGTCTAGAGGCAGTTAAATAAAGAAGGGATCCAATCATACCTCTATATGTTTTCTGGTCTACCTTTTGGATGGTTTCATCTTTCTCAAGTGAGCAGGTTGGGTGCATGGGGATGGCCATAGGCTTACATTCACTCATTTTGTACTTTTTAAGAAGTTCTTTAGTGTATTTAGATTGGTGAATGAGTATACCTAATTTACCTTGATGAATCTGAATTCCCAGGAAGAACTTAAGTTATCCCATCATGCTCATTTGGAACTCTTTCTGCATTAGGTTAGAAAACTCTTTGCACAAAGTGCCATTAGTCGATCCCAAGATGATATCGTCAACATACACTTGAATAGACTTCCTCACTGATCCAGAGGGCTGTTTGAAATAGACTTCCTCACTTATATAGCCATTTAAGAATGCACTTTTAACATCCATTTGATACAGAATTATATCGTGATTATCAGCAAATGATAAAAGAATTCTAATTGCTTCTAACCTGGCCACTGGAGCAAATGTCTCAGTGTAATCGATACCTTCCTGTTGACTGTATCCTTGAGCTACTAATCTAGCTTTGTTCCTTACAACTTCACCTTTTTCATTGAGTTTATTCCTGAACACCCACTTGGTTCCAATAATGTTTTTGTTTGGTCTGGATATCAGATCCCAAACATCATTCCTTTGAAATTCATTCAGCTCTTCTTGCATTGCAAGTATCCAACCTTTTACTTCAGATTTGAAGATTTGTCGTATTCTTGCTTGAAGCTTCTGCTTTTTCAAGTTCTTTTTCCTGCATAAGCTTCTGATTTTGATAAACCAGCGTCTGATTCTTATAAATGAGCTTCTGGTTCAGGTAAGTCTGTAATAGCTTCTGATTCTAGTAAATATCCAGATTTCTCTTATAACTTATCTTGGCTGTTTCTGACTTGATCAGATTCATCTTTTGAAGATTTGTGATGTGTTTCTGACTTGCTTGTATCCTCTACCTTTCCAGGTACTTTTGTTTCTTCTGCTTCTGCTCCCTTTGGTTCTGGTGAACTTGCACTATCATTAATTTTTCTTCTGGTGGTTTCTGCTTGTTTTTTGAAACCACTGGAATGCTGTTTTTGCTGAAGTGCTCAATTCGTGTGAATCACCTGGTTCCTCTGACAGTTTGAAAACCTGTAGAATACTTATCTAGCTTTCATTTGTTAAGATCAAGCTTCTTGTTATCACAGTAAACATAAATATCAAATAATAATAGTATTTACAGCAAGATGTAGCCTCTATGTTAACAGTTTCAGTTTTACTCTGAAAATCCTCTTGCTTCTGGTTTTTAGATTCCGAATTTGTATGTTATGTGATTACATGGTTTGGATTAAGGGATTTGAATTACCTTCCAGGTTTGTAGTCTTGATGAATTTCACTGGAGTGTTTGAAGAACTTTCCTGATTCTGATTCTTCTCTTTCTGCTTTGGCTGATACACCATGTTCCTCTGGTGCTTCTGGAACTTATGGTGATTCTGGTAATTCTGCTTCTTTTGGTAATACTGAAGCTAATGTGTGTGATTCTGCTGTTTTTGGATGAACCACTGATTCTGATACTTATACTGGTTCTGGTACTGATTCTGATTCTGGTTCCAGTGTTGGTTCTGGTTCCAGTTCCTGTGCCTCTGATATTGGTTCTAGTTCTGATTCTGGTTCCAGTTCCTGTTCTGATTCGTGTGATATGTGTGATTTCTTTGATATTTCCTGTTCTTCCTATGATTCAGGATTTGGTTCTAATAGGTATTGTGTTGACCAGTTCTTCTTCTACCAGAGTAAGTTGGCATCTGTTTGGTAGATGTTGGAACGTAAACCTTCTTCTGCTTGTGTATTACCAACATCCATTGTCCAGGCACCATTGTTGGTGTCTCCTTCTGGTTGCTCAGAATATCTGCAACATAGACAATTTGATCTTTTGGTACCCAGAACTGATTGGGTCCAGGTTTGTTAGTTTTAACAGCTCTCTGATCTTGTTCAGATTTTACCAATGGACAAGATAGTTCAGAGTGACCTTTCTTAGCACAAACAATGCATAAAACATCAGAATGAACAGCTTTACTTTCAGCAATCGTTTCTGTAAAACCAAGACCTCTCTTTCCAGTGTTACTGTGTCCATAAATCATAGATGCATATTTACTTCTTTCCATTCCATTGGAAATAAAGTTTTGAAAAAATTGCTCATGCATATCAGATTCACAAACAGTTTTGGAAGTGGAACACACATTACTTTTGAGAGTTTGGTTTTCAGATTTGAGTCTTGCAACTTCAGTTTTAAAATCCTTGTTTTCAGTTGCATACTCATAATTTTGATTCTTTAAGACTTGTACTTCTTTGGTCTGATTTTTCTTATCTTCCCTAAAAGTTTTCAGTTTTATAAACATCTTATTGTTTGCATTTAAAAAATCTTCTATAGCCTCAATTAATTCAGATTTAGTGAGATCAGAAAATACCTCACTGTCTTCATCTTCTGAATCTGTTCCAGAGCCTGCACTGTATCTAGAGCTTGAGTTGGTATCAGCCATCAGAGCCAAAATTGCTCCCTCTGATGTGCTTCCAGACTTGCCTGAATGACTACTTTGATCATTCTTCCTTCTGCCTGCTTTCCTTCCTGAGATCAAGCCTATATGAATTCTAGAGGCAGACCTGATGTGTGCCATCTTTGCTGTTTCTACCTCTTCTTCATCAGACGATTCTTCCTCTGATTCTGATGCATCCCAGGCTGCCATCAGACCCTTCTTTCTGAATCAGGAACTCTTCTTGTGATGTTTGTCTTTTTCCAGATTTGGACATTCTGACTTGATATGTCCGGGTTCATTGCATCCATAACAAACGATACACTTCTTGTTAGATTCTTCCTTTCCTTTGCTGTTATGATTCTTCCTGGAGCCTCTCTTTTTTCTGTTTTCCCAGATCTTAACCATTTGTTTGGTTAAGTAAGCCATATCATCACAGTCACTGTCGCTATCTGATTCTGGTGCTGCCTTTGCAACTTTCTTCTGTTTTGACTTCAGGGCCAGATTCTTCTTCTTCTTTGGTTCATCTGCTTCCAGTTCTATTTCATGAGACTTGAGTGAGCTGATCAGATCTTCAAGTCTTAAGTTATTCATATCTTTGTCTTGCTGAACTGCAGTAACCATTGGTCTCCACTTGGTTGGTAAACTTCTTAGAATCTTCTTGACATGATCTGCTGTTGTGTAGCTTTTCTTCAAGACCTTCAGTCCAGATATCAGAGTCTGGAATCTATAGAACATTCCATCGATGTCTTCATCATCTTCCATCTTGAACATCTCATACTATTTGACCAGTATGTTAGCCTTTGCTTCTTGAACCTACTAGCTTCCTTCATAGGTCAGAACCAAACAGTCAAAAATGCTCTTTGTTGTTTCTTTATCTGTGCATTTTGTCAAATTCCTTGAATGTGATGGCACTGATCATGATGTTTCTGGACTTGTGATGCAGTTTGTATAATCTGCTCAAGTCTGATTTTATATCTTCTATGTCCAGTTCTTTAGTTGGATCTCTTGGAACAGTAGGTGCAGTGTATCCTTTGACTACCAGCTTCCATAATTCAGGATCTTGAGATATGAAGAAACCTCTCATTCTGTCCTTCCAATACTCAAACCTTTCTCGATCAAACAGTGGTGGTCTATTGATGTTGCCTCCTAATTCTTCTGACATGTTGAACCCTTATACCTTTCCTCAAACACTGTTAAATCTTCAGACTTGAGACCGAGCTCTGATGCAAATTGAAGGTGCAAACACGAGAAGGGGGGTTGAATTGTGTTTGACTAACTTGAATACTTTTTCTGTTTTTGCAGTTTTAAAACAAAACTTGATGTATGAATAAAACAGAGTTAGTAGCGGATATAAAGTAAAAATAAAAACACATAATTTTATATTGATTCACAGTTAACGAGGCTACGTCCAGTCCCTTCACCTTGAAGGATTTCACTAATTCAAACCTTGAATTACAACAGTTCCACTGACCCTCCAAGTCAGTCTTCTCAAACAGTCTAACAATCCTAGACTCTTGAGGAATATAGCACCTTGACTTCCTAAGTCAAGTCTTCTCCTACCAATCTGACAACCCCATATTGTAGAAGGAATTACATGGCCTTGAATCTAATTGCCAAGTAATCTGCTACCCCTTCTTACTCCCTCAGATTGTAGACTTTACTTCAACAACTTAGATCTAACACAAAGGAAAGAAAATAACACGAGTGTTTGCTTCTGGAAAGCTGGAACTCACAATTAACCTCATTGAAAACTTGAGTGTTTGCTTTGGAAGTGTATGACTCTTTTGTGATTTTCGATGCTAAGTATTCTACCTTGAGCCTCCTTTTATAGATGCATATTAGGGTCTCTTCAAAGTTTAAATTCGAGCTATATCTTGCCAAATACTCTTGCAAAAATACTTTGACCAATCGAGGTTCACTTAAATAAAAAACATATCTTTTTATGCTCCAGTTTGCCTTTCAAAAATAACTTTGACCAATTCTGACTTTAATTAATTCTGGAACAAATCTTTCTTCCCGCCAATAGCTTCTGAATTCCACAAGTCTTCAATTTATTTTTGTATCAAATCCTTTTTAATACTTTGATCAAATTTTAATCAAATCTCCACCGATTATCATCATGATTAAATCTGAACCCTTTGATCTTCTACTCTCGTCCACATCTAGACCATATTAAGTGATCTGTTGTGATCCTCTAATTTCGGCCAACCCTAGACCACACTTTCTGATCTTCTGATCTCGGCCAACCTGGACTAGCAAACTCATCTGCTATGATCCTCTGATCTCGACCAATACTGGACCATACATTCTGACCTTCTGATTTCGGCCAACTCTGGGCCATGGTCTGATCTTTTGATCTCGGTCAACACTGGACCATATTCTTAAATCTGGACCATTTATTTGAACCTTTTCCCTCTGATCTGGACCAATTTTGAACTGGGTCTGGATTGAATTGAAATTAAATCTTGACAAATGATATTTCAGTCTGGACATTTTACCTTCTGATTTGGATCAAGTCTGGATCATATCTGGACATCATTTCTTTTGGTCTGGACTTAGTTTCATACCATGAACCATGCTATCTTCTGGTCTGTGTCAAATCTGGATTGAATCTCTTGTTCTGGACCCATTAATTTATCCTCTGATTTTGTATGGACTGTTTATCATTTCACTGCTAGGCCATATTCTGATCAGAATAACTTCTGGACTAAGTCTGACTAATGATTCCTTCTGGTCTGGATCAAGTCTCCCTCTGGCAGGCTTCCTTCTGGTTTGGTCCACGTCTCCTTCTGACTTTGCTTCCTTCTGATCTGGGCCAGCAAAGATATCCTCTGGTAATTTCAGGATGCATCCTTTGGTACCTTCTGGATGCATTATCTGATGTCTTCATCTTCTGCCTCTGGAAACTTCATCTTCTAGTGGCATTTAATGTAATAATTCAAGATACAAAATAAGATTACATGGAGTGCTTTTGTAAACATCAAAATCCTAAGTACTTAGAACCACTTTGGTTCCAACAGCAACCGCTTCCTAAACATTAAGACAACCCATGCCCAGAACCAGGAGTTCCTGATAAATGAACTAAATGGCATATCCCTCAAAATTGACCAATTTCACAACTCAACGGATGATCCAATGTAGTTTGGCTGCTATAGTTTATTTTATTTTGCTTAACTGTTGTTTTTGTTTCAAACTTTATGGAAATCGTTTGTAAAAATTGCTTATGTTGACTAAATATTTCTATGTTATGTTTTTCTTCCTTTTTGATCATGTCAAAAGGGGGAGAAAATTGGTATATATGCTAATGTGTTAAATTTTTTAAGGTTTTCAAAACATGATGGCATTAACTCAAATCCAAAGGGAGAGTAATAATGAATTAAGGGGGAAAAATCAAAATTCTTTGAAATTTCAACAACAACGTTTTGTCATCTTCAAAAAGGGGGAGAATGTAAATATGCAAAGATACTTATGTTTTTTTATGAAGACAAAGGCCGAGAACAAGTGATCAAGATGAAGTCAATAATCAAGTCATCTATTGTCAAAATGCTAAGAAATCTTAGAGTGTAAGGTATATGATGCAATCTAATAATACTATATTTCAAATGCACAGGAGAACCTTATACTTTTAGCATATGCATCAAAAGAATTTTCAAAATGTCAAAATGCATAAACAAAGTTTGAAATTAAGTTTGTTTTTGACAAAAGCTAAAGTTGTATTTGACTACATATATGTGTAGCCGAATACAAATGAAGTTAGTAGCAAAAACTGCACATTTGCATTCGACTACAACATGTTGTAGCTGAATACAAACTCAAGTCAGTAGCTAAAATGACATTTTTGTATTCGACTATAGGATGTTGTAGCCGAATACAAATACCAAGTAAGTAGCTAAAATAATATTTTTGTATTTGAGTTGTAGCCGAATACAAAATCAAATCAGTGGCAAAATTCACTCATCTGTATTCGACTACAAGGTTTCGAATTCGAATACATGCTTAAAATTGTTTGAAAATTCTGAACGTTACAGAGGTGTATTCGACTACACATTGGCTGTAGCTGAATACAACTGTGAATCAATGTGATTTTTCCATTCATAATGATTCTGGATCATTGCATATATTCATCAAACCTCTAGGAACAATTGCCACTGATATGAAGTGATGTCTTAGGAGTATAAATACCTCATAGGCTCGAGATTAATCTTAACAACTTTCACCCAAAAATTCAGAACTTTCTTTAAATCCATTAAGAGTCAAAATCTTTATATGTTAAGTGGATATTGTTTCACATTTTTATATCATTGAGAAAGGTTCTCTTGTTGCAATTGAAGTACAATATTATTGGATTATTATCATTGTACAAAGAGAGTACATCAACTATGTATTTACTTAAGTTATGCAAGTTATTATTGAAGAAATTGGTGTACTTTTCTTCAAGTGTTGTAAACTAAGATAGTGGTGTGCTATCTTAGGGAGATTGTTAGGAGTTAGTCACAGAAGTCTTAGAGTTAGACTTGTACTTATTCTAACATAGTGGAAAATCTCTTGTGGTGTGCAAGATAACTAGATGTACCCTTGGTTATAAGGGGAACCAGGATAAACTCTTTGTGTTCTTTATTTTTCAGTCTTTTAATCTTTATTTCACTTATCATAAATCAGAAAAATAATCCACTAAGTCTCTAAAACCAGAAAATTTCTAAACACCTAATTCACCCCGCCTCCTCTTAGGTGCGCCTCTAAACTTAAAATCGAGTCTTCACCTAGCTACATCAGTATAGGTCGATCATACTGCGATGTAGAAACATCTAAAAAGTCAACAATTGATATGGCAACAACATGAGGAATCAATGTAGAGAACTATTGAGACTATTTTGAAGATGGATGAGGAAAAACGGTTGGAGTTTTAGTTTAGAATAAGAGAGGAGCTATGTAATTCGGAACAAATGCAAAATCGACCTTCCTATTCTTCTCAGTATAATTATCAACAAGATCAAGTCCTGCCACCTCAATATAATTATCAACAGCAGATGCCACCACTGCCTCCTCATCCGTTGACATCGTACCAACCTTCTTCTCAATATCAACAATGTATGGTAATATTTTACCTAATTTGAATCAGCCATCTACACATCAATATTTTTCCCTGCAATCATCAACTTCTCCACCTCAACCTTGTAGTTAATCTTTTGTCCAAATATTTGAACCATCTATTTTTCAAATCGGTGGTATCAACTCTGTGAATCTTGATTAGGATAATTTGACATTTAATGATATGTTAAATTTTACGAACAATTATAATGAGGGTGAGCATGGAAATTACTATGAGAATAATTAGTTTTTTTATTGTGATATTATTTTTTTATTTGAATATTGTGATATTAATTCATATTATTATTTTGCTTTATTTTCAAATTTATTTATGTCTTATTAATCATTTTAAATAATTTAATTCTAATTTAAATTTAAATAATATTGCAAATAATTTAAATAGTTAAAAAAGGTTTAATTTTTTATAAGTTTTATTAGTTAATAAAAATGAAAATTTATTCAATTTTATATAAATTTAAATAATTTATTTAATTATGTAAATAATCTATCATAACATTTTAAAATTATAATAAACAATTATAAATAAGTATATAATTAAATTTTTACAAATTTTTTTTATATAATTAAGTTTAAATTGTATAATAAATGAAATATTCTGACACGTTAAAATAGCGAGGGTCAGAGCTCTAGGAAATATTCTGACACATTAAGATTGCGAGGGTCAGAGCCCTAAGAAAGATTTTGATACGCGAGGATAGCAAGGGACTTATCCTGAGAAATATAATGAAACATGACAATAGCAGGGACCAGAGTCTTAGGTAGTTTGCGAGGGCTTTGGCCCTAGGAATAATTCCTTTTATTTTTAATAAAAAAAACTGTTTTGCGAGAGTTATTGCATTAGATATGTGTTTCCGACCAACATTACAATTAGGGCCATATGACCCTAAAAAATGCTTCATTTCCTAAGGATTTTGCTCCTGGCAAAATCACATCATTCTTATAGTGAGACTTCAAAACCCACTTTTGATTGTATGTAGTAAATTGAAGAAATGTGATAATTAATAGGCTGGCTATTTCCAAAACACCTAGATCTGAAGAAAATATTCCAATCCAAAGAAGAAGAGCAATAAAGCCAAAATAGTATGATAATGGTCGCCTTATTAATAAAACTGATTGGTGTAAGACCCATACCACCTTCTTGAATAGGAGCACAAATAGTTCTCCAAGCAATAGTGACCATTTTCCTATTATTAATATCTCTATACCAAACAAAATTGTTGATCCAAGTATCAATTTTCCTTAATAAAGAGATAAGGATAAATTTCAAACAAAAAAGCATACTATTTATAAAGGATTGAACTAACTGAATTCTCTCGATTATGGATATTTCTACAATAGATTGCAAATGTTGAGCCCGAGGCTTACCTTGAAATAGAGGAACTTCAAAGTAAATATAAGGAATATGATCATCATTGAATCCTAGAAAATCATGATATAATTAGCATATAAAGTATGTGTGGGAACAGGACAACCTCTTGGACCAGCCATGGTTTTAATTTTTGACCAAGAAAGATAAATGAGACAAATTGAAAATGGTACCTACCCAATTACAAAAAGTGGTACTGAAACCGAAGGCATTGAGACAATTGGTGAACAATTGTCAATCTAAAGTGTCATAAGCTTTTTTAATTTCTAATTTAAGAGACACATAAGTCTTTTTGCCAACAGATTGATGGCTTCAGAAGCAGATAAGATACACTCATAAATGTGTCTTCCTTGAGAAATCCCTTTTGTTGAAGAGAGAAATATTTTGGAGCAATTAATTCTAATTTATCGGCCAAGATTTTAGTGATGATCTTTAATTGAAGATTTCACATGCAATCAATAAAGAAGGGATTGCAGTAGATCCTACTAAGGTAGAAGTTGTGTTGAAATGGAAAAATCTAAAGACATTTGAAGAAATCTGGAGCTTTCTTGGACAAGCCGGATATTATATGAGACTCGTCGAAGGGTTTTTTCCAAGATTGCTTTACCTATGAATTAATTAAAGAGGAGGAAAAGTAAAACCTTCGAATGAACAAAGGAATGTGAGGAAAGTTTTAAAAATTAGAAGGAGAGGCTGACATCATCACCAATACTCATTTTACCTGGTCCCTTAGGAAAGTTTGATGTTTATTGTGATGTGTGACTAATTCACCAGCAATGTTCATGGATTACATAATAATGATCTTTAGGCCATACTTAGACCTGTTAGTTGTAGTATTCATCAAAGATATCTTAATTTATTTGAAGAACATGAGGATTATACTACAAATACTAAAATATAGGCAACACATTTTAAAAGCTTTTTTTTAAGCCATTTACAGCGCTATTGAAAAACAGCGCTATTGAAAATAAAAAAAGCGCAATAATATGTATATATGTGTGTGTGTGTATATATATATATATATATATATATATATATAGCGCTTCTTATACTAGATTTACAGTGTTTTTTCAAAAAAACGCTGTAATAGATCCATATATAGTCCGCTTCTTATAATAGTTTTATAACGCTTTTTTGAAAAAGCGCTGTAATAGGTCCATATATGGCGCATTTCTTATACTAGTTTTATAGATCTTTTTTCAAAGAAGCGCTGTAATAGGTCCATATCACTACGCCAAAAATGGCCTTTTATAGCGCGTATTTTAAACCGCTTCATAACTAAAAGCGTTGTTGTATAATATTTGAAAATTAACGGATGATACAACAGCGTTTTAATGACAAGCGCTTTAGAAAAAGTGCTGTTGTATGGTCATGAAGGGTTTAGGATTTACAGAAAAGCGCTGTTGTAGGGTCATAACGATTTCACATAATGTTTACAGCACTTTTAGAGCGCTTCGCATAAAAGCGTTGTAAAATATAGCGCTCTCATATAATGTTTACAGTGCTTTTATAAAAAGCGCTATAAAATATAGCGCTCTCACATTATATTTACAGCGCTTTTAAGAGCGCTTTGTATAAAAGCGCTGTAAACTCTGTAAATGTTTTGAAATTTAATTTTTAAAAGCCTTTTACAGCGCTTATGGATAAAAGCGCTGTAAAATTACAAGTTTAGTTCAAGTTATATATACTTGATAAATTAATAAATAAAAACATATTTAATACGTTCTCTCCCTTCGAACCCTATTACGAACCTTCCTCTCCTCTACTGAGTGATTGTTGTCTCAGGTACTATATTTATTAATTTGTTGTTGTCTCTAAAATTGATAAATTGTTACCTAATAAAATTGTTGTTGTCTCTAATGTGAGTTCTCTTCTTTTTTCTTCATTTTATTGAAATTTCTATTTAATAATTAATTTTCTATTTTATTTTTGTTTTTCTTTTATTTTGATAGTTTATAGTGAATTCAATTTTGGTGATTCTGTATTTTTTTCAGGTTGAATTGAATCTGTTTATTCAAATCGGAATTTTACGGTGATATAGCGATGGAGAAAGTGACGCAGAATGAGAGAAATTGGAAGGTTGGAAAAGGGAGAAAAAAATTGAAGAGCTCAGGGAACAAGTATTTGAAACATGATACTGTTGCTCAACTTCGGTGTAACAAGTCTTTAGGTTGGGGATCAGGTGAGGTTAATGACGGTAAAGTCTTTGATAAAAGTCCGAGGAGAAGAGTGAGGTTAATGACTATAAAGTGTTTGATAAAAGTCCTCTTATGCTTTCGTCTGCTAATTTGGTTAAACAGAGTGGTTTGCTGGGGACGCCGAAAACTCCGAGAATTGAAGAGTGTCAATCAGAATCAAGGCTCGAGTCTCTTCCCATTGATTTGTTGGTATGCTTGTTGCTCATTTAATTGCACTTAATGTAGTTGCGATTTAATGGCTCGTTACACTCAAACTTGTGTTTATTTGGTATTTATTTTATCATAACAAATGTCTTGTTTATAGATTGAGATTGCGGTTTTTAATTAACTATTGTGTTGTGATCATTGATATTATGGAATATTGCAGTCAAATAATGTGTCGTAATTGCAGTTGTAACATATGTATAAAATTTGTTAATGTCGTTGTCACAAATTGTAGTTGTGAACTATTATTTAAATCTTTTGTCGAGGTCACTTGCAATAGAAAATTCATGTATTCAGATTTAAATCCTTTGTTTCTTTTGTTGATTGTATGGTGCTCCAAAGGCATTTGATTTTATGTTTGGCATCCCTCAAATTACTGAATGCGTTACTCTATGACTATGATTTGTTTTGATGTTTTTGATTGTTTTGATTTGATAGTTGTAATTAATTATGAAACATCATATGAAATTAATGAAGCTTGTTGAACATTATTGAAGTTGTTAACAACTGCACAACTACAAGTAAAATATGTTTAAACTATTTCTTTATATTTTCATTTTACTATATTCAATCAATTGCCTCTAGTCATGTCTTTCTGAGTTAGCTCTTCATTATATTTTGATTTTCATATATAAACTATATATATATATATATATATATATATTTGATTCTAACTTATTAAATTCAAATATTATATCATATAGTACTTTGACAACTTCGATTCAACATACTCTAAAAGTGATCTAATTGAAATAAAAGATGATGGTGTCAGTATATGCTCCAACTAAAAGTTATATAATTTGTTAATAGGTGAGTTTCACATTACAAGGGCACTATATATATGTACCTATTACAGCGTTTTTAAATACAACGCTTTTTTAAAAAAAATGGCATTAAAAAACATGTTTTCATCCTTTTACAGTGCTTTTTTGAAAAAGCGCTGTAAAACTAGTTGATAATACAAGCGCACTATATATATGTACCTATTACAGCGCTTTTTAAAAAAAGCGCTATAAAACTAGTTGACAAAACAAGCGCGCTATATATATGTACCTTTTACAGCGCTTTTTCAAAAAGGCGCTGTAAAACTAGTTGATAATACAAGTGCGCTATATATATGTAACTTTTGCAACGCTTTTTCAAAAAAGCGCTGTAAAACTAGTTGATAATACAAGCACGCTATATATATGTACCTATTACAGCGCTTTTTTGAAAAAAGTGAAGGTGCAAACATGAGAAGGGGGGTTGAATTGTGTTTGACTAACTTGATTACTTTTTCTGTTTTTAAAACAAAACCTGTTAAAACAGAGTTAGCAGCGGATATAAAGTAAATATAAAACACATAATTTTATACTGGTTCACCGTTAACTAGGCTACGTCTAGTCCCTTCACTTTGAAGGATTTCACTAATTCAAAAATCTTGAATTACAACAATACCACTTACCCTCCAAGTCAGTCTTCTCAAATAGTATAACAATCCTAGACTTTTGAGAAAAAGAACCTTGAATCTAATTGCTAAGTAATCTGCTACCCCTTCTAACTCCTTCAGATTGTAGACTCTACTTCAACAGCTTAGATCTAATACAAGTGAAAGAAAATCTTAGAGTATTTGCTTCTGGAAAGCCGATACTCACAATTGACCTCACTGAAAACTCAAGTATTTTGGATTTGGAAGTGTATGACTCTCAAGCATTTTTGATGCTGAGTCTTCTGCCTTGAGCCTCCTTTTATAGATGAAGATTAGGGTATCTTCCATGCTTAAGCTCGAGCTGTATCTTTCCAGATACTCTTGCAAAAATAACTTGGCCAATCGGGTTTCTCTTAAATAAAAAACATATATTTTTAGCTCCAGATTTGCATTCAAAAATAACTTTGGCCAATCCTATTCTTGATTAATTCTGGATCAAATCTTTCTTCCCGCCAATAGCTTCTGAATTCCCACCAGACTTCAATTTATTTTTGTACCAAATCCTCTTAATGCTTTGATAAAATTTCTATTAAAATTTAATCAAGTCTTATTCGAATTTAATCAAGTCTCCACTTATTATCATCATGATTAAATCTGGACCGTTTGATCTTCTTATCTCGTCCACATCTGGACCATACAATCTGATCTGTTGTGATCCTCTGATCTCGGCCAACACTGGACCACACGTTCTGATCTTCTAGATTAAACTGAATTTAAATATGGACTTTCATTTCTTCTGGTCTGGACCGAATTTTATAATCACTGCCAAGCTATCTTCTGGTTAGAATAAAGTCTGGACCAAGTCTGACTTGTGATTCCTTCTGGTCTAGACCCAGTCTCCCTCTGGCAGGCTTCCTTCTGGTCTGGTCTAGGTCTCCTTCTGGACTCTGCTTCCTTCTGATCTAGGCCAGAAAAGATATCCTCGGATGATGTTTTGACATCCTCTGATATCCTCTGGAGATGTATCCTCTGGTGCCTTCTGAATGCATCCTCTGGTATCTTCTGGAGGTGTATCCTCTGGTCTGATTTTATCCTCTGGTAACTCATCTTCTGCCTCTGGTGACTTCATCTTCTGGTGGCATTTAATATAATAATTCTAAGTACAAAATAAGATTACATGGAGTGCTTTTGTAAACATCAAAATCCTAAGTACTTAGAACCAACTTGGTTCCAACAATCTCCCCCTTTTTGCTGATGACAAAACCTTAACTTATTTTGTTAGCTTATAACTCGAAGTACTTAAAATACTCCCCCTCAGACCAATCTCTCCCCCTAAGTCTAATAATGACTTTTTCTTCTCCTTTTCAACTCCTTCTTTATTCTCTCTTTATTTTCTCTCTTCACATTGCCTCTCCTTTTCAACTCCTTCTCTTTTCACTCTTTCTTTTTCTCTCTTTATTTTTCTCTCTCCCTGTTTCCTCTCATTTTCAGCTCCTTCTCTTTTCATCTCTTTCTTTTTCACTCCTCCTTTCTTTTTATCTCTCCTTTTCTACTTATTTCTCCTTTTTCTCTCTCTCTCCCCCCATTTTGTCATCAGCCAAAAAGAGGTCCTATTATTTTTGTATTTTTGTTTTGTTCTTTACAAAATAAAGAAAGTAAAAACAAGAAAATAAAAGACATAAAGTAAAATTACAAGAAAATTAAAAACTCCTAAGATGACTATTGAGCTAGTTAGATATGGAGATAATGTTGAGATGCTTCTTGATGAACTCGAACCTATCTTCAGGTAATGCTTTGGTGAAGATATCAGCCCATTGATGATCAGTGTCCACAAACTAGATGCTTAAAGTCCCTTTTTGAACATGGTCCCTAATGAAATGGTGTTTTATTTCAATGTGTTTGGCTCTAGAGTGTAAGATAGGGTTCTTGGTTAGGTTTATGGCTGAAGTGTTATCACAGAACAAAGGGATATTGGTTTCAAAGATGTTGTAATCTTCAAGTTGATGTTTCATCCAGATTAATTGTGAGCTGCATCCTGCTGCTGATATATACTCAGCTTCAACTGTTGACATGGCAATGGTGCTTTGTCTTTTGCTTGACCAAGAGATCCAATTATCACCTAAGAATGTTCAGTTTCCACTTGTACTTTTCCTTTCCAACTTGTCTCCAGCATAGTCAGAATCACAAAAACCTCTTAGTTTGTAGGTGGTGGTTTTCTTGTATAACAAGGTATGGTAGGTGGTTCCTTTAAGGTATCTCAAGATTCTTTTGACAGCAGTTAAATGGGATTCCCTAGGGTTAGCTTGAAAACGAGCACAGACACAAAACACTAAACAAAATGTTAGGTCTAGAAGCAGTTAGGTAAAGAAGGGATCCAATCATACCTCTGTATGTTTTCTAGTCTACCTTTTGGCTGGTTTCATCTATCTCAAGTGAGCAGGTTGGGTGCATGGGGGTGGCCATAGGCTTACAGTCACTCATCTTGAACTTTTTGAGAATTTCTTTAGTGTATTTAGATTGGTGAATGAGTATACCTGATTTACCTTGGAGAATCTAAATTCCCAGGAAGAACTTGGTGAATCTGAATACTTGATTTGGAACTCTTTCTGCATTAGGTTAGAAAACTCCTTGCACAAAGTGCCATTAGTGGATCCAAAAATGATATCATCAACACAAATTTGAATAATCAAAATATCATTTTTAATGGATTTCCTAAATAGAGTATTATCAATCTGGCCTCTATCAAATTCATTCTTAAGCAGAAAGTTACTAAGTCTGTCATACCATGCCCTTGGTGCTTGTTTTAAACCATATAATGATTTTTTAAGTTTAAAAACATGGTTTGGAAAATCAGAATTTTCAAATCCAAGGGGCTGTTTGACATAGACTTCCTCACTTATATAGCCATTTAAGAATGCCCTTTTAACATCCATTTGATACAGAATTATATCATGATTAGCAGCAAATGATAAAAGAATTCTAATTGTTTCTAACCTGGCCACTAGAGCAAAAGTCTCAGTGTAATCAATACCTTCCTGTTGACTGTATTCTTGAGCTACAAGTCTGGCTTTGTTCCTTACCACTTCTCCTTTTTCATTGAATTTATTCCTGAACACCCACTTGGATCCAATAATGTTTTTGTTTGGTTTGGATATCAGATCCCAAACATCATTCCTTTGAAATTCATTCAAATTTTCTTGCATTGCAAGTATCCAACCTTCCTTGCCAAAGCTTCATCAACATTGTTTGGTTCAATTGTTGAGAGTAAACCAAACAGATTGGTTTCTCTACTTGATGATATGGTCTTTAGTTGTTCTGCTGCACTGCCAATAATGAGAGTTTCTGGATGTGAAGACTTGTACTTCCATCCATTCTTTCCCTCTGACTTGTCTTCAGAGTCAGCATGTTCTTCTTCCTTGCTTTCATCTTTATCTTTCTCAGGTTCTGCTGCTGGTCCAGCTTCTGGTTCATGTGCCTCTGGTTCACCTACAATTTCCTCATCTTGCTTTGACTTTTCAGAGTTAAGCTGTTTATCATCAAACTTAATGTGGATTGCTTCTTCCACAGTGTTAGTTTCTTTGTTAAACACTCTATAAGTTTTTGATCTCTCAGAGTAGCCAATAAAGGTACACTTTTGAGATCTAGAATCAAACTTAGCAAGATTATCTTTAGTGTTTAACATAAAACAGATGCAGCCAAATTGCTTAAAGTAGGAAATATTAGGTTTTTTACCTTTCCACAGTTCATAGGGAGTTTTATTTAAGATTGACCTGATGTAGACTCTATTCTAAATGTAGCAAGTTGTGTTGAAAGCTTCTGCCCAAAGGTAGATGGCAACCTTCAAATCATTTAGCATAGTTATGGCCATCTCCTACAGTGATCTATTCTTCCTTTCTACCACTCCATTCTGTTGAGGTGTACTGGGGGATGAGAAGTTGTGAGAGATGTCATTCTCATCACAGAATTCTTCAAAATACTTGTTCTCAAATTCACCTCCATGATCACTTCTGATGGTTATGATCTTAATACCCTGTTCATTCATAACTTGCTTACGAAAAGAAATAAACACTTTGTGAGATTCATCTTTGTTCTTTAAATTTTTTACCCAAGTCCACCTTGAGTAATAATCAACAATCACAAAACCATATTTCTTACCACTGAGAGAAGCTGTTTGAACAGGACCAAACAAATCTAAGTGAAGCAGTTCAAGTGGTTGAGAAGTAAAACACAGTTTTTAGTTTTGAAAGAACTTTTAGTTTGTTTACCTCTTTGACATGCTTCACACAGAATCTCAGTTTTGGTACTTACCTTGGGGAGCCCTCTTACCAATTGGAGTTTGCTCATTCAGATATAAGCCTAGGGTTTGCATGCCCTAACCTTTTGTGCCAAATCAGATTCTGCTCACTTACAGAAAATAAGCATTTAACCTGTTACTTAGCAAGACTAAACAGATCAATTTTATAAAGATTATCCTTCCTAATGCCAGTAAATAAAACATACCCATCAAGTTGACTAGCAAGTTTTCTGATAAAAGATAACATCATATTTGCAATCACTTAATTGACTTATGCTCAAAGGATTATGTTTCAGCCCTTTAACTAACATAACATTTTTAATAGAAAGCGAAGAAGAAGTGTTACCAACTGTTCCTGTACCAATAATCTGACCTTTCTGGTTTCCTCCAAAGGAAACTTTGCCTCCATTTTTCATAGTCAGATTCAGAAACATGGATTTGTCTCCTGTCATGTGTTTGGAGCATCCACTGTCAAGATACCAAGCTTTGTGTTGCTGATCAGACCTTGCTTTTTGTCTGTCAAAATTAGAGTTAGAGTCAGACTCAGACTCAGCTTCTGTTCAAGCTATCAGAGCCAGTTCTGCTTCTGGCCTGTTTGAGCAGTTTCCTTGATTCTTTGGTTGATAAACCATGTTCCTCTGATGATTCTAGAACATGTTTTGGTTTTGGTAACATTGGTGAATCTGGTGATTCTGATAACCTTGATGATTCTGGTGATTCTGGTGATTTGAATGAATCTGGTGATTTTGGTGGTTCTGATGAATATGGTGATTCTGGTGATTATGATGATTCTGATAATTCATGTAGTTATACTGATTCTGATAATTAGAGTAATTCTTATGATCATACCAGAACCTTTGATATTGATACCTGTTCTAGTTCTGGTTCCAGTACTGATTCTGATTCTGGTTCCAGTGTTGGTTCTGGTTCCAGTTCCTGTGATTCTGATACTGGTTCCAGTTCTGGTTCTAGTTCCAGTTCCTGTTCTGATTCTGGTTCCAATTTTGATTCTGGTTCCAGTTCTGGTTCTGATTCTAATTCTAGTTCTGGTTGAGTTGACCAGACCTTCTTCCATCAGACACAGATTGCCTTTGTCTGGTTGTAGCAGGAACATAAACCTTCTTCTGCTTGTGCATTGCCAACATCCATTGTCCAGGCACCATTGTTGGTGTCTCCTTGTGGTTGCTCAGAATATCTGCAACGTAGACAATTTGATCTTTTGGTACCCAGAACTGATTGGGTCCAGGTTTCTTAGTCTTAACAGCTCTCTAATCTTGTTCAGATTTTACCATTGGACAAGATAATACAGAGTGACCTTTCTTAACACAAACAATACATAAAACATCAGAATGAACAGCTTTACTTTCAGTAATTGTTTCTGTAAAACCAAGACCTCTCTTTCCAGAGTTACTGTTTCCATAAATCATAGATGCATATTTACTTGTTTCCATTCCATTAGAAATAAAGTTTTGAAAAAATTGCTCATGCATATCAGATTCACAAACAGTTTCAGAAGTGGAACAAATATTACTTTTGAGAGTTTGGTTTTCAAACATGAGTCTTGCAACTTCAGTTTTTAAATCTTTGTTTTCAGTTGCATACTCAGAATTTTGATTCTTTAAAACTTGGACTTCTTTGGTCAGATTTTTCTTATCTTCCCTAAGGGTTTTCAATTTTAAAGACATCTTATTGTTTGCATTTAACAAGTCTTTTAAAGTCTCAATTAAATCAGATTTAGAGAGATCAGAGAATAACTCATCGTCTTCATCTTCTGATTCTGTTCCAGAGCCTGAGCTGTCTCCAGAACTTGAGTTGGTATGAGCCATCAGAGACAGAATTGCTTCCTCTGATGTGCTTCCAGACTTGCTTGCATGACTGCTTCATTCATTCTTCCTTCTTCCTGTTTTCCTTCTTGAAATCATGCCTTTATGAGGACCAGAAGCAGACCTGATGTGTGCCATCTTTGCTGTTTCTGCCTCTTCTTCATCAGACGATTCTTCTTCTGTTTCTGATACATCCCAGGCAGCCATCAAACCCTTCTTTCTGTATCTGGAACTCTTCTTGTGCTGTTTTCCTTTTTCCAGATTTGGACATTCTGACTTGATATGTCCAGGTTCATTGCATCCATAACAGATGATATTCTTCTTGTCAGATTCTTCCTTATCTTTGCTGTTATGTTTCTTCTTGAAGCTTCTTCTCTTCCTGTTTTCCCATATCTTAACCATCTTTTTGGTTAAGTAAGCCATATCATCACGATCACTGTCACTATCCTCTGATTCTGATGCTGCCTTTGCAGCTTTCTTCTGTTTCGACTTCAGAGCCAGATTCTTCTTCTTCTTTGGTTCATCTTCTTCCAGTTCTATTTCATGAGACCTGAGTGAGCTGATCAGGTCTTCAAGTCTTAAGTTATTCAGATCTTTGGCTTGCTGAACTGCAGTAACCATTGGTCTCCACTTTTTTGGTAATTTTCTTAGAATCTTCTTGACATGATTTGCTGTTGTGTAGCTTTTCTTCAAGACCTTCAGTCCAGATATTAGAGTCTGGAATCTGCAGAACATTCCATCAATGTTTTCATCATCTTCCGTCTTGAACATCTCATACTGTTTGACCAATATGTTAGCCCTTGCTTCTTGAACCTGCTGGGTTCCTTCATAGGTCAGAACCAGACTGTCGAATATGCTCTTTGTTGTTTCTTTATCTGTGCATCTGTCAAATTCCTTGAATGTGATGGCACTGATCATGATGTTTCTGGACTTGTGATGAAGTTTGTGTAATCTGCTCTGATCTGGTTTCATGTCATCCATGTCTAGTTTTTAGTTGGATCTTCTAGATCAGTAGGTGCAGTGTTTCCTTTGACTATCATCTTCCATAGTTCAGGATCTTGAGATATGACAAAACTTCTCATTCTGTTCTTCCAATACTCAAACCTTTCACCATCAAACAGTGGTGGTCTGTTGATGTTGCCTCCCAATTCTTCTCTGGATTCTGCCATGTTGAACCCCTTGGACCTTTCCTCAAACACTGTTAAGTGCTCAGCCTTGAGACCGAGCTCTGATGCCAATTGAAGGTGCAAACACGAGAAGGGGGGGTTGAATTGTGTTTGACTAACTTGAATACTTTTCCTATTTTTACACTTTTAAAACAAAACTTGATGTATGAATAAAAACAGAGTTAGCAGCGAATATAAAGTAAAAATAAAACATAGAATTTTTATACTGGTTCACCGTTAACGAGGCTACGTCCACATCTGGACCATACTAATTGATATGTTGTGATCCTCTGATTTCTACCTTCCCTGGACCACACTTCCTAACCCTTTGATCTTCTGATCTCGGCCATCCTGGACTTGCACCTAATATTCTATAATCCTCTGATCTCGGCCATTGCTGGACCACACATCCTGACCCTCTGATTTCGGCCAACACTGGGCCATGTCTGATCTTCTGATCTAGGCCATCACTGGGCCAAATAATTAAAACTGAACTATTGATCTGGAAATCTTCCCTCTTATCTGGACCAATTCTGGACTTGGTCTGGTAGTTAAATCTGGACAAGTAATATTTCAGTCAGGACATTTTACCTTTGATTTTGGATCAGGTCTGGATCGATTCTGGAATTCATTTCTTCTAGTCTGGACTTAGTTTCATCCCTTGAATCATGCTATCTTATGGTCTCGGTCAAATCTGGATTGATTTTCTTGTTCTGGACTCATTAACTTATCTTCTGGTTGAGTCTGGAACAAGTCTGGGCTGTTTTAATTTCTCATTGTCATGCCATCTTCTGGTCAGAATAACTTCTGGAATAAATCTGATATTTGATTCCTCTTGGTCTGGACAAACTCTCCCTCTGGCAGGCTTTCCTCTGGTATGGTCCAGGTCTTCTTCTGACATTGCTTCCTTCTGATCTGGGCAAGCAAAGATATCTTCTGGTGATCCTGGAGTATCTTCTGGTAATTCCAGGATGCATCTTCTGCCTCTGCAAACTTCATTTTCTGGTTGTATTTAATGTAATAATTCAAGGTACAAAATAAGATTACATTGAGTCCTTTTGTAAACATCAAAATCCTAAGACTTAGAACCAACTTGGTTCCAATAGAAGAAACCCTCCAAGTAATTTTTTTGCGGATAGTATTAAACTGGCTCTAAATGGAAGAAAAGGGGCTTCAAAAGGTGGTTGTTCGGTTAAGCCTTGAAACAAGAAGACTATTCGATAGGTTTTGAAGAGAACGGGGAAATGATGAAGGATGGATGGCGGAGTTATGGTGGGGATTAGCCGACGGCGGCGGTGGCTGTTAGTAAGAAGAATGACCTATACAAAGGGCATGGTGATTTGGAAGAGATCAATAAAAGAGTATTTTTGTTCGATTTTTAATTGGGATAGATGGGCCTAGAAATAATAATACTACGAGGTTTATAGTAAAACTAATTTTTTAACAATGGTTCAAATAAATATTAAATTATCATGATGTATTGTTTTTTTAAATTAAAAGTTAGTTTTATTTTTCTCTAAAATCAAATTGAATCTCGTAGCTTTTCTCAGCAATTAAAATGAGTTTTCTCTATTTTAATTTTGTAAGTATCTTTAGAGACTTTTATAGTTAATTTCAAAATTAATATGTTTTTATACTATTAAACTAAATCATTAATAATTAAATAACATGTCAATTAGTTTGACTATATTTTAGATTTAATATCCTTAAATTTTTAAATATTATCTGTTGATTATATTTTAAAATAACGTTTTTTGTAATAATTTTCATTAAAGATAAAATTTTAATTATGAAAATAATTTATTTAATTATCGAGTTCAAAATTGAATAAATAAATTTATCAAAACTCTTAATTTAGTTAATTTAATAGATACTATACTATAAAATTTAAAAATTACAATAATCTTACTAGCATCATAGAGTGAATATCAACATTCAGACCGTCTTTGGCCCTGAATTTTAATTTCGAAGAAAACCCACATCCACACTCAATCAAAGCGAATTATTTCCTCCAAATCAAAACGGTTTGAGTGGATATTACGGTGCAAATTATATTATCATCTCTAATTATAAAACTTGTCTTACTTTTTTAGTTTGTTTAAAAAAACAAATCTACTTTATTTATATAAAAATAAAAACTACTTGATTTAAATAAAAATAAAGTATTTACCTACGGAATTTGCTGCGGAATTTTACCGCAGATAAATCCGCCGCAAACGAAAACTTTACCTGCGGTTTTACCTTCGGAATCTAATACCGCAGAAATATTGCTATTGATATATTAAATAAAAGCAGCTGAAAAATCTTGGGTGTTACCTGCGGATATGTTTCCGCAGGAAAAACGCTAATTTCTAATAGTGACCCTATGTGTTTGCCTTAGTGATTTATTTAAATTATGAATATTTATAATGTTCAATTTATTTAAATATATATATATATATAAATCAAGAAATAATCCTGTGTATAAGCTGCACTAACCGGGCACGCTGGTATTTTAGAATGAGGCCTGATAACAAACCTATTACTACCAAGATACATATATAAGTGATAGAGTGTGTTTTAACGTATTGCAACGCTAGCCTGTGCCTTCCGTTCCCAAAAAAATTGCCGTGCCGTACATCGTATATCCTACTAATTCCCAGAAAAAAAAGAAAAAAATAGGATCGGCTGCCTGCTCTGTTGCCTCTAGCGGTGTATCTTAATACAAAAACTATATATTGATTTCAAAGACTAGGTATATTTTTCTTAATTCCATCAATTCGATGCACTTTGGTATGAATAACAAGAAGAGGGTATATGTTCCTAATTCCATCAATTTGATATACTTTTTCCAATTCCATCAATTATATCAATATAAAGCTGTTGATCGAAGTATATTAATGTTGGGCTGTATATGTGTAGTCATAGTTACTTGATCAAATTATGCGAGTACAGGGCATATGTTCTTTTATTTCAATTTTTAGTAATAGTAGACCTGAGCATATGATTGAATTATATTACTGGACATATATTCAAAAATTAATCTACATCTAAAGAATTCATTTTTTTAGCTATAATTAAAGGTGGTTTACAGTACGCATCAATTTAAATAAATACTATCAAATTACATATATGCTATGTGATTCTGTTTTATTATTTTTTATTTTAGGTTAGTATATTTATATACTCGACAATTTACAATTTATATGTTAAAAATAAAGAGTCTACTTTTACTTTTAGTGCACATCTAATAGCTTTGTTATTTGATTTTAAGTACATATGATATATTGTTACACTACTGTAATATTAAAATTATACACACACTATATGTATTTAGCAATACATAATTCTAATTATTTTATAGATATTGTTTATATTGATATAATCATAAGTATACATAGTATTAAATATATATATATATTTTTATGGTGTTGCAAATATTAAACAATTTATTTACCTATTGTACCAAGTAATTAATCTGTATTTGGTTGTTGTGTTATTTTATTTCTTTTGCGGACTATTAGAGGCGATGGTTGGCGAAGACGTGACGCATTAAATAAGCGGACTGACTTCATTGGGAAAAATCTTCAACTAAGATAAGGGGTGAGAGGAGGTTCGGTTTTATTAGTATAAAATAACATGGGATGACGTAATTCCCAGATATTCATCTGAGGCTTACTACGTACGGTCGAGTCTTATTGAGTAATAATAATTAATTAATAATACTTGAATGGTAATAGTGATGACTAAAATATAATTTAGCAACCTATAAAATTGTCGTGAATTTATTTATATTGAGATTACATGTTGTTTGATTTTATGGAACCTTATGCTGATTTTGTATGCATGATATGTACTTGAGTGCTCTTGTTTACTTGAGTGAAAATGTGATATTACTTGAATGCACCACCTGTTTGATTTCTTATTCCGTGATCGATAACACTAGCCTGTGTTGTGCATTGTGAGTGGTGTAAACCAAATATTGGGACTTTATTGTGATTGACTGATATACATATAAAATGATATAAATTCTGATAAATATTGTGAATTCAAACTGAAACTTATTGAGTTGTGATAATCGAGTAAGAATGAGATAGGCGTTGTAGGTTTTGGAGTGAGGTTGATTTTGTCATCATATAGGGAGGGTCTGACAAACCTACTGACTTGGGGAAGTACAACTGAATTAGCCTGATTATGGAGGGCTACAATCGAACTATAAAGAAAGACTGATAGACCTTGCGGGTATCTTTGTTGGGGAATTCCTAAGTGGATTAGTGGGTTATTCCCTAAGGACGGGAGCTACCGTGCAACACAAGAGTACCCCGACCGTCGCGTATATGTGTCTCGGGTTGAGTTGAGGGGATATATGAGGACTTGGCCAATCATGAATTGTCCTTTCGCTCCTGTAGTAGCATAGTATCAGGCCTCCTAACCAAGTACTTCAGAGTAGAATGATACCAAATGATGAAGAAGTATAGAGTATAGGATATGCATAACATTTCATCCTTGTGACTGTTTTATTGTGATTGAATTAGATAAACCTTCGACATTATGTTCTTGAATGTTTCTCTTTATTTGTGCCAATTTGACTACTTGTTCTCCTCGTTTATCTTATACTATTACATGATTTCAAAAACTCACCCTCGTTATTTGTGTTTGGCGTTTGTCATGGACGTAAACGAGCTGCAAGCTGGAAGGAATGACTAGTATCCTCAGAGTGTGAGAAGTTATCTTGTGTTGAAGATTCTTATTATATGCATTGTGTTGACGTTAATTTTGAACATATTTTATTTTAGTAATTCACGCTCTAATCGTGACATCGGGTTTGGGACTATATTTGCATTTATTACTAAATTTAATTACGTGTACTTCCAAGGGATTTTATTGTCTAATATTATGACTTCGAGTTGTTATGTTTGATGGAAATTTTTAGATTAATGCGACATGTTAAGGGTTTACGTGATACTCTTTACCTTATAAAATTGTTTGAAAGTTTGTATATTTTTCTTGAAGAATTTCAATTAAAAAAAAAAAGAAAAAAGTTAATTTAAATATTAATTTGAGGTTCAGGGTGTCACACTAAGAATTAACACGCAATAAGTGTTTGAGGAAAGATTTAGGAGGCAATGTCAAAAGCTAAGTACATCGTTGAAGGAGGATTGTCAAACAAACCACCTTACTTTGATGGTACAAACTACTACTTCTGGAAAAGTAAAATGCAACCGTTCCTAAAAGCGCAAGACACAGGAATGTGGCGCATCATAACAGATGGAGACTTCATACCAAGAGTTGATCAAAATGACTCAACATCTGCTGAAAAAAGAAAGAAGCAGATTGGACAACTGAAGACAAAGCTAAGGTACTTCTAAACTCTAAAGCTCAATTATTTTTATCTTGTGCCTTAAGCAGGGAAGAAAGTGAAAGAGTCCATAAATGTGATATGGCAAAAAGAGTATGGTATATATTACAAACCCATCATGAAGGGACAAGCCATGTCAAAGAAACAAGAATTCATATCGGCGTACGAAAGTTTGAACTATTGGAAATGAATAAAGGATAAAGCATTGATGAAATGTATTCAAGATTTACAACCATAGTAAATGAAATGTGTTCTCTTGGCAAGGCATGCTCAATACGAGACAGAGTAAGAAAAATCATGAGATGTCTTCCAATCATATGGAGACCAATGGTGACAGCCATAGATCAAGCTAAGAATTTTGAAATACTCAGATTGGAAGAACTCATTGGAACCTTATGAGCACATGAAGTGCTACTGCAAGAGGACAAAATAGCAAAGAAAGGCAAAATAATAGCCTTAAAAGCTTATCAAAATCCTCAAGAAAGCATACCTTTTATAACAAGATGTAAGAGAAGACTCAAAAGAAATCGGTCAAGAAGATGTAGATGAAGAGATAGTTTTTCTTACAAGAAAATTCCAACGGATGATGAGAAGAAGAGATTAGATAAAGAAAAGCTTTCCAAATAAAAAGGAAAACTTTAAAACATAAGTAGATAAAAGTTAGATTACATGCTTTGGAACAAACTAGGACATTACAAAACTAAATGTCCTTTACACAAAAGGACACCAAAAAGATTCCCATTCAAGAAAAAATGCATGATGGTTACCTTAAATGATTTTGATTAATCATAAACATAAGAGATTGAAGAGGCCAACATATGTTTAATGGCAAACTCAGAAGACAATGAGGTAATAAATTACAAACTATGTCCTTTATGTGAACAATTGGAAAAAGATTTTGATAACTTGTTAAACGATTCAATCTTTCTCGCTAAAAAATGTAGCTCCTTAAAAGAACAAATTTAAAAAGATAAAGGAGAAAAAGAGAAAGCTCAAGCTATGAATGATGAATTAAAAAAATCATTCAAATCATGCAGGAATATCATTTTAGAAAAAAACTAAAGAAACTGAAAGTCAAGAACGTTGTACGATTCAGAAGGAGAACATTCTTCTTAAAACAAAAATTGAATATCTCAAAAACGACATGCCAAATTTTATTAAATCTACTAAAACCTCCAAAGAATTATGGGATCCCAAGTAGGAATATTTGATAAAGCTGGACTTAGTTTTGACAAATCCCAAAAACAAAAAATTAAAAAAAAAAAGAAATTTTCTTCCTAAAAGAAAGGAAGGCAAGTGCAAAACGAAATGTTTATAATGTAGTAAAATTGGACATCTTGAGTATGCATGTTATTTCAAAAAACGGGATGAAAAATTCAAAACAAATGAGCCTTTCAAAAAAGAAGAACGTTCTAGAATCAGATCAGAGCATTCTCCAAGGGCTTTCAAAAAGGAAGAACATTATGGAATCAAATCAGAACCTTTTCCAAGAACAATAAGGAAATACTCTTATTGTTTAAAAATAGGTCATAATGAATCAAACTATTATTTTAAAAAGAAATTCAATAGTAAGGAAAAAACTAACTGTAAAGGACCCAAGACCAAATGGGTACCTAAAAGTCTTGTAACATCGAATGCAGGTTGGTTCTCAAAATGTCAAGAAAAAGCCATGGTACTTGGACAGTGGTTGTTTGAGACATATGAAAGGAGATAAACAATGTTTTATGTCCTTTGTCAAAAAAGATGGAGGATCTGTAATCTTTGGGAACAATGATGAAGCAAAAATCAAAGGTAAGTGTACTATAGGTAAGGAAAACTCTGCTAAAATTACTAATGCTCAATATGTTGAAGGTCTGAGACATAATCTTCTAAGCATTAGTCAACTATGTGACAATGGTCTTGAGGTTATATTTAAACCAAACATATGTGATGTCAGGTAGACAACTTCTGGTGATATTTTTTTCTCGGGAACCAAAAAGAAAAATCTCTATGTTTTATATCTTGAAGAATTACCTATTGAATCATGCTTTATGTCCATCAACAAAGATAAGTGGATATGGCATAACGAACTGGGCTTATTAGTACGAAAACAATCTCAAACTTATCTAAACTAGATCTTGTTAGAGGTCTGCCCAAAATAAATTTTGAGAAGGATAAAATATGTGAAACTTGTGCAAAAGGAAAACAAGTCAAAAGCCGTTTTCATTCAAAAGATTTTATTTCAACTAAAAAACCTCTTGAAATACTTCACATTGATCTCTTTGGTCATATGAAAACAACAAGCTTAGAAGGAATGACATATAGCTTTGTTATTGTTGATGATTTTTCACGATACACATGAGTACTCTTTTTAAAAAAAAAAAAAGATGACGCGTTTGATGCTTTTAAAACTTTTTGAAAAAGGGTACAAAATGAAAAAGACTCCAACATAATCTCTGTAAGAAGTGATCATGGAGGAGAATTCATAAACACTTCCTTTAAAACCTTCTTCGATGAACTTGGCATTTCTTATAATATGTCATGTGCAAGAACTCCTCAACAAACTGGAGTTGTTGAACGAAAGAATAGAACATTACAAGAAATGGCAAGAATAATATTGGAAGAATCAAACATTGAAAAATACTTTTGGGTTGAAACTTCAACACTTCATGCTAATTGTGTATTAATAAGGAAAATCATCAACAAGACACCCTATGAAATATGGAAAAATAGAAAGCCAAATATTTTATACTTTCACATTTTTGGGTGCTAGTGTTATATTTTAAATAACAAAGACAACTTAGGAAATTTTGATGCAAAATTAGACAAAGCCATTTTCTTAGAATACTCAACCAATTTCAAAGGATATCACATTTAATTTAAGAATAAAAGTTGTTGAGATAAGTATGCATGTATTATATGATGAATTTGATGATCTTGATATACATAAGATAGATAATGAATAAGAAGAACAATCTGGACAGCAACAATAGTTTGTTCCTCATAAAAATGAGATCAATAAACAATCTCTATTTCAAACTCCTCCAAGAAGCTGGAAAATCATAGGAGATCATCCACAAAATCAAATTATAGGAAATACATTTGATGGAATCAGAACAAGAATGTCTTTTAAGGATGATATCAACAACAACATGGCAATGATATCTCAAATAGAGCCAAAATCAATCAAAGAAGCCAGAGTTTTTATGTTTGACAACCTTCTAGTTGAAGGTACTTCGATCAAACATCACACTTATGCCCTTGGTTGGACAGACTTTCTCCAAATTTCAAATTCATTTTATCTTGAGGTTGTTGGAGCCTTCTATTGTAAAGCTCAGGTTTTTGAGAAGGATTGGTATTCTATCCTCAACATCACCTAAGATTTGGTTTTTCAAGAGTTTTTTATCCTTGGTTCCACAAATTTTGTATTTGTAGATCTAAAACCACTTCAAAAAATAATCAACAACATTAGTCAGCATTCCATCCTACCTCACTGTGGTAGCCATAAGTACATATCAAATAACGATGCTCTGGTTATTTACCATCTTCTCCATTGCCAAAAGCTTAATCTTCATCATCTCATTATTCAAAATATGATTGCTGCAACAAATAGGGACTACAAGAGAAATATTGTTCCATACAGTATGGTTCTCTAAAAAAAAATTAGATACTTTAATGTCCCATCAAGTGAAAAATCAAACATCAAAATATCAAACTTCTCTACCAAGAATATATTCCACATGAAGAATGATCCGACCATTCCCACATCCCTAAACATCCACCAAACACAAACTGATTTTCCTCCTTCATCAATCAAAGAAACGATCTGCAAGAAAATCAGCGTTGAACTCAAATGTTGAAGTCAACATTCTCCGTTTCAAGAGAACATTCTCCCTTTAACTACTACTCAAACAGACTCCACTCCCCTTGGTGTCAATCCCACTCTTTATAATCCAACTTCTCACTCCCTTCAAAATTTTGTTCTGTAGAGCCATCCTTGCACACAACTTCACCATCAACAAATCTCTGAAATGTCTCCTATTTTTATCATACCACATAAGACTGTTTCCTCCTTATTTGGCATCAATCAATATCTAGAGTTTCTAGATATGGATCTTCCAGGCCCCTCAGTTCCTCAAACTAAGTCCCCATCAGGTACTCTTCCTTTTATTAGTTCTGCCTTTACCACACTATCTTCATTCTACACTACCGCAACCCCCTATACGGTTCTTCCGTCCTCATCTTCTCAAATGAACGAAGACCAACGTCCTTCTAAAGGTGCAAACACGAGAAGGGGGTTGAATTGTGTTTGCCAAACTTCATATCTTTTTGCTGTTTTGATTAATGTTGATGTGAATTACTTGATGAATAAATAATCAGACTTAGCAGCAGATAATAACACCATAAGACAATGGATGTTGGTAATGCACAAGTAGAAGAAGGTTTATGTTCCTGCTACAACAAGACAAAGGCAATTTGAGTCTGATGGAAAAAGGTCTGGTCAACTCAACCAGAATCAGAACCAGAACTGGAACCAGAATCAAAACTGGAACTAGAACATGAACTGGAACCAGAACCAGAACTAGAACCAGTATCAAAAGCACATAAACTAGAACCAGAACCAACACTGGAACCAGAACCAATACTGAAACCAGAATCAGAATCAGTACTAGAACCAGAATCAGAATCAACACTGCAGCCAGAACCAGAATCAGATCAAGAATTACCAGAATCACAAGAATTACCAAATTCATCAGAACCACCAGATTCACCCAAATCACCAGAATCACCAGAATCATCAAGGTTATCAGAATCACAGGATTCACCAAAATTACCAGAATCAAAACATGTTCCAGAATCATCAGAGGAACATGGTTTATCAACCAAAGCAGAATCAAGGAAACTGCTCAAACAGGCCAGAAGAAGAACTGGCTCTAATGACTCGAACAGAAGTTAAGTCTGAGTCTGACTCTAACTCTGATTCTGACAGAGAAAAGGCAAGGTCTGATCAGCAACACAAAGCTTGGTATCTTGACAGTGGATACTCCAAACACATGACAGGAGACAAATCTATGTTTCTAGATCTGACTATGAAGAATGGAGGCAAAGTTTCCTTTGGAGGAAACCAAAAAGGTCAGATTATTGGTACAGGAACTGTTGGTAACACTTCTTCTTCTCTGTCTATTAAAAATGTTCTGCTAGTTAAAGGGCTAAAACATAATCTTCTGAGCATAAGTCAACTAAGTGATTGCAATTATGATGTTATCTTTAATCAAAAAACTTGCAAAGCTGTTAGTCAACTTGATGGGTCGGTTTTATTTACAGGCACTAGGAAGGATAATGTTTATAAAATTGATCTGTTCAGTCTTGCTAAGCAACATATTAAATGCTTATTGTCTGTGAGTGAGCAGAATCTGATTTGGCACAAAAGGTTAGGGCATACAAACCCTAGGCTTATATCCGAATTGAGCAAACTCGAGTTGGTAAGAGGGCTTCCCAAGGTAAGTTCCAAAACTGAGATTCTGTGTGAAGCATGTCAAAGAGGTAAACAAACTAAAAGCTCTTTTAAAACTAAAAAAATATGTTTCTACCTCTCAACCATTTGAACTACTTCACTTAGATCTATTTGGTCCTGTTCAAACAGCTTTTCTCGGTGGTAAGAAATATGGTTTTGTGATTGTTGATGATTACTCAAGGTCGACTTGGGTAAAAATTTTAAAGAACAAAGATGAATCTCACAAAGTATTTATTTCTTTTTGTAAGCAAGTTATGAATTAACAGGGTATTAAGATCATAACCATCAGAAGTGATCATGGAGGTGAATTCAAGAACAAGTAATTTGAAGAATTCTGTGATGAGAATGGCATCTCTCACAACTTCTCATCCCCGAGAACACCTCAACAGAATGGAGTGGTAGAAAGGAAGAACAGATCACTGCAGGAGATGGCCAGAACCATGCTGAATGATATGAAGGTTGCCACCTACCTTTGGGCAGAAGCTGTCAACATAGCCTGCTACATTCAAAATAGAGTCTACATCAGGTCCATCTTAAATAAAACTCCCTATGAACTGTGGAAAGGTAAGAAACCCAATATTTCCTACTTTAAGCAATTTGGCTGCATCTATTTTATGTTGAACACTAAAGATAACCTAGCTAAGTTTGATACTAGATCTCAAAAGTGTATCTTTATTGGCTACTCTGAGACATCAAAAGCTTATAGAGTGTTTAACAAAGAAACTAACACTGTGGAAGAATCAATCCACATTAATTTTGATGATAAACAGCTTGACTCTGAAAAGTCAAAGTAAGATGAGGAAATTGCAGGTGAACCAGAGGCACAGGAACCAGAAGCTGGACCAGCAGCAGAATCTGAGAAAGATCAAGATGAAGAAGAACATGCTGACTCTGAAGACAAGTCAGAGGGAAAGAATGGATGGAAGTACAAGTCTTCACATCCAGAATCTCTCATTATTGGCAGTGCAGCAGAACCTTTAAAGACCAGATCATTAAGTAGAGAAACCAGTCTGTTTGGTTTACTCTCAACAATTGAACCAAGCAATGTTGATGAGGCTTTGGCAGAGGAAGGCTGGATACTTGCAATGCAAGAAGAGCTGAATGAATTCCAAAGGAATGATGTTTGGGATCTGGTACCCAGACCAAACAAAAACATTATTGGAACCAAGTGGGTGTTCAGGAATAAACTCAATGAAAAAGGTGATGTGGTAAGGAACAAAGCCAGACTTGTAGCTCAAGGATACAATCAACAGGAAGGTATAGACTACACTGAGACTTTTGCTCCAGTGGCCAGGTTAGAAGCAATTACAATTCTTTTATCTTTTGCTGCTAATCATGATATAATGTTGTATCAAATGGATGTTAAAAGTGCATTCTTAAATGGCTATATAAGTGAGGAAGTCTATGTCAAACAGCCCCCTGGATTTGAAAATTCTGATTTTCCAAACCATGTTTTTAAACTTAAAAAATCTTTATATGGTTTAAAACAAGCACCAAGGGCATGGTATGACAGATTTAGTAACTTTCTGCTTAAGAATGAATTTAATAAAGGCCAGATTGATAATACTCTATTTAGGAAATCCATTAAAAATGATATTTTGATTATTCAAGTTTATGTTGATGATATCATATTTGGATCGACTAATGGCACTTTGTGCATAGAGTTTTCTGACCTAATGCAGAAAGAGTTCCAAATGAACATGATGGGAGAACTTAAGTTTTTCCTTGGAATTCAGATTCATCAAGGTAAATCAGGTATACTCATTCACCAATCTAAATACACTAAAGAACTTCTTAAAAAGTTCAAGATGAGTGACTGTAAGCCTATGGCCACCCCCATGCACCCAACCTGCTAACTTGAGAAACATGAAACCAGCCAAAAGGTAGACCAGAAAACATACAGAGGTATGATTGGATCCCTTCTTTATTTAACTGCTTCTAGACCTGACATTTTGTTTAGTGTTTGTGTTTGTGCCCGTTTTCAAGCTGACCCTAGGGAATCCCATTTAAGTGCTGTCAAAGGAATTTTGAGATACCTTAAAGGAACCACAAACCTTACTCTATTATACAAGAAAACCCCCACCTACAAACTAAAAGGTTTATGTGATTCCGACTATGCTGAAGACAAGTTGGAAAGGAAAAGTACAAGTGGCAACTGCACTTTCTTAGGTGATAATTTGATCTCTTGGTCAAGCAAAAGACAAAGCACAATTGCCATGTCAACAGCTGAAGCTGAGTATATATCAACAGAAAGATGCAATTCACAGTTACTCTAGATGAAACATCAACTTGAAGATTACAACATCTTCGAAACCAATATCCCTTTGTTCTGTGATAACACTTCAGCCATAAACCTAACTAAGAACCCTATCTTACACTCTAGAGCTAAACACATTGAAATAAATCACCATTTCATTAGGGACCATGTTCAAAAAGGAACTTTAAGCATCCAGTTTGTGGACACTGATCATCAATGGGCTGACATCTTCACCAAAGCACTACCTGAAGATAGGTTCGAGTTCATCAAGAAGCATCTCAGCATTACCTCCATATCTGACTAGCTCAAGTAGTCATCTTAGGAGTTTTTAAATTTCTTGTAATTTTATTTTCTGTCTTTTATTTTCTGTTTTACTTTCTGTAATTTGTAAAGAGAAAAACAAAAAATACAAAAATAGTAGGACCTCTTTTTGGTTGATGACAAAAACAAGGAGAGAGAGAGAAAAAGGAGAAATAAGTAGAAAAAGAGAGATAAAAAGAAAGAAGGAGTGAAAAAGAAAGAGATGAAAAGAGAAGGAGTTGAAAAGGAGAGGAAACAAGGAGAGAGAAAAATAAAGAGATAAAAAGAAAGAGTGAAAAGAGAAGGAGTTGAAAAGGAGAAGAAACAGGGAGAGAGAAAAATAAATCAGAAAGAGATGAATAAAGAATGAGTTGAAAAGGAGAGGAGAAGAGAAGAAAAGAAAGAGTGATCAAGAAGGAGTTGAAAAGGAGAAGAAAAACTCAGTATCAGACTTAGGGGGAGAGATTGGTCTGAGGGGGAGTATTTCAAGCACTTCGGGTTTTAAGCTAGCAAAATAAGTTAAGGTTTTGTCATCATCAAAAAGAGGGAGATTGTTGGAATCAAGTTGGTTCTAAGTCTTAGGATTTTGATGTTTACAAAAGCACTCAATGTTATCTTATTTTGTACCTTGAATTATTAAATTAAATGTCACCAGAAGCAGAAGATCAAAGGGTTCCAGAGATTGAATCCTGAAGGTACTAGAAGATATTCCAAGATGTCAAAACATCACCAGAAGATATCTTTACTGTCCCAGATCAGAAGGAAGAAAAGTCAGAAAGAGGCCTGGACCAGACCAGAAGCAAGCCTGCCAGAGGGAGACTTGATCCAGACCAGAAGGAATCATTTATCAGACTTAGTCCAGAAGTTATTTTGACTTGAAGATGGCCTGACAATGAAATAATAAACAGTCCAGACTTGTTCCAGACTTAATCAGAGGATAAGTTAATGGGTCCAGAACAAGAGATTCAATCCAGATTTGACCCAGACCAGAAGATAGCTTGGTTTAGGGTATGAAACTAAGTCCAGACCAGAAGAAATGATCTCCAGATTTGATCCAGAACTGATCCAAAACAGAAGGTAAAATGTCCAGACTAAAATATTATTTCTCCAGATTTAATTTCAGTTTAATCAAGACCAAGTCCAGAACTGGTCCAGATCAGAGGGAAGATATTCAGATCAATGGTTCAGATTTAAGCATATGGCCTAGTGTTGGCCGAGATCAGAAGATTAGACCATGGCCCAGTGTTGGCCGAAATCAGTAGGTCAGAATGTGTGGTCCAGCATTGGCTAAGATCAGAGGATCACAACAGATCAGTTTGCTAGACCAAGATTGGCCGAGATCAGAAGATCAGAAAGTGTGGTCCAGGGATGGCCGAAATCAGAGGATCACAGCAGATCACTTAGTATGGTCCAGATGTGGACTAGCGCAGAAGATCAAACGGTCCTAATTTAATCATGAGGATTAACGGTGGAGATTTAATTAAATTTGATCAAAGTATTAAAAGGATTTGTTACAAAAATAAAGTGAAGTCGTATGGAAGTTCTGAAGCTGTTGGCGGGAAGAAACTAAAGACAGGATTGGCCGGTTATTTTTGAAAGCAAATCTGAAGCTTAAAAAGATATGTTTTTTATTTAGGTGAAGCCCGATTGGTCAAGATATTTTTGCAAGAGAATCCAGCATATTACAGCTCGAAATGAAGCTTGGAAGATGCCCTAATCTGCATCTATAAAAGGAGGCTCAAGGCAGAATACTTAGCATCGAAAATCACAAAAGAGTCATACACTTCCAAAAGCAAACACTCAAGTTTTTAGTAAGGTTAATTGTGAGTTCCAGCTTTCCAGAAGCAAGCACTCGTGTTATTTTCTTTCCCTTGTGTTAGATCTAAGTTGTTGAAGTAGAGTCTACAATCTGAGGGAGTCATAAGGGGTAGCAGATTACTTGGCAATTAGATTCTAGGTATTGTAATTCCTTCTACAATCTGGGGTTGTCAGATTGGTAGGAGAAGACTTGACTTAAGAAGTCAAGGTGCTGTATTCCTCAAGAGTCTAGGATTGTTAGACTGTTTGAGAAGACAGACTTGGAGGGTCAGTGGTATTGTTGTAATTCAAGGTTTTGAATTAGTGAAATCCTTCAAGGTGAAGTGACTGAACGTAGCCTCGTTAACGGTGAACCAGTATAAAATTATGTGTTTTTATTTTTACTTTATATCCGCTGCTAACTCTGTTTTTATTCATACATTAAGTTTTGGTTTAAAACTGCAAAAACAGAAAAAGTATTCTCGTGTTTGCACGTTCAGTTCGAACATAGACCTTTTTCCCTTCATATATAGACCTTAGTCCACGACGTAGGCAGTGTTGGGTCTAGTACAATTAGTGGCATACCTGAGGTTGTCAATGATGCTCGCATATTTAGTTTGTCTAACACCTTCACCAGTATTCTTAAAAAGTTTCACACTTGGATCATATGGTGTGCAAGCAGGTTTACAATCAAAGTATTTATATTTCTTTAGGATCTTTTCTGACCTAGTAATCTTGATTCCTAAGATTACATTCGCATCTCTGAGGTCTTTCATATCAAAGTTGTTACTCAACAACGATTTCATAGTATTTACAGCATGAATGTTTGAACCAAATATGAATAAGTCGTCTACATAGAGACATATGATAGTGCAAATGCCGTTTTCATATTTGTAATAAATACATTTGTCACATTCATTCACTTGAACCTCATTTGATATAATTAAGTTATCAAATTTTGCATGCCATTGCTTAGGAGCTTGTTTAAGACCATACAAAGATTTATCTAACTTATAGACCTCGTTTTCTTGTCCATGAATTACAAAACCTTTAGGTTGTTCCATATAGATTTATTCTTCCAGATCACCATTTAAAAAAGTTTTTTTAGCATTCATTTCGTGTATCACCAAGTTATGAATAGCTTCTAGAGAAATAAGTACCCTAATGGATGTTATTCTAGTGACTGGTGAAAAAGTGTCAAAGAAATCTATATTTTCTCTTTGCCTAAAACCTTTGGCAACAAGGCGTGCCTTGTATTTATGAATAGTTCCATCGGGTTTTAGTTTCTTTTCCCAAATCCATTTACAACCTATTGGTTTGCAACCAGGAGGCAAGTCTACTATATGCCAGGTCTTGTTAGATTCTAGATAATCCATTTCATCGTTTATAGCTTCTTGCCAAAGATCTGCATCCAATGATGACAAGGCTTCTTTGAGATTTGCAGGATCCTCTTCTAAATTATAGGCCATATATTCTGGTCCATAATCTTTAGCAACTCTGATTCTCTTACTTCTTCGAGTTTCCAATTCACCTTGTTTGTTGCTTTCAGTGTTTCTTGTCACAAGAGTATGACTTGGTTCGCTGCCCCCACTATTTCTCGATTTGAAAGGGAATTTATTTTCATAGTGAAGGTGCAAACACGAGAAGAGGGGGTTGAATTGTGTTTGTCAAACTTGAATTCTTTTGCTGTTTTGTTGAATGTTGATACGAATTATTTGATGAATAAGTAATCAGACTTAGTAGCGGATAATAACAACATAAGAACACAACAATTTATCCTGGTTCACCATTAACTTGGCTACATCCAGTCCCTTCACTCCGAATGCTTTAATCCACTTATTCAAAACACTTTGAATTACAACACCTGACCCTCCAAGTCAGTCTTCCCAAACAGTCTGACAATCCCAGACTTTTGAGGAACGATAACAGCACCTTGACTCTACAAGTCAAGTCTTCTACTACCAATCTGACAACCCCAGATTGAAGAACGAATCTACACCTCTAATGGGTTTGATTACAAGGGTTTGGAACTCTGCAAAGTTGCTTCTGGAAAGCTGATTGCTTCAATGACTTTCACACTCTTTTGTTGCTTCTAGAAAGCTGATTTTTGCACTGAATTTCTCTCTCGAAAACACTTAGAAAATATTTCTTTGGCACTCAAGTATTTCTCTCTATTGAACTCTCGGATAACTATGAATTTGAAGCTTGAGTTCTGTGTTTTTCGATGCTTAATGTTGTTGCCTGAAGCCTCCTTTTATAGCAGCAAATAGGGCTTTGTCCAAGCTTAAATTCAAGATAAATCTTGCTTAGATTTCCTTTGAAAATTTCGTTGGCGAATCCTATTTCACTTAATTTAAAAACGTGTCTTTTTAACTTCAGATTGCACTTGAAAATTCTGTTGACCAATTTTGTTTCTCTTAATTTCAAACCATATCTTTTTAGCTTCAGATTGCATTCGAATTTCCTTCAAGTCTACAGTGATTTTTTGAATCAAATCCCCTTAATACTTTGATCAAATTTCTATCAAAATTCCATCAAGTCTTCACTGATCTGCATCATGATTTAAATTCTAGATCGTATGATCTTCTGATCTCGACAAACTCTGGACTATGTGATCTGATCTTTACCATTTTGTGATATTTTGATTTCGACCAATTTTGGACCATGTGATCTGATCTGTACTATTATGTGATCTTCTGATTTCGACCAATTCTGGACCATGTGATCTGATCTAGACTATTGATCTTCTGTTCTGGACAAAGTCTCCCTCTAACAAGCTTCCTTCTGATCTAGTCCAAGTCTCCTTCTGGACTCTGCTTCCTTTTCATCTTGGCCAAGAAAGATATCCTCTGATGATGTTATTTTTCCTTCCCTTTGATGATATCCTTTGATTGATGCTATCATCTGATGTTTGCTTTTGATGACATCCTTTGGTATTCTCTAAAGGTATCTTCTAGTACCCTATGGTGACTCCTTTGGTATGCTTTGGATGCATCCTCTAGTATCCTCTTGATGTTTCCTCTTGTATCCTCTGGATGTTTCCTCTGGCCGAAACTTCTGGTGGCATTTTTATCTTCTGGTGACGTCTTCCTCTGGTGGTGTCATCCTCTAATTTTGCACAGCCTCTGATTTTTTCTTCTATGTCAAAATACGATTTACAAAAAATACTATTTTCACCATCAAAAATTTAATTGCAAGAACCAACTTGGTTCCAACAATCTCCCCCTTTTTGATGATGACAAAACTTTGTATTTTTTATAACTATTTTTCTTTCTTTTGACTTTGACTCCCCCTAAGATTAAGCTTTACTTTGAAGTTTTCTCCCCTTAAGTCTAATGCCCCAGATACTGTATCAAATACATCTTCTCCCCCTTTGTCATCAGCCAAAAAGGATTGAAGGAAGAAAGGAGATCCTCTGATTTTTTTTATAATAAAGGTACACGAAAATATTAAAATACATATAGCAATAAATTAAAATAAGATACAAACTTACTAAGCAACTAGTCAGGGATGAAGGTAAGGTTTAGGTTTTTCTTGACGAAGTCAAACCTATCTTCAGGTAACGGTTTGGTGAATATGTCAGCCCATTGATGGTCAGTGTCTACAAATTGCATCTTAAGTACCCCTTTTTGAACATAATCTCTGATGAAGTGGTATTTTGATCTGTATGTGTTTAGCTCTAGAATGTAGAAAAGGGTTTTTGCTTAGGTTGATGGCTGAAGTGTTGTCACAGTATAAAGGGATGTTGGTTTCCATGATGTTGTAGTCTTTCAGCTGATGTTTCATCCAAATGAGTTGAGAACTGCATCCTGCTGCTGAAATGTATTCAGCTTCTGCTGTTGACATGGCAATGGTGCTTTGTCTCTTGCTTGACCAGGATATTAAATTATCTCCCAAGAATGTGCAGTTTCCACTTGTGCTTTTTCTCTCAAGTTTGTCTCCGGCATAATCAGAGTCACAATATCCACTCAGTTTGTATGTAGGAGTTTTCTTGTAGAACAAGGTGAGGTTGGTAGTGCCATTTAGGTATCTAAGGATTCTCTTAATGGTAGTTAAATGGGATTCCCTAGGGTCAGACTGAAATCGTGCACAGGCACATACACTAAACATAATGTCAGGTCTAGAAGTAGTGAGGTACAAGAGAGATCCTATGATACCTTTGTAGGATTTTTGATCAACTTTTTGGCCTGAGTCATCCTTTTTCAAGTGAGCAGGTAGGGTGCATTGGGGTAGCCATAGGTTTGCAGTTACTCATCTTAAACTTCTTGAGAAGCTCTTTTTATATTTTGATTGATGAATGTATATACCTTTTTGACTTTGCTGAATTTGAATTCCTAGGAAGAACTTAAGTTCTCCCATCATGCTCATTTGAAATTCCTGTTGCATCAATTTAGAAATTTATTGGCAGAGAGTGCCATTAGTAGATCCAAAGATAATATCATCCACATAAACTTGAATAATCAGAATATCATCTTTTATTGATTTTCTGAAAAGAGTATTGTCTACATGTCCTCTTTCAAAGTCATTTTTAGGTAAGAAGTTACTAAGTCTATCATACCATGCCCTAGGTGCTAGTTTTAAACCATACAAAGATTTTTAAGTTTAAAAACATAGTTTGGAAATTCAGAACTTTCAAAACCTGGCGGTTGTTTAACATAGACTTCTTCACTAATATAACGATTTAAGAATGCTCTTTTTAACATCCATTTGAAATAATGAAATGTTATTATTAAAAGCAAAGGAACGTAGGATACAAATAGCTTCTAACCTGGCCACTGGAGCAAAAGTCTCAGTGTAGTCAATACCTTCTTGCTGACTGTAGCCTTGTGCAACAAGTCGTGCTTTGTTTCTGACAACTTCTCTTTTTTCATTGATCTTGTTTCTGAAAACCCACTTGGTTCCAATAATGTTCTTTTCTGGTCTTGGAACTAGATCCAAAATATCATTCATTTAGCTCTTCTTGCATTGGTAAATTTCATCTATATCCTTCTTTTGACTCATCTTCATATTTATCCTCTTAAGATTTGTCGTATTCTTGCTTGTAGCTTCTGCTTTTTCAAGTTCTTTTGCCTGCATCTACTTCTGGTTCTTGTAAATCAGCTTCTGGTTCTGGTAGATCTATATCAGCCTCTAGTTCTAGTAAATCAGCTTCTGGTTCTGGTAAACCTGTATCAGCTTCTTCTGGTTCTGGTAAACCAACATCAGTTTCCTCTGGTTCTGGTTTACCTCTATCAACTTCATCTTGCTTTGACTTTTCAGGTCAAGCTATTTGTCATATAACATAATACAAATCAAATAATTTAAAAATGAACTCAGTACAGCCACAGAAAACCACAGAAAATGAACTCAAGCTATTTATCCTCTTAATTTTGCTTCTGGTGGTTTCTGCTTGTTTTTGAAAACCACAGAAATACTGTTTCTGTTGAAGTGTTCCATCATGTGGATCACTTGGTTCCTCTAACAGTTTGAAAACCTGCAGAATACTTATCTAGCTTTGATTTTTAAGATCAAACTTCTTGTTATCACAGTAAACATAAATATCAAACAATAATAATATTTAAAGATAGATATAACCTATATGTCCCAACTTCAGTTTCATTATGAAAATCCTCTTGTTTCTGATTTTCAGATTCTGAATCTGCATATTATGTGATTAGAGGGTCTAGATGAAGGGCTTTACATTCCCTTCCAGATTTGTAGTCTTGATGAATTTCACTGGAGTGTTCGAAGAAGTCTTTAGATTCTGACACTTCTCTTTCTGCTGATATATCAGGTTCCTCTGATAGTTTGGAACTGATGATAATTCTGATTCCTCTGGTAGTTCCATTTTTGTTGATATGTGTGATTCCTCTGCCTATTTTGATTTGGTTGATAAGTGTGCTTTCTTTGATATTTCTGATTCTTTATATGGTTCTGGTTCTGATAGTTATTTTGTTGACCAGTTCTTCTTCCACTAGAGTCAGTTTGCTTCTGTTTGGCAGATGTTGGAACATAGACCTTTTTCCCTTCATATGTTGCCAGCATCCATTGACCAGGCACCATGACTGGTGTTTCACTTTGGTTGTTCAGAACATCTGCAACATAAACAATTTTATCTTTTGGTACCCAAATCTGGTTGGGTCCGGGTTTGTTAGTCTTGAAAGGTTTCTTGTCTTTTCTTGTTTTTATCATGGGACAAGACAATTTTGAGTGACCTTTCTTAGCACAAACAGCACACAAAATATTAGAGGGAATATGTTTAGTTACGGTTACAAATTCATCGAATCCTATGCCTCTTTTACCATTGTTACTAACTCCATAGATAACATAAGAATATTTTCTTTTTTCCATACCATTAGCAATAAAATCTTGTAATACTTGTTCATGCATATCATAATTATATACAGTATTTTCACTTGATGTTGAACAAAGATTACTTTTTAGAGTTAGATGCTCAGCCTTAATTTTAGCAATTTTAGTTTTAAGAGTTGTATTTTCTATTTTACATTCTGCAGTTTGAGAGCTGTATTTTCTGTTTTACATCAAAGCCAATTCTGCTTCTTCATCTTCTGGTTCTTTTCCAGAGTCATATTCTGTGATGGATCCAGAGGCAGAATGAGTGTGAGCCATCAGAGCTAGTTCTGCTTCTTCATCTTCTGATTTTCTTCCAGAGTCAGATTGTGTGTTGGATCCAGAGGCAAAAAGAGTGTGAGCCATCAGAGCCAATTCTGTTTTTTCATCATAAAACGATTCAACATAATCATCCCAATACTTCCACTCTTTTACTTCTTCTGCTGATTTTCTTCCAGGATCAGAAAATGTGGGAGATCCAGAGGCATGATTGATGTGAGCCATCATAGCCAATTTTGATTCTTCATCATCAAAAGATTCATCAGAATCATCCCGTGTAGCCATAAGATTTTTCTTCTTGGGTCTGGAGTCTTTTTTCTGGTGTTTTCCTTTCTCTAGGTTTGTGGATTTTGACTTGATGTGCCCAGGTTCATTGCATCCATTGCAGATGATACTCTTCTTGTCGTGTTCATCCTTTCCTCTTTTGGAGTGCTTGGAATACCTTTGGAGAAACTTCTTCTTTCTGTTGTGCCACATCTTCAGGACTTTTGTGGTTATGAAGGCAATTTCTTCTTCTTCTGGTTTCTGATTCTGGTCATCAAAATCACTATCTTCTGATTCTACTTCTGCTTTTAGGACTTTCTTCTGCTTGATTTCAAGGCTAGGGTTGTTCTTCTTCTTAGGCTCATCTTCTTCAAGCTCAATTTCATGTGATTTGAGGGAGCTGATTAATTCCTCTAACTTTAGAGTGTTCAGATCCTTTGCTTCTCGGATGGCAGTGATCTTTGGTCTCCACTTGGTCGGCAAGCTTCTATGAATTTTCTTCACGTGGTCAACAGTCGTGTAGCTCTTCTTGAGTACCTTTAATCCTGAAACCAAAGTCTGGAATCTGGAAAACATTGCTTCAATGTCTTCATCTTATTCCATCTTGAACAGCTCGTACTTCTTGACTAGGATGTTTGCCTTAGCTTCTTAAACTTGCTTGCTGCCTTCGTAAGTCAGAGTCAGACTATTATAGATGCTCTTTGTCATCTCTTTGTTGGTGAACTTGTCGAATTCCTTGAATGTGATTGCATTGATCATGAACATTCTGGATTTGTGATGCATCTTGTACATCTTCTTCTGGTCAGCATCCATCTCTTTTCTGGGAATTTCAACACCATTAGCATCCTCAGGAGCAGTATATTTATCTTCCACCAAGTCCCAAAGTTCGGGATCTTGTGAAATAAAGAAGCTCATCAGTCTGTCCTTCTAGTACTCGAACTGTTCCCCATCAAACAGAGGTGGTCTGTTGATGTTTCCTCCAACAGCTTCTTCATTGAATCCAGACATGTTGAACCCTTGGATCCTTCCTCAAACACTGTAAAGTGCTCAGCCTTGAAACCGAGCTCTGATGCCAATTAAAGGTGCAAACACGAGAAAGGGGGGTTGAATTATGTTTGCCAAACTTGAATTCTTTTTGTTGTTTTTATGAATGTTGATGTGAATTAATTGATGAATAAATAATCAAACTTAGTAGCGGATATAACAGCATAAGAACACAGAGATTTATCCTGGTTCACCATTAACTTGGCTACATCCAGTCCCTTCATTCCGAATGCTTTAATCCACTAATTCAAAACTTTGAATTACAACACCTGACCCTCCAAGCCAGTCTTCCCAAACAATCTGACAACCCCAGATTTTTTAGGAACAACCACACCTTGACCCTACAAGTTATGTCTTCCCAAATAGTCTGACAACCCCAGACTTTTGAGGAACAATAACAGCACCTTGACCCTACAAGTCAAGTCTTCTCTTACCAATCTGACAACCCCAGATTGAAGTAGGAATCTACACCACTATCGGGTTTGATTACAAGGGATTGGAACTTTGCAATGTTGCTTCTAGAAAGTTGATTGTTGCACTTATTCTCACTCTCGAAAAATCACTTAGAGAATATTTCTTTTGCATTCAAGTGTTTCTCTCTTTTGAACTCTCAGATGACTTTGAATTTGAAGCTTGAGTTTTGTGTTTTTCGATGCTTACTGTCGTGGCCTGAAGCCTCCTTTTATAGCTAAAATATAGGCTTTGTCCAAGCTTATTTTCGAGATGAATCTGCTCAGATTTCCTTTGAAAATTCTTCAGTCCTGATTCTGTTTCTTTTTAATTTCGAAACAAATCTTATTTGCTGAGATCTCCTTCGAATTTCCATTAGGTCTTTTCTGATTTTTGAATCAAATCTTCTTAATACTTTGATCAGATCTCTTTCAAAATTCAATCTATTCTTCTTCGAATTTTAATCAAGTCTTCTATGAATCTGAATCACGTTTTACATCTGGACTGAGTGATCTTCTGATCTGGATCAAGTCTAGATCATGTCTTCTGATCTGGATTATGCTATCTTCTGATCTAGACCATGTCTGGACCAAGTCCTCTGATCTGGACCAAGTTATCTTCTGATCTGGACCATGTTTGCTTCTAATCTGGACCAAGTCTTCTTCTGGACTAAGTTTGCTTCTGATATGGACCATGGGTGATATCCTCTGATGATGTCATTGATTCTTCCCTTTAATGATATCCTCTTATTGATGTCATTGATTCTTCCCTCTGATGATATCCTCTGGTATCTTCTGGAGGTATCCTCTTGTAATATCTTCTCGTATCCTCTGATGACATCTTTTGGTATCCTCTGGAGGTATTCTCTGGTAACCTTTTTTGGTATCCTCTAGAGGTATCCTCTGGTGATATCTTCTGGCATCCTCTGGCTTTATCTTCTGGAGGTATCCTCTGGTGACTTTATCTTCTGGTGACGTCATCCTCTGGCGACATCCTCTGGTTTCTGCTTCTGGTGACGTCATCTTCTGGTGTCATCTTCTGATTTTTGCATTCTTCTTCGAAGTCAAATATATTATTTTCATAAAATACTTTTGTTAACATCAAAACTTTAATTGGAAGAACAAACTTGGTTCCAACACTCTTCCTTCTATTAGTTTTGCCTTTGCCACGCTATCTTCATTCTGCGCTACCGCAACCCCCTATGCGGTTCTTCCGTCCTCATCTTCTCAAATGAACGAAGACCAACGTCCTTCTAAACGCTCTAAGATAGGAAAAAAATACATCAAAGACCTGTAAGAACATCCCAAAGATCTTTGTTGTTCTCCAAACTATTATTGATCGGCAGGTCCATCAAGATAGGGAGAATGCACTATTACAGGATAGGATAGCTACTCAACTTGCACCTAAGTTAAGTTTTGAGCCACCAGTACCTAATCCAACTCGAACCTTTCTCAAACTTCCCAAGCCTTCCATCTCTTCATCTTCTGAGGGCTCCTCTCCATCTCTGTCATTTTATCTTCTGCATTATGTTGCTTTTTGTAGGACCAGTAATTTATTTATAACAAGAATTAGAGCTTACCGTGTAAGTATGCCTTATGTTGTTCATTGCCTGTTGTTTGTAAAATTGTTGTAAGTGTTTGACTAGCAAATTAATCAATGAATTTTTTTCTGGATGTTTCATTGATGTGAATGTCTTCCCATTGTTGAAATTTCAAAAATAATTTTCTACTGAGTTTTTTGAAAACGGGAAAGATATACCCGCTATTTAAATTTGGACAAACTCCGACTATAATCGGGTATTTTATATATCGACTATAATGAGAATTTGATTTCGTTATATTTTTCTAAGCTAAGGAACAAAAATTTTGTCGGATAAAAATTTATTCAAGAAATTTTGTAAAACTTTAATATGTAGATTTATCATAAAAATTTTATATTACCGATAAATTTATTCGTGAGTGGAATGCGAACCATTTAAGAACAAACTCGGAGGCTGAGTGAGATGATATGACTTAATGTCACAAAATATCTAGGTATTTATTTTTCTAAGATATGAATATTTTACTGAGTGGTTAATGAAAATATCTAGATACTTACTTATTATGTAGTAAGAAATTTGTAAGGACCAAAATGAGCCACTTCACTATCCCTATTTGTGTGTTGACTAGAATCACTTGTGTAAGAAGGATTAGATGAGAAGTGATGGGTTAGTAAAATATTTTAAAAATATTTTTAGAGAACTAATTAAAATTATTTGTAGGAGAATAATTTAAACAATTTATAGAGGATTATTATCGACAAATATTTTAAGACGTCTCACATTACTGTTAAATTTATCTATCAATTGGTTTGCGACAAGAATAAATATTTTTACTAAAGTAGATCTAGAAGTGAGTGATGTGATTATGAATAAGTATCATAAAAGATATTGTGAGATTTTAGGATTAAATTTATGTGATTAATTTTTGTGGTTAGAAATTTTTGGAGATTAGTTTGAAATTGAAATAGTAGATTAATTAAGGGAAGGAGAAAAAAAACATTTTCCCTCCTTATAAAAGCACTTCATGGCCATCAGCATCATCTTACTATATCTTACTATCACTTTTTTAATACTTCAAAAACATCTTCTCTCATTTCTCTTCAAACCCAAATCTTCTCCTTCATTTTTGACAACTTAGAGGCCTCCAATCACAAAACCTTCAACTACAAAGTTGTTTCGCTACTTGAGAGGATTGCAAAGAGCTAAGGATCACTAGTTGAGGTAGTCATTTCTCTCTTCTTTTCTCTCAAACCCGCAAGCATGCATATATAGGGGGAAAATGATGATTATTATTATTATTATTATTATTATTATTATTATTATTATTATTATTATTATTATTATTATTATTATTATTATTGTTGTTGTTATTATTATTATTATTTTTATGTTTTGAGCTTTAATATTGCCTATTTATCACTACTATGGTTGTTATTAATGTTTAGGAAGTTAAAGGAAATATTTTCAACTCTTTTTCTTTCAAAAAATAAAAACCTAAAGTAAGGGAGTAAAATAAAAGTGGTTTTTGTTTTTTTTTTGCTTTGGTGCTTTGTTAATATTGAAATTAGAGAAGTGAGTAACTTGAATAACAAAAAATGAAACCAAACCCCCAAAAAATTTAGTAAGACGAAATGTGGCGTGTCTTAATGTGAAAATTTAATTTTTGTATGTGCTTAAGTAATGTAATGAGATGTTTTCAAATAAATAAGTTTGAACTGACAATAGAAATTTTCTTAGAGGATTTAAGTTAGTAAAGTTATGAAGACTTTTGCATGTCTGTTTGGTTATGTTTATTTTAATTAAAATGACAACTAGATGTTAAGGTGTTTGGGGGCCAAAGTGATGTATTTAAAAAAAAAACTCAAAGTTGTGAGATGAGGGTTTTAAAGTAAGTGAGTGATTGACAAAAAAGAAATTGATTAGTTTATTTGAGTAAGGTATCCTTGAAGTAAATTTTATTATTCTCTATGTTTATGTAGTTAGCTCCTTGAGTCTCGAAAATGAATCGAGATTGTTGACCCCGAGTTAGCGGTGGGGAGAACTCTGAATATTTTATGTTTGTTGGGTTGAAATTTTTAATAAAAAGAGATAGAAAAAAAAACCCATGGGAAATGTTTTTGGAATAAGTTTTGAAATAAAGGGGTAAATGAATTGTTGTGGGTTATTTTAATTCAAAAGTATTTGAATGGTAGAAATTTAATGAACTTTAAAGAAGTTAGAAAAAAGTTCTCTTGTGATTTTTACGGTGGTATAAATTAAAATTTGGAGTCGTTTAAAGTTTAAAATCATAGGAGTTTTTGTGCTTGATTATTTAAGGTGTTTTAAACTAGATTTGGATTTGGAAATTTTTTGAAAAACTTTGTTGACTAAAATGGATATTAGCCGAGTGGTATATATATATATATAAAGAGAGGTTCAAAATTTTGTTTAAAGATTGCTTTTAACTTTACTTTGTTATTAAGGTGTTAAAGGTTTTATCGTTTGGGTTTTTGAGAAAACAAGGTTTCTACCTTTATAGGTTGAACTAAAAAGTTTTAGTCATTCATATTAAATTTTGAATTTTTATGAAAAGATTTGACTTTGAGAATAGTTCATATGAAAAATATATATAAGGGTTCAAACTTTGTATATAAAAAAGGTTTGAAAGAGAAATTTTCACTCTATGAACAATGTTTCAATCTTAAGTTTTGAAGTTAAAAGTTTTAATTTCTAAAGTAAAGATATCAACTTTATGCTAAAATTCGAGGTTGAAAAAGTATTTAGGTATTTTGAAAAACATCGATTGATTATAATTTTGGGTTTTGATATATGATTTAAGTTGTGAGCTTAGGAAATATTTGGTGTTGATGAGAAAATGTGGTTTTTAAATGAAAGTTTATATACAAGGCTTAATTAATAAAGATTAAGGTTTGAAAAATGTCAAATTGGAAAATCATGATTTTGAATAGTTAGAATATTGGAACTCTTAGTATTTGAGTTTTTTTATAAGATTTCTTGATACAAACCTTCTACTCGTTTTTCAAATATTAAAGTGTTGAAATTTATGTAGTTGATTGATGATTTAATCGAAATTTCAAATCCTGTGAGTATGTTTGTCTTTAATTGATTTTGTTAAGAAAATATTTTGTCCTAAGTTGTTAAAGACAAAGATTTGAGTTAAACTTCAATAAGTCTGAAAAACAATTGTGAGATTTTCAAAGTGTGGCATAAATGTTTTGAAATTCGTTTTCGTCAAAGTACTTAAACCAAAGTCTTTTTGAAGTTAGGGAACCTAAGAGAAAAGTCAAACCCTAATTGATTTGGATAGTGTCTGAACCTAGAGTTCATTTGGGGGTTGATTTAGAAACTTGTATTGATTAAATTAATTGATTGGTTTAAGGTACAAGGAAATTGAGAGGTGTCATTGGAATCTTTGAATAGGATATGCTGGCGTAGCGTACGTTGCTTGTGTAATAAAGCACTATTGAGGTAACGGCACTTTCTAATGATATTATATATGCTTAAATGTAGAGTGTGTTTGTATACATGTTCTTTGTGCTGGTGGTGAATAAATGTGCACACAATTGTTTATATATTTGATGTGATTATGCATTTTCATAACTAATAACATATAAGTTGTGAATTTTATTGACGAGAATATGTCTTGAGTATGCTATGTGAAAAAGTATTAAAAATTATTAGTGTTTAATGAGTATTAAAAGGGGAGTCTTTTAATAGCTGCATTTACATAATGATTGATGTGGAAGAGTTAGAGTATGCTCATGCATTTCATAGTTAGTGGTGACCGTGATGGGCCACAATGTTAGTGGTGACCGTGATGGACCATAGGGGTGGTTCCTTGAGTTGATTGGTCCACCTTATCCTTCTGAGGATTTTGGAGTCGTGTAGGTCTGTGATAGACTGTACTCTAGTAAATCGTGTTGATCTGTGATAGGTGGCACCTCAGTAATTAGTATTGGTCTGCGAGAGGCGGTACAATTCTGATTTACCCCCTCGAGGAGGGTATGGAAATTCCGGAATCATGTGCACTGACATATAAGCATTGCATTAGGGTGCTTTGTCACACGAGTCATGTTTGTTTATCACTTGATGCCATACCATTTTATGCGTTAGTGCTTTGTATTTTCGTATGTATGTTGTTTTTAGATTGTGACCCTCTACTATTATTGTGGACCGGGCTTATGTCTTAGGTTCTTAGAGTTTTGAGTCGTGCGGGAATTGCAATGACGTCGAAGATGTGACAGAGCGATGATTTGGGATTGGCAATCAAAAGCAGTGAGGCTTGATGCCACCCATGGATCCTCAGTACCTAGTCATCCTCAGTTAAAGTTAATGATCAGCATATGGTTTTATTTAAGATTTTTATTTATTCTCCTTTCCTTATTGCAATGTTGTCGCAATGGAATTTATGTATTTGAAACAATTGTGACTTTTTTTTGTCAATGTGAATTGTTCGGTTGTAGGTAAGTTCCTTATGTCGAAACCATTTTATATAATGAAACAATGATTCTAATCGTCACTTTTGGAAAAGAATTTTACAATTAAATATTTTACTCTAATTTAAATTACACTACGATTATGAATATTTTATCTAAAAATGTTTAGTTGTTTTAAAAAAAAATTTACACTCTCATTGTTAAAAATCGGGGTGTTACACTTTTCTCCATTCACTTTTTGATATGACAAAAGGGGATAATTAATTAGTATTAGATTTCAGTTGTTCAAAAGTCTTTTTGATCATACTATGTACTCTTTTTTTTTTGAACCATATGTATAAACAATCCTTTGAGCATCAATGAAAAAGTTATATTTTGGTTCAAAAATTATTTAGTCCCTTAAGCTCAAATTGAGGGGGAGCTTTGTAACAAAAACCCTTAGTTAAAAATAATTAGAATCAAATTAAAAATCCAATTAACATGTTTGTCATCATAAAAAAAAGGAGAGATTGTTAAGAAAAAAATCTCAAATTAATATTTTGATGATAATCAAACAAAGTTAATTAAACTTCTAATTATGATTCTAAAAGTGTGTTGCTATTTAACATGTGTTTTTCAGTGTATTAATTGAAGATAGGTATCAAACATAACAACAAAAGATCATTTTGGAAGAAGCAAGATCATTTTGGTTATTAAAAACATAAGTCTAGAAAAGCAAGATCATTCTGGTTATTAAAAACAGAAGTCTGGAAAAACGAAGATCGTTCTGATTTTTCATAGCATTCAGTCAAATCAAACCAAGATTATTCTGGTTTGGGAAAGAACAAAGCTTTCCTTAAACAAGATTGTTTTGGGCTGCGGAAAATATCAATCTTCATTACAAAATTACCATTCTTCATTACGAAAGCACCATAATTATATACACAAAAATTATTTTTGACAGATTCATTCCAAAAGATTAACAAAGACAAAGAAAAACATCAAGAACAAACAACAAGATCAATCTCCAGTTTGATAGCTAAAGTAACAAGTACAACCAAGACAGAAATGACAAGACACTCATACTGCATCTCTAAGCAGCTTGCGTTCAAAATAGAGAAAAGCATGATATCTAACAAATGTCAAAATTTCTCAGTCCAACCCTTACTCAAAATAGAAACAAAGATCGTTATGGTTATAAAGCAAGAACATTCTTGTTATATTGCAACACATGTCTATTAAAATTAAAACTGACAGCTAGATTTGCAACGGCTACATGAGCTGTCATAAGCCTTCATCAAGCGTATAAAACGAACCTCAAGGTCAAGGAAACAACAAGTTTTTGAAGTGCAAGCAATCAATCACTTATAAAATCATTCTTGAGAAATCTAAGCTCTTCAAATAAGCAAAAACTCCGATTCTTCTTCATTAGATTTAAGGATCTATTTCCTGAGTCTTTTTTATAAGAATCAAAACTCAAACAAGTGTTGAGTGTATTCTGATCCATCTATCCTCTTTAAATGATTTCATTTGAAACTCAAGACTATAGTGCTAAAGATAGTTTGAGTATATTGTAAAAATCCTTTTGTGATTAAAAGGTGACTTGTAAAAACCCTTTATGGACTAAAAGGTAACTGTTGGAAATACTTTCAAGGTCGAAAGGTGAAATATTGTAACTGATCAAGATTGATCTCAAAAGTTGGTGTGAAAAGCAAGAACATTCTTGTTTGAGCATTTTAGTGAAAAAGCTCACAAATTGTGATGACTGGATGTAGCCCACTTTGGGTGAACCAGGATATATTACTGTATGATTTTCTTTCCCTTATCTCTATTTATTTCTCACTCACTAAGCACAGATCATGTAGGGAAGTTTTCTTTTGATTTCACTAACCAAGAGTGTTCTGCTTTTTATGTGTTTGAAACTAAGATTAATCTTGAGTTAGCTAAAATTAAAAGTAAGAATTAATTTCAAAAAAAAGTAATCACAATTCAAACTCTCCTTCCTTGTGATTGACATTGTCATTTCAACAACCACATCACTTTATTAAATTATAATTACATCAACAAAATTGAGGGTTGGGAAAAATGCTTGAATTTTTTTAAGTAAAGGGACAAATATTGCAAAAAAAAAAAATTATGGGATTAAATTTACGGATTAAGCAAAATTGGAGAACTAGAACTAAATTTAAGCCTAAAATTAAATTGAAAATGTCACAAGCAGGGGCGGATCATTGTAGGGACAGGGGGGGTCACGGCCACCCCAAAAAACAAAAACAAAAAAATTTAGACAAAATTACTAAATTGCCCTTAATAAAATTAGAAATTTACGGTTATACAAAAACCCTAATTTTCTCTTCTCTCTTCCTTCCTATCTCTCTGACTCGCAACAGACAGCCTCTTCATCGTCGTCGCGCCCGCAACACTGCAACAGACAGCCTGGCCTCGCCTCCGCCTCCCCTCGCCTCACTAGTGGCAGTCGCCTCCTCGTCGCGCCGTCGGCCCGTTGCCTCGCCTCACCTCCGCATGGACCACATCGCGTCGCACTGTCGCCTCGCCTCTGGTATCATCGTATATGTTACCTTCCTTCACCCTTTAAGTTTGTTTCCAAGTTTGTTACCACCACCCCCTTTGGCTCTTTGTGACTGTAAGTTTGTAAATTGTAAGTTGTAACGCTGCTGTTGTACTTGTACCTTGATTTTTGAATGAATTGATGTCTGATTCCTTGAATGAATCTGCTGTAAATTTGAATGAATTGATGCCTGAATCCTGAATTGAATTCTTTACTTTAAATTGGTGGCAAAATTTCAAGTCAATTGAATTGTTTACTTTAAATTGGTTATAAGGTCCAGAATTGGAGAAACCTGTTACCTGTGTGTGGCAGAATTTCAATTCAATTCAATTCTTTACTTTAAATTGGTTATAAGGTCCAGAATTGGAGAAACCTGTTACCTGTGTGGCAGAATTTCAATTCAATTCAATTCTTTACTTTAAATTGGTTATAAGGTCCAGAATTGGAGAAACCTGTTACTTTAAATTCTTTACTTTAAATTGGTTTAAATTGGTAAGCAGACCACTTTCTTAATTTGTTTTCATTCCAGTCATGATGACCTAATGCTAGTTTTCTGTATATTTGAACAGCACTCATCTAGATTACAAAAAAATGTTGAGTTTTTTTTGTTGCAGATAAAATGTTTGATTTTTGTTTCCATTTAATTTTCACTACAAATATGTTATATGTTTTCTAAATTTGTTGATTTAGAGAAGTATGTGAGAATGAAGAAGAGTAAAAGAATTGATTCTTTTTTCAAGAGGAAAATTTGTGAGAGTGAAAGAGATGAAGAAATTATAACTTCTACATCTGAAACTATCTATGAGAATCCAAGGATTGAAGAAAATGAGAATCATCTTTCCAAGGTTCCTAGAGTTTTCAAAGATGACTTTGAGAAATGTTTAGAATGTGGCCCCGGAAAGTGCCCTCAAATTTGGGAATATCCACCAAATCAATTGGATGCAATACGTAGAGCCTATCTAAAATTTTGTCCTTATCAAATAAATTTAAAAGAATATCCTTTATCTGGCAACGAGCTTCATCCAAGACGGTTTCAATATGCCTGGTTTAACATCTTTTCTTCATGGCTAGAATATTCACCTTCTAAAGATGTTGCATATTGCTTACCATGCTATCTATTTAGCAAAAGACCAAGTGGACGTCTCGGATCAGATGTCTTCATTGGTACGAGTTTTAGAAATTGGAAGAAAATTAAAGATGGAAAACATTGCGCCTTTCTCAACCATATAGGGATGGATCCTTGCTCACCACACAACAATGCAATGAAAGCTTGTCGAAACTTGTTGAATCAGGATGTACATATTATAAATGCTTTTCAAGTAAAAAGCTCGGAACAAATTTTGAAGAATCGAACACGTCTCAAGACATCAATTGACATTGTTCGTTGGTTAACACTTCAAGCTTGTGCTTTTAATGGACATGATGAAACTAGCGGGTCAAAAAATCAAGGTAATTTTCTTCAATTGATAAAACTCTTGGCAACTTACAATGATGAAGTTGCAAAAGTTGTGTTGGAAAATGCTCCATATAATTCCAAGTATACTTGACATCAAATTCAAAAAGAGCTCTTGCATATTCTTTCTAGTAGGGTGAGAAAACATATCTGTGAAGAAATTGGTGATCCTAAATTTTGCATTGTTGTAGATGAAGCTCGTGATGAATCAAAAAAGGAACAAATGTCTCTTGTGTTAAGATTTGTTGACAAAGTTGGTTTAATACAAGAGCGATTTTTTTTGTGGCACATGTTAAAAACACTACAGCTTTAACTCTGAAAGAAGAAGTATGTAATAGACTTTCTCGACATAATCTTGATGTTTCTAACATGTGTGGTCAAGGGTATGATGATGCTAGTAATATGAGAGGAGAATGGAACGGTTTACAAGCATTATTTATGAAAGATTGTCCTTATGCATACTATGTCCATTGTTTTGCTCATCGATTGCAACTTGCTTTGGTTACTGCATCAAGAGAAGTTGTTCCAATTCATAAATTTTTGAGAAGCTAATTTTTGTTATTAATGTTGTTTGTTCTTGTACTAAGCGTCATGATGAGTTACAAGCTGCTCAATTAGAGGAAATTGCACATTTATTAGAAATTGATGAGATTGTAACTGGTAAAGGTACAAATCAAATTGGCACTTTGAAACGAGCTGGGGATACTCGTTGGGGATCACATTTCTCTTCTATTTGTAGCTTGATAAATATGTATGAGGCAACTTGTACTGTTTTAAAAAAAATTACAAATGAAAGAGCAAGTTATTCTACACGTGGGGATGCTGATAGTGCCTATAATTATTTGAAGGCGTTTGATTTTATATTTATCTTGCATTTGATGAAAGAGATTATGGGGATAACCGATATACTTTGTCAAGCCTTACAACAACAATCTCAAGATATAGTTAATGCCATGTGTTTGGTTGGAACAACAAAGTCTCTTATTCAAGTTTTGAGAGAAAATGGTTGGGATGCATTATTTACTGAAGTGAAGACTTTTTTGTGAAAAACATGATATTGAGATTCCTGATCTCAACAATGTTCATTCAACAACAAGGTTTGGACGCTCTCGTCTTCAGCAAGGTCAGGTTACAATAGAGCATTATTTTAGAGTTGAAATATTTTTTATTACCATTGATCAACAATTACAAGAGTTGAATAACAGATTTAGTGAGCAAGTAATGGATTTGTTAACTCTAGGTTGTGCTTTGACTCCTAAGGATAATTATAAGCCTTTTAACATTGAAAAAATTTGCACTCTAGCTGAAAAATATTATCCCGTGGATTTCAATATGCAAGAGAAGATTATTTTGAAATTTCAACTCCAACATTTCTTGATTGATGCTCGCCAAGATTTAAATTGGAAGAATTTATCAACTATCCAAGAATTGTGTTCATGTTTGGTTGCAACTGAAAAGGCGCTCCTTTTCAAAATTTCTACTTGATTGATAGACTACTTCATCTTATCATGACTCTTTCGATTTCTACTGCTACAACTGAAAGATTTTTTTCAGCAATGAAAATTATTAAGTCTAGATTAAGAAACAAGATGGAAGCTGACTTTTTGGCAGATAGCATGGTGGTTTGTATTGAAAGAGAAATTGCTGCAACTATCAGTTCTGAGTCTATTATTGATGATTTTAAGTTAATTAAAGAGCGTAAAGCATTACTTTTAAGGTATTCTTTAGTCATGTAGTTAAATTATTTGATATTTCACTTTGTGTTTATTACAACTTAATTTTTTGATATATAATATTATTTGCATATTTAATTAATACATTTTTTTTTGTCGGCCACCTCAAATTTTTTAGTCAAGCTCCGCCACTGGTCATAAGCCAAATACGTCATGAGATTCACGTGGAAATTACAATAAGATTATAATAATCATTGTCCAAACTCTACCTACCTGAGTAATCCAAATTACCAATACTCATTTTTCTTATGAACCATTGAAAAAAAATACTTTTAAATTTTTTAATATAAATTGAAACATCCACAAAAAAAATCTAGTATTTATAGTAATTTTTTAAAATATGATTACAATAAGGTTGATGTAGTAATATATTATATTTAGTTAAATGCATTTTTTGTTATTCAATTTTATGTAAAATAATATTATTAATTATAAAAAAGTATTTTAGTTTCCTTTTTTTTTAAATTTAGGACTTTAGTCCAAATTTTGAGATTTTTTTCCACAATTTATTTTGAGAATTATATTTTATAATGTGTTATGTTCATTAATGACGTGAAATTAGGTTTAACTATATAATGACAATGTTATTTGGATAAAAAACAATGAATTTAAAAAGAACAAATTTACATTTGGCCAATAAAAGAAAATGTAGTAGAATTTCTAGTCCACTGTTTACTGTTTAAATCCACAATATTGCATCATTAAATATAAATCCCATGTCAATTAATGATAATGACAAGTCATAAAAATATAAGTTGCAAATTAAATTGTGAGAAAAATCCTAAGTAAAATTGAGAAACTAAAATCTCAATTTAAAACTAAGATGAATAAAATATTATTTTAGTTTTTTAATTTAATAAATATTTTTTAGTTAAAATAAGAGTAATAATGGCACATTTATGATTATTGGATTTTTATTAAATGTTGGCACTTTTATAAAAAAGATACTAAATGTTGGTACAAAATAGTTTTTACACACAAGAAATAAAGAGAAATATTTTCTTACAGGCTTAAAAAAAATAGTGTTCGAACATATTTTAAAAAAAGTATTATTTAATTATTTTAAAAATATATTTTATTTTATTTTTATTTATTTGTGTGAGTCTTTTAAAACTCTATTTATTTATGTTTGTAACCAAACAAACATTTCGTCCGTCCTTTATATTAGAAATAATTAAAATTTGATTAATAAAAATTATATATTTAGTTGACAATATATATCATATATTAAATTAAATTTTAATTCAATTGTCTCTTATAGAAAGTAGGAAGGAAATATTTCTCATGATGTTTTTTTTTTAATCTCATTCAATTCTTTTTTTTTAGACAAATTAAGTTCCTTATTCATCCTGATCAATCCAACGGTTGACAGAAAGCAAACAATAGAAGTAACCTTCAAGTTTAATATTTTTCCTTTCTCATCCTACGGGTATATCTTGTCCTTTGTTCTCATTCATTAACTCTCTCACTCGAGAATAGAGAAGAAACCACACACATACACATTCACATTCATTCACACACAAGCTCTTTTATTTTATTATTATTTACTCCTTTTTTCCATTTGTCGGCTTCATTATTCTCTACTCATATTTACTGTCACTTAATACACAGAAATTTATGATCACATCACCATTTAATAATTTTTTTTTTTTGCTCTCACTTCTTTCACAAGTAACGCTTCTACCCGTGTTCAGAAATTTCTGATCCCAAGAAAGAGTGAATAAGTGAGTGAGTGAACATTGGTTTTCACGTTTAAGGACATATGAGACATTGATGAAATCAAAAACAACAGTAGTTGTTGTTTTTGGATTTTGAGGTGAGGAGTTGTTTTGTTGTGTGAAAAATGCGGCGTCGGGCTGCCGAGTTTCGGCGCCCGATACGGCGGAGGTTGTCTTATGGGATCTGCTTTTTTCTTGGCGCGTTCTCTATTATTGGTTTGCTTTTGTTTTTTGTTCAACATATTTACCATCAAGATCGGCTCCAACAACATCCTCTTCTGGTAATAACATGTTCCATTCTCTTGTTTTTATTTTTTGTTTTGTGATGTTATTTGGGGTTATAACATTGGAATATGATCATAGTACTGTGAATCATTATATCGCAGTAAAATGCAAACAAATGTAGCTGATGTAATTGCAATTGCAGTTGTGATGTCGTTGCAGAGATTTTAAAACTTTTTATTGTGATCATGTTACAATTGTGAATTGTAATTTATAATTGTGGATTTGTTGTGGTTTTGAAGGATTGTATTTTTTATATCTTGTTTTTCAATATTTTAATAATTCAATTCATTTGAATGGTTTTGTTTCATAATTATATTTGCTGGTGTTATCATCATCTTTTTTTATAACAATTTGATGTGAGAGGGATGCATTGTGTATTAGCAATGCAAATAAGAAAGAGTGAAAGACCTTTAATGTTTATTTTGTTTCTTTTCTTTTTCCTTTTGTTTATTCAGCTGAAATTAAGAATTTTCAATGTGGATCAAGATCACCTTGAATAAAAATTTGTAGTTTATTTTTTGTTTCCCATGAACAGGTTTTGTGTCTGTGAACTGAGAACTGGCCATCTTGTGTTCACTGTTTTTAATGCTTTTTTAATCAATATTGATTAATAATCATTTTTGGAGTGCCACTTCCTGTTTTCATGAGGGAAAATCGGTCGGTTTCTCTAGCTGCTACAGATCCAATTATTTTATTTTTGTGGACTTTCTCTTTTTATTTCTTCCTCTTTTGTAATGAAAATGGTTGATTTGGTAATTTCAGATATCAACTCATATATGTGAAAGTTCATCTATGTTTTCAAGCATAACCACCTATGGTTGATGTTGAGGGATCATTAGTCCTGCAGTTAAACTTGTTACTCGATCATTTCTCACTCTAAATTCAAATTTTCCAACTGCATTCTTTTGATCATAGTAATGGTATCCTGCTAACAGATATTGTTGAAAAAATCTTTCAGTGATTTCTTACTACTATCTTGAACATGAACTAAGTGTTATACCTTTTGCAAATATTTGGTGTTCATAAACACAACATTATACTTCAATATTCCATTCTGTGAAATTGTTTATACTATTCTGCAATTCCTTGTAAAATCTTGCCATCATTTCTTCTGTCTTATCCCTATAGCTATTCTGATTTTCAATATCAATCTATCACTCATATTGCTCATTTGATAAGTTTCTAGATATCTAGTTATGTTGCATACAAAATCTACCTTCCAAGATTTTGCTGCAACCGTAAAGCTTTTTCGTTTTTGATTACATCATTTTGCCCTCTTTATTTCAGAAGCTCTTTAGTTTTTTCCTTTTTTGTCTTCCAATATCAATGATAATTTTCCTTCAATACATGATAAATGATGCAATAAAAGAACAATCCATGTTTCTGGATCAAAATTTGAAATAGTCATTTGAGCCATAACTCATGAAGTACGAAACACGATTACGCGTGTGCCTAGTTATAAACGATGCTTCTAGTAATGCATGGGAAAATAATCTAAGTAGGTAGCCAAATGTGTGTAAGACATTCAAATCCATGTCACAATAACTTTTAATTCTACAACAATTTTACATTGCCCTATTTTCGGTTAAAACTATTTGTTTCTTACTGAGTAAGTTAACTTATTGCAGGAGAGAAATACAAGTGTTGAACATTTTGGTAAGGATAGAAATAATTTTACTGAAGAAATTTTAAGCGCAACATGGTTTTCAAGACAATTAGCAGAGGAAATGGTTCTTGCCAAGGCTTATGTCGTTATTGCGAAAGAACACAATAATCTTCACCTAGCTTGGGAGCTTAGTTCAAAGATTAGAAGTTGTCAGCTTCTCCTTTCAAAAGCGGCCATGACAGGAGATCCTGTCCCCAAGGAAGCAGCCGAACCGATTATTAAAAGCCTATCTTCTTTAATTTTCAAGGCACAAGATATCCATTATGACATTGCAACCACTATAGTTACAATGAAATCGCATATTCAAGCTCTTGAAGAACGAGCGATTGCAGCAACAGTTCAAAGCAACGTGTTTGCTCAAATATCAGCCGAAGCACTACCCAAGAGCCTTCATTGCTTAAATGTGAAACTTACTTCTGACTGGTTAAAGAAACCTTCCCTGCAAAAACTCTCGGATGAAACGAGAAACTCCCTTCGGCTCACGGATCAGCATCTCTATCATTTCTGCATCTTTTCAGATAATGTACTGGCGACATCTGTAGTTGTTAACTCGACAGTTGTCAATGCTGAATATCCGATAAAGTTGGTTTTTCATATTGTAACTGATGGTGTCAACTATGGAACAATGCAAGCGTGGTTCCTCAGTAACGACTTTAAAGGCGCAACCATAGAGGTGCAGAATGTTGAGGACTTCCTTTGGCTGAACGAATCATATTCTCCTATTTTCAAACAGCTGCACAATTCAGAATTTCAAGCCTTTTATTTCAGCGCTTATCCAGACGTAAGTGCCGAACCAAAACTGCAGAACCCGAAGTTTTTGTCTTTACTAAATCACCTTCGGTTTTACATCCCCAAGATATATCCACAACTTGAGAAGGTTGTTTTCCTTGATGACGACATTGTTGTGCAGAAAGACTTAACACCACTTTTCTCACTTGAATTGCATGGAAATGTTATTGGTGCAGTCGAAACCTGTCTCGAAGCATTTCACAGGTACTACAAGTATCTCAACTTCTCAAATTCAATCATAAGTTCAAAGTTCGATCCGCAAGCATGCGCATGGGCGCTCGGTATGAATGTTTTCGACTTGGTTAAATGGAAACAAGCAAATGTGACAGCAATATATCACTATTGGCAAGAACAACAAAATGCTGATGGGACACTCTGGATGCTCGGTACACTCCCTCCTGCACTTCTTAGTTTTTATGGTTTAATCGAACCGCTTGACCGAAGATGGCATGTTTTAGGATTAGGTTATGACCTAAACATCGATAATCGACTCATTGAAAGTGCTGCAGTTATTCACTTCAATGGGAACATGAAACCATGGTTGAGATTAGCAATAAGCAGGTATAAGCCACTATGGCACAAGTATATAAATCAAAGTCATCCCTATCTTCAAGAATGTGCCATAGATTAAAATGCAATACTTCTTGATTGCTTAAAGAATTATTATGCAATTACATATTATTTTATAATGTAGAGTCAGAAGTAGATATTTTTGACTTGAAATCACATTCTCTTAAAATAGAAAAGAATAAAGTTTTTGCTATTGTTGTTTTTCTTTCCTTTTCTCTCTTTGGTTTTGCAGTCACAGTCCCTTGAAATACAAAATTCTCACTCTGCCATGTGTTAACAAAAAATTCAAATAAGACCTTAGAAACATTAACCAAGGATGAAGATTAAATGTGAATCTAATAGTTCCTCTTTAGATTAGTTTCTGGTATATATAGAAACTTAATTTAACATTTATAGAGTTAATTTGGATAAATATCTCAACAGTACTACCAAGGATGAGTTTTTTTTTTTTACAATATTAATTAATGGTGAGTTTTTCTTTTTACAATATTAATTAATGATGAGTTTTTAAACTATAACTTTTTGTTCTAGTAACATATGAATTTTGTAGAAAAATTTTTCATTTAACTTGCAATAACCATAAATTTATTTTAATTGAGAAGTTGTCAAATAAAAAATTAATCCAAATTGTCCCAAGAGTTAAATAGCTTAAGAAGAACCAAAGTATACAGGGTGGTATCGAGTAATTAGTTAAGAGAGCTTCTAATATTCCATAGACGATAGGTAGTATTCGAGTTTGAACTCCGACTAAAACAACTATTAACTAAACTTTATTTACCTTAGGATCGAACACAAGATTACCCCGATGTTCATTTCTCTGAAAATCGGAGTGTTAAAACAACAACAAAAAGTTAACTTCTAAAATGTTTGAATATATTTTATGTCCCTGCCAATGCAACAGAACATTTGAAATAATATCAACTGCATTTCACAATGATTCTCTATGGTATAAAAGAAATTCGACGATATGACGTTAAAAAGTCTCATTGTTTTTCCTTTCTTTCTCTTCATCTCTTTTCTATATCACTTTGGGAAGAAAATATTTATCCTTACACGATGCGGGATTTCAACCGGTCTAAGGTACAAGTAGGGATTTTCTATATTTTTTTTTTAAAATTAAGACCTTTATCATTATAGCTTTTGGTGTATGTACATAAATGTCTAAATTTATCACTAATTTTAGAAATGTTTATTTTTATAAACCAAAAATTATAGTAATAAAGTTATCTATTTCTTTTGATAGATTAGAATCGTGCACCTCATGACATGTAGTTATTGTGTCATTCAGTTGATGTTCAAGTGAATGGAATTTTAATCAAAAGCTGTTTTTGGAACATTGTCCAAGAATTAGCAATATCTAATGTATTACTAGTTCTATCTCATTCCTAAATAATAAGTTACTAATTGAGGTGGTTGAAGTGCTAAACATCAATGCCAGTTAAGTTTTTTTCTTTATCATACCACATGAAAGATAACATTTAAGGCCTTTATGACCCAATAACTTTGCAATAACTTCTAGCATTCAAACTAGAACCAATTTTTTCAACACACAGTAGAATAGTGACAGATGATGGTGAAATTAAGCCACTAATTAAGCTTAGAGTAACTTGATTATCTCCTTATATGAGTAAATAAACATTTTAGTAGTCCTTGAAATTATAATTATAAGAGTTGGTTATTTTAGTCTCTCAAATTATAAAGACCTTAAGAGCAGGAAGATGATCCATATTCTGATAAATTAGAATGAACTTTATTTATTTTAATTTAGTTTGTAACAATTCTTAGTTTCCGTTGATTTGGAAGTTGGAATTGTTATAGTTTTAATATATATTTAGTTTATGTTATGTGTAAATAAAGATATTTTACTTCCTTACATTTAGTTTATTTTAGAAAAATATGATATAAGCCCAAAATGGGCCTAGAGAATGGTGTCACTTATGATCGGTTTAGAATTAGAGATAGTCTTACTATAAATATGCATTTGTAACCTTATTGAGAAATTTTTTGAAAGGAATTAAAATTTCTTTCACAAGAATGGTGAGTGAGATATGTCTCCTTTTTGAGTTCTTGGATTAAAACTTGTTTGAATCTTATCAATGGTTTCCTTGCCATTGTGGCGATTATTTTCAACTTATCAATCCATAGATTGTGGCGCCATTCTGTTCTTGGTTCGTTTGATGAATCATAATTTCCAGTTTTCTTTACATCAAACCCTAATACACAAATTTTACCAATTTTCGTTTTCAATAACTTGCATTTGATGAATTATGTTTTTTTTTGTGAAACATAAATTGCTAGTTTGTATTGATATCGTTACTTACTTAATTTGTGTGTTCCTGCTACTTGAAAAAATAAAAACAAAAAAGTACAAAAAGAAAAGTCGTTGTGTTGTTAAAAGTATCACACACTATATGTTTAACAAAATTCCTAAGAATGTTTTTCAATCACATTACAACTATTATGTGTTACTTTAATTTCTTCCAACCAATTTTGGTTCCACAATTTTGAGGTTCTTGTTGATTCAATTAAGAACTTGAAGAGAGCAATTGAGTGGGAAAAAAGCAAGAAAGGTACATTATAGAAAAAACCTAAATTGAGTGAAACACGAACAACAAATTCAAGAGTGTAAACACGTGAGTTGTGTGGTGAGGTCACTTTCTTTCACTTTTTTGTTGTTGTTTAAAATATGGCAGGAATAGGTGGCGATGATAGCCCTCTTCAAGAGGGAAACAACATATTGTTAGTGGAGGCTATAAGTGCTCAAATTCAAAGGATGTTGAATAAGCATACTGAAGATTTAAATGACATAATTAAGCAGTTAGAAAATCAAGAAAAAATGAGAAGTATATCATATCATGAATATATTAGAGATTTTGTATTAGATTCGGTGTATGTGGAATATGTATAAAAATTGATATCGAAAAGAGGGAAGAAAAGTAAAGAAGCTAGCGTTGAGAGAGAAAGACAAAATCAAAGAAAAGAAATAGGGAGAGGAAAGAGATAAGTTAGCCTTTAGAGAGAAAGAGAAAATTAAAGAAAAGAAAGAAGAAGAGGAGAAACATTTGAGAGACAAGGAACAATAAATTAATTTCAACTATTTGTCTAACTTTGTTAATTCTCTTGTGCAAGTGTTTGAAGAAGTGTCTCTAAAGGAGAAATGTCATTGTAAAATTGAAAGTCTCTTTAAATAATAGAGTGATGTGAATGAAACAACGTTAGTACTTGAATGTGATTGGTCAAAGGTTCTTCAAAAGGATGCTTGCAAGGAAATTATGAAGGTGCAAACACGAGAATCGGGGGTTGAATTGTGTTTGTACTACTTGAATTCTTTTTATGTTTTTGATGATTATTTGAAATATAAAATATAAACAAGTAGAGTTAGCAGCGGATAAAGTAAAATAAACAACACAAGGATTTATCCTGGTTCACCATTAACTAGGCTACATCCAGTCCCTTCAACTTGAAGGATTTTTCCACTAATTCAAAACCTTTGAATTACAACAGTACTACTGACCCTCCAAGTCAGTCTTCCCAAATAGTCTAACAATCCTAGACTTTTGAGGAACAAAACACCTTGACTTCTCAAGTCAAGTCTTCTCCTACCAATCTGACAACCCCAGATTGCAAAAGGAATTTCAACACCTTGAATCTAATTGCTAAGTCACCTGCTACTTCTTCTGACTCTTCATATTGTAGACTCTACTTCAACAATATAGATCTGACACAAGGGAACGAAAAACAAGAGTACTTGCTTCTGGAAAGCTGATACTCACAATTAACCTCATTGAAAACTCGAGTGTTTACTTCTGGAAGTTTATGACTCTTTTACTGATTTTCGATGCCAAGTCTTCTGCCTTGAGCCTCCTTTTATAGATGAAAATTAGGGTTTCTTCCATGATCAAATTCGAGTTGTATCTGTCCAGATTCTCTTGCAAAAATAACTTGGTCAATCCTGTTTCACTTAAATAAAAATCGAATCTTTTTAGCTTCAGATTGCATTTGAAAATTCGGTTGACCAATCTTGTTTCTTTTAATTTCAAACCATATCTTTTTAAGCTTCAGATTGCATTCGAATTTCTTCAAGTCTTCAGTAATTTTTGAATCAAATCCCCTAAATACTTTGATCAAATTTCTATCAAAATTTAATCAAGTCTTCTTCGAATTTTAATCAAGTCCTCACTAATTTTCATCATGATTAAAATCTGGACCGTATGATCTTCTGATCTCGACCAACTCTGGACTTTATGATCTGACCTGCCCCAATTATGTGATCCTCTGATCTCGGCTAACACTGGACCATGTGATATGATCTTCTGATCTCGGCCAACACTGGACCATATGATCTGATCTTCTGATCTCGGCCAACATTGGGCCATATAAAATGATCTTCTGATCTCGGCCAACACTGGGCCATGATACTTAAATCTGGACCATTGATCTGAACATTTTCCCTCTGATCTAGACCAAGTCTGGACAAAGTCTGGATTGAATTTGAATTAAATTTGGACTTATGATATTTTAATCTGGATTATTGATGTTTTAATCTGGACATTTATCTTCTGATCTGGATCAAGTCTGGATTAAATCTGGACAATCATTTCTTCTGATCTGGACTGAGTTTTATGTTATGGATCATGCTATCTTCTGGTTGGGACCAAGTCTGAACCAAGTTATTTGTTCTGGACCAGTTATCTTCTGCTCTAGATGTATCCTCTGGTGGTGTCATCCTATGATTTTACACAGCTTCTGATTTGTTCTTCTAAGTCAAAATACTATTTACATAAAATACTTTTGTTAACATCAAAATTCTAAGTATAAAACCAACTTGGTTCCAACAAATTATTGAGTCACCATTTGTTTGTAATGAAGAGAACGTCCATGAGGCTCAACTTGCTTTGAAGTCTTTGCAAATACAAAGTAACTTATTGTTTGCCACAAATTTCAATCCAAAGAAGGTAAATTTGGTCGTGAATATCAACTTCAAAAGGTATAACTTTATCCCCATATTTAGAATCTCTTACCTTGACAAAAAAATGTGATAAGATGTTAATTGTTCAAAATGGAAATGTGTTTCACCGACTTATTATATTTGATGATTTTTCCAAATTTCCATTTGATCCAGGTGGATATGATGAATTTGTGGTTTATTTGGATTCTTTCTTCATGTATGGTAAATTGGAATGATACTTTGGTTTATAATAATTTTTAGTTTCCTTTGATTTGGAATTGTAATAGTTTTAATATAGAAAAATATGATGTAAGCCTAATATGGGTCTAGAGAATGGTGTCGCTTATGATCAATTTAGGTTTAGAGATAATATTACTATAAATATGCATTTGTGACCTCATTAAGAAAAGTTTTGAAATGAATTAGACTTTGTATCATGAGAATGGTGAATGAGATGTGTCTTCTTTTTTGAGTTCTTAGATTAGAACTTGTTTGAATCTTATCAATGGCTTTCTTTACCATTGTGGCGATTCTTTTTCGACTTATCAATCCCTAGGTTGTGGCGTCATTCTATTCTTGGTTCATTTGATTAATTATAAATTTCCATTTTCCTTTACATCAAATCCTAATACACACATTTTACTAATTTTCGTGTTTATTAACCTGTGTTCATATATATCTCGCATTTTACATAGTCTATTTTGGTGATTCAATAGCCTATCTTGCGATTTTGAATGTTTTTTTCACCTCGTTTTCCAATTCTGAGTTTTGTAGCTTCAGTTATCACATTCTCCAGCAAAACGTGATTTTGGCTTCGGTCTGTAAGTTTCCAACCTAGAATAATCCTTAAAGTGATTCATGACAAAGATGATCATATTACAAATTTTTTAAATAGCAATTTTGTCCCTTTAATTGAAAAATGTCAAACAATGTAGTTCTTTTTGTTTCAATTTTTGCATTACAATTTTAAAAATTTGAGATACATCTATCTATTATTAAAACTAGAAAATGGCATGCGCACTACACAGGATAGACTTTAACATATTAGTATTATTGTGAATAAAATTTTAAAATTTCAAAAATAATATAATTTATAGATTTTGTTTGTAGAGTATTTTTTTCAAGTGAGTTTATTTGAGTAATAATTATATATGAGTTTATAAACACACATTTGAGAATATGTAGAATGTTTTGGAGAACGTAATTGCAACTAATTCATATATTAAAATTTACCTATTGAATTATTATGTTAAAATTTTAGTTATATTTTATTAAATGAATAAGATTTAAAACTGTTAAAAAAATATTTAAAGGTTTGATCAAGTGATTTATAATTTAATGTCTTATATCACATTTCACTCATTAAAGATTATGAGAAAATAGAACAAAAAGAGTATTATGTAAAAAATATTTATGCATTAAAATGTAGTAATAAGTATAAAGTTAATAGTATATTAACCATTAATCATTAGTGATTTATACGATAGTCCAAATAATCTGTTAAAATTAATATGTTAATCAATAATATGTTAAAATTTACATATTTCTAATTACTACGTTATTTTTAAAAAAATAATAATTGCTAAACATTCATCACTCTCTCAAATGTTCAGCAAAACAAAACCACTCTCTCAAATGTGTAGTTAGGATGAATAAAACCAAAAATAATAAATTTTTTCAAATAAATATATAGTGAAGACCATCCTACAAACAAAGCCCAAAAATTATATTTAGTATTAAAAAATTTAAAAGTATTTTAATAAATATTAATATATGTAAAATCTGATTAGCCATGATCTTTTTTTACTTGTGTCGTCTTGTAATCGTAGTTTTAAAATAATTGAGCAAGAAATTGATCTAAATTGGCACATTCATATGAGAACACAAAATAGAGAATATAAAGTGAAAAGTAGAGTTAAAAATGATAAGACAAAATGAGTGTTGTTTTAATTATAGTAAAAATGGTTGCAACTAACATTTTAATTTAACTCTAGTTGTTCTCTTAATAGAAAAATATTATTAGAAAAAGTGGAAGAACAAATCTAAGTTTATTGTCAAAACATTGTTAGAAAAATATGTATATGATTTTGTCATTTGGTATTCATTTCATTATCCCTTGTCAAAGAAATGACAAATCTAAATTCCAATGTCTTGAGTACGAGACTTCTATACAATCTGACTTGCAAATTTTCACAAACAACTTGTGTATTTACAGTTGAGTAAAAGTAAAACAAATGTAGATACTTCAAATAGGTAGTATTTTTAAAAAATTTGACAACATAAAACATTTCTGAATCTGAATATTAAACATTATTCTTTTATCTATGAAACGGTACATAATTCTAAATCTCCTGAAGATACAATAATAACACTACTATGAAGCTGAATATGGACAATCTTCTTTGTCTTTTGCGGAGCCACTATACTTTCATGTCGTAGATGAGATCAAATATGCTTGCAAAAACAATACTCTAACTAATAGCAGTCAAGGTTTTGAGAAAATTGAGCGAATAGGTAGAATATGTTACAAAATACCACTTACTCAAAAACTATTTGTGCAAAAGAAGAATTTTTCAACTCTATCTACTTCTTGGAAAACAATTCGGCTGCAAAGAGGTTTCCTTTTGAGTTGATAAAAGAATTGTAAAAACTCAAACGTATACGGAAGGTTTTCTTGTGGCAGTGGTAGACCTGTAATCCGAAAGCTAATCGCATAAGGTGTGTGAAATGGATACAAGCAAAAAAAATGATTGACCATTTAAACGGCTACAAATATAGAATTGGAGGAGGCACAATAGTGCAATGCAATAATAAGAGATATTAAAAAAAATATAATGGCAAAGTAAATATTGGACTTTTGTTCTTAAGCCTTAGCTCAACGGCCAAATGCCGATATTGTTAGGTTGAACATCTTGTACCGGGTTCGAACCCAAGACTTGACATTCGTGTGAGTTAATTATGGTCGAATTTATCATCTCTTCTAAGATCCAAAAAAATATTGGAGTTTCAATATTGTTTTCAATAAGATACTAATTGTAGAGAGATTGATCAACCATTAAGAGAGATTGTTTGGAGGAGTACAACAACATAAATGTGTAAAAAAAACATATATAGAAAAATTAATAGTGATATGACAACATCCTTGTTTGTGGAGCTGTTTTAATAAAATTGTATATAAAAAATGGGATATAAATACTTTAAAAGATAACTATAAAATATTTTATTGATCTCATTAAAAATGAACTATTTTTTTCATTAAAACATGAATTTTTTTCACCATGATGATAGCATGCATGATTCGGTTGGAGGAAATTAAACAATTGTAGAAACAAAAAAATGTGAATTTTTTCACCATGATGATAGTATGCACTATTCGGTTGGAGGAAATTAAACAATCGTAGAAACAAAAAAATGGGGGATATATAAACATTAAATATTTATTATTCTTCATCCTAAGAAACTTAGAGAGTTATGTGCTACACTTAGAGATATATGTGTTACACTATTTGACTCCATGTGTCTAAAGATGAGGTGAGAAAGATAGTATATATAGTTGTCATCATATAATGTACCATAACTTATCCATTATATCACTGAAATTTAAGAGGTGTATGGGCATTAAAAACCTATCTAAAAAATTTATTGGATGACACATAACATATTTCGTAATGAAATATATGCATAATTTAGTCAAAAAAATATTGATGTATTTGCACCAAATGTCTACACACACAACAGTTGACCATAAACATATTATAATTATAAATAGAATTAAAACTCAAAGATGTAAAGTAAAAAAATGCAAAAATTCTCACACGTTTTGCTTATCTAAAAGCACATAAAATAAAAATACAAATAACCAAAAATTACATGCAAACAATTACAAAATTGTCGACAATCAATCTAACACATATTATAATAGAAAAATTGCATAGAGATCAAAGCGTATATGCTATTGTCTTTCAATTTCCAAATAAACATAAGCAGTATATGATACATAATAGCTTCCACAAATTGTTGTCATTTATATATTTCTTGAGAAGCATTTAAAAAGATTAATATATTAATTGGAGTTGAAACCATAAAAAAAATTGTTACCAATAATGATGGAGAAGCAATGAGTGTTGATTAACTAATATTCATTGTACTTTAATTTGCAACTAATTACACATGAATAGTTATACATTATGGGTCCGTTTGTTTAAGATTTTTTTTAAGATGATTTTTATAGTTTGTTATTATAATATTTTATACAAGAATTTTAAAAATAAAACTTCAAATGAAAAATTGGTTTAAATAGTTTATCTTAAAATATGATTTTAAGTATTTCATCTATTTTCTACATTTTTGTTTGGATAATGAAATTTTAAAAAAATGATAGCTCACAGACCCAAGAAGAAGCAGTATTGGCTCTGATAGCTCACACTCATTCTGCCTCTGGATCCAACTCTGGAAGTGAATCAGAAGAAGCAGAAATAAAACTGATGACTCATTCATTCTGCCTCTGGATACGACACTGATGCTGATTCTGGAAGAGAATTAGAAGATGAAGAAGCAGAACCAGCTCTGATGGCTTACACCAGCTATGCCTTTGGATCCAACCCAAACTCTGATTTTGGAAGAGAATCAGAAACAGAACTGGCTCTAATTGCTCACACAAGCGCTGACTCTGGATCTGATACAGAATCAGATTCTGGAAGTGAATCATCAGAAGATGAAAAAGATATGTCCTCAGCAATCATGTTGAAACACCAGTCGTGGTACCTGGACAGTGGATACTCGCGACATATGACAGGAGAAAAGTCTATGTTCCAAGAACAAACTTTGAGCAAAGGAAGGACAATGGCTTTTGGAGGAAAGCAAAAAGGCTAAATCATTGGTCGAGGCACGGATGGTAATGGTACTTCTTCCTCTATTAAAGATGTACTACTAGTTAAAGGTCTTAGGCATAATTTATGAAGTATGTTAGGAATGGTTTCCTGGGTATTGTGACTGACCACCTATGTTTGATGGGGAATGGTTCGAGTACTGGAAGGACAAGCTGAAGAGTTTCTTTTTCTCACAAGATCCCGAACTTTGGGACATGATGGAAGATGGCTTTACTGCTCCAGTAGATGCTGATGGTGTTAAAATTCCCAGGAAAGATTTTGATGCTGACCAGAAGAAGATGTTTAAGTTACATCACAAATCCAGAATGTTCATGTTCAATGCAATCACATTCAAGGAGTTTGACAAGTACACTAACAAAAAAACATCAAAGAATGATAGTCTGGTTCTGACTTACAAAGGCAGCAAGCAAGTTCAAGAAAGGCCAACATTCTAGTGAAGTACGAGTTGTTTAAGATGGAAGAAGATGAAGACATTGAAGCAATGTTTTCCATATTTCAGACTCTGGTTTCAGGATTAAGAGTACTCAAGAAGAGCTATATCACTACTGACCACGTGAAGAAAATTCTTAGAAGAAAGCCAACCAAGTGGAGACCAAAGATCACTGCCATTCAGGAAGCAAAGGACTTGAACACTCTGAAGCTGGAAGAATTAATCAGCTCCATCAAGTCACAAGAAATAGAGCTTGAAGAAGATGAACCCAAGAAGAAGAATAAAACCCTAGCCTTAAAGTCCAAACAGAAGAAAGTTCTAAAAGCAGAAACAGAAGATAGTGATTCTGAGGACCAGAATCAGAAATCAGAAGCAGAAGACATTGCCTTCATAACAAAGATTCTGAAGATATGGCAAAACAGAAGGAAGAAGTTTCCCCAGAGGAATTCCAAGCATTCCAATAGAAGAAAGGATGAACAAGACAAGAAGAGTATCATCTGCTAAGGATGCAATGAACCTGGGCACATCAAGTCAGAATGTAAATATCTAGAGAAAGGGAAAAATCAGAAGAAAGACTCCAGACCCAAGAAGAAGAATCTGATGGCAACATGGGATGATTCTGATGAATCTTCCGAAGATGAAGAAGCAGAATTACCCATGATGGCTCACATAAATTCTGCCTCTGGATCCAACATAAAATCTGACTCTGGAAGAGAATCAGAAGAAGCGAAATTGGCACTGATGACTCATATTCATTCTGCCTCTAGATATGACACTGATGTTGACTCTGGAAGAGAATCAGAAGATAAAGAAGCAGAACTGGAACTGATGGCTTACACCAGCTCTGCCTCTAGATCCAACCCAGACTCTAATTCTGGAAGTGAATCAGAAACATAACTGGCTCTGATGGCTCACACAGATGCTGCCTCTGGATCTGATACAGAATCAGATTATGGAAGTGAATCATCAGAAAATGAAAAAAAAGGTATTTTCTGAACTCACTCGATCTGATTTAATTACTACAATGAATGATATTTTAACTATCAATAACAAACTGTCTTTAAAACTGAAAAAACTTAGGGAAGAAAATAAAACTCTAACTAAAGAAATTGATGTTTTAAAGAATCAAAATGCAGAATGTAAAACAGAAAATGCAACTCTTAAAACTGATATTGCTGAGCTTAAATATGAAAACCTAACTCTAAAAAGTTATAATTGTTCAACATCAAATATTGTATGTAATTCTGATATGCATGAACAAGTTTTACAAGATTTTATTGTTAATGGTATGGAAAGAAGCAAATATGCTTCTATGATATATGGAGTTAGTAATAATGGCAAAAGAGGCATAGGATTTGATAAAACTGTAATTGTAACTAAACCTATTTCCTATGATGTTTTGTGTGCTGTTTGTGCTATGAAAGGTCACTCCAAATTTTCTTGTCCCATGATAAAACCAAGGAAAGACAAGGAACCTTTCAAGACTAAAAACCTAGACCCAACCAGATTTGGGTACCTAAAAACAAAATTATCTTTGTTGCAGATGTCCTCAGCAATCAAGTTGAAACACTAGTCATGGTACCTGAATAGTGGATGCTCGTGACAGGAGAAAAGTCTATGTTCCAAGAACTAACTTTGAGCAAATGAGGGACAGTGGCTTTTGGAGGAAAGCAAAAAGGCCAAATCATTGGTCGAGGCACGGTTGGTAATGGTACTTCTTCCTCTATTAAAGATTTACTACTAGTCAAAGGTCTTAGGCATAATTATATTAAGTATTAGTCAATTAAGTGATAGTAATTATGATATTATATTTAATCAAAAAACATGCAGAGTGTGACACCCTAAACCCCAAAACAACATATATAATAATTTATACTAGATTTTTTTTAATTAATTCTCAGCGGATAAAGAAAATATGTTTTCAAGAAAATAAGAATTTTTATAACTAATTTATGATATCACGTTCCTCTAAATACACACGTAAAAATTTAACTTTATTCCTTAATTAAAACAATGCAATCTCAATGAACTTGACTTAACTATAATTTCTTGATTTAATTCCAAAAACTTACTAGTACTATAAGGTTTTCATACAAAAGGTTTTTTCTAATTAAACAAGTGAAAGTGAAATATAAATTACAACTCTTAATTCCCGGTATCACCTATCAGAGCGGAGTTTCCCCCAAATTTGAACTTTAAGACTCATTAACCTGTAATAACTGCGATTTCGCAAACGCAGGGCCAAGCCAGTCAAACACAAACAACGAAGGAGGTGAGTTTTGAAATCATGTTTATAGTATAATATAAGTAAGAAGAACATGCAATCAATCATAATAAACCGTATCATTATACAAACATTCTTCAAGAAAAGAAGTATCACATTATAAAGTCAAAATCACTAACGAGAAACCAATATATTTCACTATAACATCGAATCATCTAAAAGAAATTATTATCGCACACGGTACATATTAATCATAACAAAACAATCCCAAGAAGATGTAATGCTATGCATGAGCTTAGACTCTACTTCACAATGTGGTACCATTCTAACTCTGAAGTACTTGGTTAGGAGACTTGATACTATGCCACCATCCCGGTGGACGGACAATTCAAATTGGCCCTGTCCTCATAGATCCGCTCAACTCAACCCGAGACACATATACGCGACAGTCGAGGTAAACGTGTGTTGCATGGTAGCTCCCGACATTTGGAGTGCTACCTCCAAGTCACCTAGGAATTCCCCACCCGAATACCTCCAAGGTCTAACAACCTTGCCCTAAGGCTCAACAGCAGACCGCCACGATCAGGCTCATTCAGTTGTACTTCCCCGGAATCACTAGGCTTGTCAGGCCCTACCTATATGGTGACAAAATAATCTTCACTTCAAAAATTCTCAATATTTATTTTCTCCCCTCGTTGGCCTATGATACTCCATTAAGACCATAATCTCAAACACAAATTGGAATCATCACCATTCCATCAATTATGGGGTTACTTCAATATCCTCATCACAAATTTATAACATCACAATTATTAATCATACATCATTATCATCACATAAACTCATCACAATGCATCCATATTTTATTATCACATCACAAAACTCATCTAATCAAACATACATAAAATTCATTCAACATCCAATATCACAATAATATCAAATATCACACATTTAACAAAAATAAATCAAATATCACGATAATATCAAATAACACACATTTAACAAAAATAAATCAAATATCACGATAATATCAAATAACACACATTTAACAAAATTAAATCAATCAACACCTTATACATATTTCTATTCCAAATTTTAATCTCACAATTTCCATATTTTCACATTAATCAATTTATCACTCAAAGGGCTACTGCCGTACGTAGCAAGCCCCGGATGAATCGTCAGGAAATACGGTTTTCCCGATCATCTCACAATATATTATACTCTCTCACCCCTTACCTTATTTCGACGCTTTCACACAGGAATACAATTCCACGAGCAAACAGTCTTTGTCCTCTGACTCTTGTCCTTCAATCGATCTAACTCGACAGTTTATGGGTAGACGTCAAAAATAAATTATGAAAAGACACTCTAAAAACTAATTTCGAAATTCGGTCAAGAAAGCTTACCATAAATCAGAAAATCAATCAGTGGATAATATAGCCACTTTTCACACGATCGTTTTGGCGTTAGTTTCACTCAAATCAGACTTACGGTGAAGAAGAACGGTGCAAAATAACGAATTCCGAAAACGGAGAAGTCGGGTATTTTAGAGACAAATTGGGATGGTTAAAAATCTGAGAAAGTAAGTTTAATTGACTAACTAAATGAATGAAACAACATATTGAAATTTGGACAAAAACAGAGAAAGTTTTCTGGAACAGTTATCGACCACCGGTGCCAAACGATAAGCTTGTTGTTAGTATCATCCTCTTGCTTTTACGGCGGCTGATGGAGAACTCCCTTTCTTATTCTTTTATTCTATTTCATTAATACAATTAGTGATTTAAATCATTTATACACATGGCCAAGCCCATTAGTCTCTTTATTTATTTATTTATTTATTTATTTATTTTTTTACTATTACTATTTTTATTTTATTTATTTATTTTTAAAACACAATTTCATTAATAAAACATTACTAATATTCCAAAATTAATATTTTATAAAATAATTAATCTTTTAAAATACATTAATAACCAAAATTATCATATTCCAAATAAGCACTATAATAATACTTATTTTTCCAAATACTCAAATTAAAATATTACCATCATTAGTGAATAGTCGAAATTATAAAATAAATAAATATAACATCTACATTTTATATTAATTACTAAATCATAATAAATATATATAAAATCAGAATGTCATAACAAGTATATAAAAATAAAGTAAATCAAACATAATATCACTACTATCCTAAGATAATTATTTATAAAATAAATAACTAAAAATAGAAAATGGTTCTAAATAATTGAAATATAACTACGTGGATACTTAACATCAGTCAAACGCACAAAAATAAAAATAATAATAACATTAGTTGGGTACGCGTATATACACGTAAAATCACATGAAATTTTATTCTTTAAAATACTACACTAAAATATAATTACTTTTAGAAAAACATATAAAATAATAAAATAAAATATTTATTATTTATATCACTCATTTAATATAATATAATATATATCAAACTAACACGTCAAAGAAAACATCCATATAACGGAAATTAATCACAAAATCTATCAACATATATTCTAAAATAATATTAATATCAAATTAATTTTTTAAAATCTTATTTCATTAATAAAATAGTTTATTATAAAAATTGGGGTGTTACACAGAGAAATTAGTCAGAAGGATGAATCAGTACTCTTCACAGGTTATAGGCAAAACAATATTTACAAGATAAATCAGTTTAGTCTAGAGAAACAAAAAGTTAAGTGTCTAGTGCTAGTAAATGAAGAGAAATTAATTTGGCATAAAAGATTAGGTCATGTTAACCTTAGACTAGTTTCAAAACTAAATAAACTTCAACTGGTGAGAGGTCTACCTAAGCTCAGCTACAAAACTGAAATCATGTGTGAAGCTTGTCAAAAGGGAAAACAAACAAAAAATTCTTTCAATCCTAAAAACTCAATATCTACCTCAAAGCCCCTTGAGCTATTACACATAGATCTATTTGGGCCAGTAAAAACAGCATCTCTAAGTGGTAAGAAGTATGGGTTTGTTATTGTAGATGATTACACTAGGTCGACATGGGTAAAAATTTTAAGAAGTAAGGATGAATCCCACAAAGTGTTTATCACTTTTTGCAAGCAAATAATGAATGAAAAAGGTCTTAAAATTATAACAATTAGAAGTGATCATGGAGGAGAATTTGAGAACAAATTCTTTGAAAATTTATGTGATGAGAATGGAATCTCTCACAAATTTTCTTCTCCTAGAACATCCCAACAAAATGGAGTGGTAGAAAGAAAAAATAGAACACTCCAAGAAATGGCCAGAACAATGTTAAATGATATGAATGTTGCAAAACACTTTTGGGCAGAAACAATTAATACCGCATATTATATTCAAAATATAGTCTATATTAGATCAATATTGAATAAAACACCATATGAACTATGGAAAGGTAAAAAGCCTAACATCTCTTATTTTAAACAATTTGGTTGTACTTGTTATATGTTGAACACTAAAGATAATCTTGGAAAATTTGATTCTCGATCTCAAAAGTGTACCTTCATTGGTTACTCTGAAAGATCCAAAGCCTATAGAGTGTTTAACAGGGAAATAAATATTGTGGAGGAATCCATACATGTCAAATTTGATGACAAACAGCTCGACCTTGAAAAGTTAAAGCAAGATAATGATAATGCAGGTTTACCAGAACCAAAGGAAGCTGATGCAGACAAACAAAGAGATATTGAAAAGGTGGAGGATGAAAACAAAACAGAAGAACACGACAAAACTTCAAAGGATGAATCTGAAGGTAAGTCAGAAGGAAGGTGTGGATGGAAGTACAAATCTTCACATCCTGAAACTCTAATAATTGGAAGTGCAAGTGATCCCTTAAGAACCAGATCATCACTTAAAGAAAGTCTGTTTGGATTACTCTCATCTAGATGAGTCAGAAGAAGGATATAGATGGAGTCTACCAATGCAAGAAGAGCTAAATGAATGATATTTTGGATCTAGTTCCAAGACCAGAAAAGAACATTATTGGAACCAACTGGGTTTTGAGAAACAAGTTGAATAAAAAAGGAGAAGTTGTCAGAAACAAGGCACGACTTGTTGCACAAGGCTACACTCAGCAAGAAGGTATTGACTACATTGAGACTTTTGCTCCAGTGGTCAGGTTAGAAGCTATTCATATCCTACTTTCCTTTATTGCTAATAATAACATTTCATTATTTCAAATGGATGTTAAAAGAGCATTCTTAAATGGTTATATAAGTGAAGAAGTCTATGTTAAACAACCCCTTGGTTTTGAAAGTTCTGAATTTCGAAACTATGTTTTTAAACTTAAAAAATCTTTGTATGGTTTAAAACAAGCCCCTAGGGCATGGTATGATAGACTTAGTAACTTCTTACTTAAAAATGACTTTGAAAGAGGACAAGTAGACAATACTCTTTTTAGAAAATCAATAAAAGATGATATTCTGATTATTCAAGTTTATGTTGATGATATTATCTTTGGATCTACTAATGGCACTCTCGGCCAAGAATTTTCTAAATTGATGCAACAGGAATTTCAAACGAGCATGATGGGAAAACTTAAGTTCTTCCTAGGAATACAAATTCAGCAAATTCAAAAAGGTATATACATTCATTAATCAAAATATACAAAAGAGCTTTTCAAGAAGTTTAAGATGAGTGACTACAAACCTATGGCTACCCCAATGCACCCTACCTGCTCACTTGAAAAGGATGACTCAGGCCAAAAAGTTGATCAAAAATCCTACAGAGGTATGATAGGATCTCTCTTTTACCTCACTGCTTCTACACCTGACATTATGTTTAGTGTATGTGCATGTGCATGATTTCAGTCTGACCCTAGGGAATCCCATTTAACTGCCATTAAGAGAATCCTTAGATACCTAAAAGGCACTACCAACCTCACCTTATTCTACAAGAAAACTCCTACATACAAATTGAGTGGATATTGTGACTCTGATTATGTTGGAGACAAACTTGAGAGAAAGAGCACAAGTGGAAACTGCATATTCTTGGGAGATAATTTAATATCCTAGTCAAGCAAGAGACAAAACACCATTGTCATATCAACAGCAGAAGCTGAATACATTTCAGCAGCCGGATGCAGTTCTCAACTCATTTGGATGAAACATCATGGAAACCAACATCCCTTTATACTGTGACAACACTTCAGCCATCAACCTAACCAAAAACCCTATCCTACATTCTAGAGCCAAACACATAGAGATCAAACACCACTTTATCAGAGATTATGTTCAAAAAGGGACATTCAACATCCAGTTTGTAGACACTGACCGTATTCACCAAACCACTACATGAAGATAGGTTTGACTTCATCAAGAAAAACCTTAACCTTACCTTCATCCCTAACCAAATAGCTTAGTTAATTTTTTTTGTTATATTTTATTTCTTATTAATATTATTTTCGTGTACTCATTTTGTTAAAAAAATATATAAAAGATGAAGAAAAAAACCAGAAGATGGAAAAAAAACGGAGCAGAAGATAAAAAAAATAAAAAATTCAGAGGATCTCATTTCTTCCTTCAATCCTTTTTGTTTGATACAAAGGGGGAGAAGATGTATTTGATAAAGTATCTAGGGCATTAGACTTAGGGGGAGAAAACTTTAAAGCAAAGCTTAGTCTTAGGGGGAGTCAAAGTCAAAAGAAAGAAAAATAGTTATAAAAAATTCAAAGTTTTGTCATCATAAAAAAAGGGGGAGATTGTTGGAACCAAGTTGGTTCTTTCAATTAAAGTTTTGATGTTAACAAAAGTATTTTATGTAAATCGTATTTTGACTTAGAAGAAACAATCAGAGGCTGTGCAAAATCAGAGGATGACACCACCAGAGGATACACCAGAGGATGACGTCACAAGAAGATACATCTAGAGGATACATCTAAATGCCACTAGAAGTTTCGGACAGAGGATACATCTAGAGGATACCAGATGATGTCACCAGAGGATATCAGAAGATACCTCCAGAAAATACGAGAGGATGTCATTAAAGGCAAACATCAGAGGAAAGCATCAACAAGAGGATATCATCAAAGGGAAGGAAAAATAACATCATCAGAGGGTATCTTTCTTGGCACAGATCAGAAGGAAGCAGAGTCCAAAAGGAGACTTGGACCAGACCAAAAGGAAGCTTGTTAGAGGGAGACATGGTCCATACCAGAAGGTAACATAAGTCAGACTTGGTCCAGACCAGAAGATAGCATGGTCCATAACATAAAGACTTAGTCCAGACTTGGTCCAGATCAGAAGATAAATGGTCCCGATCAGAGGATCAATGGTCCAAATCAGAAGATTAATAGTCCAGATCAGAAGATCAATTGTCCAGATCAGAAAATCAATGGTCCATATCAGAAGATTAACGATCCAGATTAGAAGATCAATGGTCCAGAACAGAAGATCACAGAATGGTACATATCAGATCACATGGTCTAGAATTGGTCAAAATCAGAAGATCACACAATGGTACAGATCAGATCACATGGTACAGAATTGGTCGAAATTAGAAGATCACCGAATGGTACAGATCAGATCACATGGTTCAAAGTTGGTCGAGATTAGAAGATCATACAGTCCAGAATTTAAATCATAATGCAGATTAGTGAAGACTTGGTTGAAATTCGAAGAAGACTTGATTGAATTTTGATCAAAGTATTAAAGGGATTTGATTCAAAAAATCACTGAAGATTTGAAGGCAATTCGAATGCAATCTGAAGCTAAAAATATATGGTTTGAAATTAAGAGAAACAAGATTAGTCAACAGAATTTTCAAGTGCAATTTGAAGTTAAAAAGATACGCTTTTAAAATTAAGTGAAACAGGATTGGCCAACAGAATTTTCAAAGGAAATCTAAGCAAGATTTATCTCGAATATAAGCTTGGACAAAGCCCTATTTGTAGCTATAAAAGGAGGCTTCAGGCAACAACATTAAGCATTGAAAAACACATAACTCAAGCTTCAAATTCAAAGTTATCCGAGAGTTCAATAGAGAGAAATACTTGAGTGCCAAAGCAATATTTTCTAAGTGTTTTCGAGAGAGAAATTCAGTGCAACAATCAGTTTTCCAGAAGCAACAAAAGAGTGTGAAAGTCATTGCAGCAATCATCTTTCCAGAAGCAACTTTGCAGAGTTCCAAACCCTTGTAATCAAACCCGTTAGAGGTGTAGATTCCTTCTTCAATATGGGGTTGTCAAATTGGTAGGAGAAGACTTGACTTGTAGAGTCAAGGTGCTGTTATCGTTCCTCAAAAGTCTGGAGTTGTCAGACTGTTTGGGAAGACTGACTTGGAGGGTAAGGTGTTGTAATACAAAGGTTTTGAATTAGTAGATTAAAGCCTTCGGAGTGAAGGGACTGGATGTATCCAAGTTAATGGTGAACCAGGATAAATCGTTGTGTTGTTATTATCCGCTGCTAAGTCTGATTATTTATTCATCAAATAATTCGCATCAACATTCAACAAAACACCAAAAGAATTCAAGTTTGACAAACACAATTCAACACCCCCTTCTCGTGTTTGCACCTTCAAGTAAAACTGATTTTGATTTCTAAAGTCATATCGTAGGTTTAGTCATACCATTTATGTAGTAGAAGGAGAGGAATCCTAAAAGCGGCAAATAACAATATAATTGTTATTGTTATTCTCTTTTAATCTTTTTTTTTTTTTAGAAACAACTTTTCTTTTATTCTATTATGTACATTTTATAATATAATTTCTTGCCTAAGCATAGATAATGATCTCATTCATGGAATACATAGTTTCCTAACTCCTCATATATTATTCATTGAGTAAAGATCCGTTCTTGCTTGATAGAAAGAAAAAAACCTTATAATTTGGTAATAGATTCATTCTACAATTCTTTGCTTTTAATATATCTAACCAATTATTTTCTATTATTATCTTAATCTATTTAGTAACATTATTTATTTATTTTTTTTAAGAGTTTACATTTTGTTATTATATTATATTATATTGTAATTTAATTTTGTTTCTTTAATTTAATTATATATATATACATACATATACTATCTATTAGTTTTTGTCCCTCATGTTCAAATATGTTCAATATTTTCTTTATTATATATTAGAAATTAGGATTAGGTTTCAGGGAATTAACAAATAGGTTTACGTTTTTTTCTTTCATTTCTACCAATTTCGCTCTCTTGCTGTTAATTTTAAAGAATGTTACGTGCATACATTTCTCACTCTATTGACAATATCTGATGAAAATTCCTGAATTAAAATATACAAATAAGTGAATATGATTTAGAAAGGTTAAGTTTAAATTAATGTGAAATCATCTTAATTGACTGTAGTTCCCCAAAGAAACTAAAAATAACATTAAAAGCTATGACAAAAGAGAAATTAATTTAAATTTGTCAATTGCGTGAAATTGTGAAAGTGGTAACCACATGACCGTTAACAATTATATTTGTTAATGTTCAATGTTATTTGTATATACCTTTCCGCGAACTGAATGGTTGAACTAAAAGTTGTATCCTTTCTTCAAATGGAACATATGTTTCTATAAATCGTATCATTTTGGATAGAATGAAGGACACATTTTTGCATTACTATCCACTTTGTCTCATCCAATTTTTATATTCTATGTTATTCTATCATTCTCTAATGCATGAGTGAAGTGTAGGAAACATTCTTTTGTAATATACTATTGAAAGATACTCTTTTGCAAATGATATCAAGGTTTTCCAAAGTACCCTGAAGAGAATTCGTTGTTTATTCCATTTGCATCCGATTTGTGGGGGTGAATCAAACCTAAAGACTAGTGTAACAACACGCTATGGAATTTGCTACATAAAATCTTCATCAACAACTTCATTATTAAAGTCTTGCAGCAATTGTCACCAAACATTCTCCAACAATCTTTAGGTTCGATTTTATTTTCAATTATTGGCTGCATCACTAAAAGATATTACTTTTGATTTTGTGAAGTTGGAGAAATTTGATGGAGAAAACTTTATCTGTTGGCAGAAAAAAGACGAAATTATTTCTTACAACTTTGAAGGTGGTGTATGTTCTGAACACCACAAGGCCACTAGAGAAGGAAGTAGAAATATTAGTAGAAACATGATAGGCATAAGTGAGATAATGATGACTATATATGCATGGGCCATATTCTCAACTGTAACACCCCGAGTTTAAAATACAGCGCGAGTATATTTTTTTTCAATAAATAATTAAAATGAGTTTTCCAAAATTAATGTCAAGGGAATTAAAATAAAATTTTCATCAGTTCATTTCAAAAGAGAATACCCGACCTGTGGCCACTACACAGTATCAGAGTGCGGAAAATACAGCGGAAAAGTCATACATTAATTCCCAAAATAAATTACATTTCCCAAAACTCAAGACCCTATACAAAAGTCTAGTCTGATCATGCACTAAGCTACAGTAGCACAGTCTCCACCGTATTCTATATAAGTCTCGTCTTCAACCAGTTGTCCGTCCCTCTGCATTGTCCACGTAGACTCCGTACGTAAAGATCAGGGGAAACTAACGACGTTTCCGTCGTTAGTGTATCCGTCGTTAGGACGGGTTCAGGTAACATCTGAGGGCAAAGCCCAATTTCCACAATATAATAGCAAGGGTCACCGACCGAAATTAACAAATAATCACATAGCATATATTTCACAGCAACAAATATACACATGGCATATCATAAAATCAATGATGATAAATAAAGATGCTCATTTTGAAATTTCATGACATGTATTTTTCAAAACAGCAACCAATTAAGATGGAAAATAAGTTGTAAGTACAGCCAATACTTCAGCATTCACAATCATTCATCAGAAATTCAGATTTCATAAAGTACTCACACACATCACTTTCCAATCATCATCACATAACCCAATCGTGACCCACCGGTCAATCACCCCGATGCAATATGTATATGCTCATGTATACAATATCTTGGAATTACCAAGGTGCAGTCGCTCAACAGACCAGCACAAAATGTTTGACTTTAACGGCCCTCAAGACCAAGGTGCAATCGCTCAACAAATCAGCACCTAGTGTAGTCGTTCAACAGACCAGCACTCGTGCAGTCGCTCAACAGACCAGCACGTTTGACATTTACCAAGGTACAATCGCTCAACAGATCAGTACCTAGTGTAGTCGCTCAACAGACCAGCACTCGTGCAATCGCTCAACAGATCAGCACGTGGTTGCGCATATTTGAATGGACCACTACGAACACGCAGCCATTCTGTAGCCCGGAATAGAATGGACCACCACGAACACGCGGCCACTCTGAAACCGGATAGAACGGACCACCACGAACACGCGGCCATTTTGTAGCCCGGATAGAATGGACCACCACGAACACGCGGCTACTCTGAAACCGGATAGAATGGACCACCACGAACACGCGGCCACTCTACAACCCATCACAGTTACTACATTCACGTGTATTAGCCTCTCACAGGCCAAATACACAGAAGTTAAATCGTCGCACGGATAGAATGGACCACCACGAACACACGGCCATTCCGTAGCCCAAGTAGAATAGACCGTCTAATACATGCGGAACTACTCTGACCTCGGATAGAACAGACCGTCTAATACACGGGGAACTATTCTATAACCCATGGTTACTACTTAACTTGGCGGCCCTTCACGGTCACCGCATTACTCTGTGGCCCATCGCGGTCACCACCTGACTATGCAATGTATGAATATGCAGTGTTTTCTCTTCACTGAAAACAATATGCAATATCAGAAAACTCAGCCTGTCCAGCATTCCCCCAAAGCATCTCAACACAAATAATCTCATAATCAACACAGCAATGATTAAACATTCCAGTAATCATTAACACTTTACTTTATCACAACATTCCATTCTTAATTATCATAAGTCTTTTCCCCAACTCTTAAAATTCACAAAACAGTGTTTAAAACTAAGTTTTCTGGAAAATACGAATCTGTATTCGAATACAGCCTCTCTGTATTCGAATACAGGAGCCAAAACTGTGCAGAATTAACACTCTTTATTCGACTACAGCCCCCTGGTAGTCGAATACAGAGATGGTCTCAGTGCACAAATCAACATTTTTCACTACATCTGTAAAGTTTCAAAAACTTCATCACCACGTCCTCAAAATATCACCAAAAGTTCCATTTTAATTCACCACAACATTCCCAATATCCCCCAAACACTCAGGGCTTACAAAACACTCTTAAAAACTTGGAATTTCTGAAAACTCGAATCTGTATTCGAATACAGACCCCTTGTATTCGAATACAGAAGCATGAAACTGCAATTTTAAAATTCTGTATTCGAATACAACATGCCTGTAGTCGAATACAGAAGACAAAACCAGAATGATCATCATCAGGTCATCAGAAAGCAGAACCAGAATCAAAATGATTAACATCAGAACATCAGGAACAGAACCAGAATCAGAATGATTAACATCAGAACATCAAGAACAGAACTAGAATCATCAACAACCAGAACATCAGAAACAGAAGCAGAATCAGAATGATTAACGTAAGAACATCAGAAGCAAAACAGAAAGTTTCACACCAGAATCATTAGAAGCAGAAACAGAATGACTCACACCAGAATCATCAGAAGCAAAACAGAATGATTCAAACCAGAAGCATCAGAAGCAAAACAGAACGATTCACACCAGAATCATCAGAAGCAAAACAGAATGATTCACACCAGAATCATCAGAAGTAGAAACAGAATGACTCACACCAGAATCATCAGAAGCAAAACAAAATGATTCACACCAGAATCATCAGAAGCAAAACAGAATGATTAACACCAGAATCATCAGAAGCAAAACAGAATGATTCACACAAGAATCATCAGAAGCAAAACAGAATGATTCACACCAGAATCATCAGAAGCAAAACAGAATGATTCACACCAGAATCATCAGAAGCAGAAACAGAATGACTCACACCAGAATCATCAAAAGCAAAACAGAATGATTCACACCATAATCATCAGAAGCAAAACAGAATGATTAACACCAGAATCATCAGAAGCAAAACAGAATGATTCACACCAGAATCATCAGAAGCAGAAACAGAATGACTCACACCAGAATCATCAGAAGCAAAACAGAATGATTCACACCAGAATCATCAGAAGCAAAACAGAATGATTAACACCACAATCATCAGAAGCAAAACAAAATGATTCACACCAGAATCATCAGAAGCAAAACATAATGATTCACACTAGAATCATCAGAAGCAATACAGAATGATTCACACCAGAATCATCAGAAGCAAAACAGAATGATTCACACCAGAATAATCAGAAGCAAAACAGAATGACTCACACCAGAATCATCAGAAGCAAAACAGAATGACTCACACCAGAATCATCAGAAGCAAAACAGAATGGCTCACACCAGAATCATCAGAAGCAAAACAGAATGGCTCACACCAGAATCATCAGAAGCTAAACAGAATGATTCACACCAGAATCATTAAAAGCAAAACACAATGACTCACACCAGAATCATCAGAAGCAAAACAGAATGGCTCACACTAGAATCATCAGAAGCAAAACAGAATGGCTCACACCAGAATCATTAGAAGCAAAACAGAATGATTCACACTAGAATTATCAGAAGCAAAACAGAATGATTCACACCAGAATCATCAGAAGCAAAACAGAATGACTCACACCAGAATCATCCGAAGCAAAATAGAATTATTCACTCTAGAATCATCAAAAGCAAAACAGAATGACTCACAATAGAATCATCAGAAGCAAAACAGAATGATTCACTCCAGAATCATCAGAAGCAAAACATAATGATTCACACCAGAATCATCAGAAGCAAAACAGAATGATTAACAGAATCATCAGAAGCAGAAATTGGATGATTAACATCAGAATCATCAGAAGCAAAAATAGGATGATTAACATCAGAATTATCAGAAGCAAAAACAGGATGATTAACAAAATCATCAGAAGCAGAAAGAGGATGATTAACATCTGAATCACCAAAAGCAAATAATAGGATGATTAACATCAGAATCATCAGTAGCAAAAACAGGATGATTAACATAATCATCAAAAGCAGAAACAGGATGATTAACATCAGAATCATCAGAAGCAAAAATAGGATGATTAACATCAGAATCATCAGAAGCAAAAACAGGATGATTAAAAGAATCATCAGAAGCAGAAACAGGATGATTAATATCAAAATCATCATAAGCAAAAATAGGATGATTAACATCAGATTCATCAGAAGCAAAAACAGGATGATTAACAGAATCATCAGAAGCAAAAACAGGATGATTAACATCAGAATCATCAGAAGCAAAAATAGGATGATTAACATCAGAATCATCATAAGCAAAAACAGGATGATTAACAGAATCATCAGAAGCAGAAATAGGATGATTAACATCAGAATCATCAGAAGCAAAAACAGGATGATTAACAGAATCATCAGAAGCAGAAACAGGATGATTAACATCAGAATCATCATAAGCAAAAACAGAATGATTAACATCAAAATCATTAGAAGCAGAAACAGAATGATTAACATCAAAATCATCAGAAGCAGAAATAGGATGATTTACATCAAAATCATCAGAAGCAGAAACAGGATGATTAACATCAAAATCATCAGAAGCAGAAACAGGATGATTAACATCAAAATCATTAGAAGCAGAAATCCTTCCTCTGTATTCGACTACAGGGGCTCGTAGTCGCATACAAGTTTGAAAACTTAAGTAAAACAGAAACTTGACAGGCTGTATTCGAATACACACATGTTGTATTCGAATACACCTTCGAAATCAGTGAAATTTTCCTGAGACATTCAACACATTTCAAACTGTTTATTTTGAAATATCAGCACAACTCCAAAACAGTTTTATCACTCTTTTTAAACCACAAAACTCAGACTTTTACATCAAACCAAATTTTCCAACCATCAGAACATCATGCAAGCATTTCAGCTTTTTCAAACATCAGAACAATATACAAAGCATTCAGCTTTTCTCAAACATCAAAACAACATGCAAAGCATTTCAGCTTTCTCAAACATCAGAATAACATGCAAGCATTTCAGCTTTCTCAACATAAGCAAAACAGCATGTTATATCAGCAAAAAAGCCAACATCACAAAATCATCAACATCAACAGAATGCATTTCTCATTCTTCAAAATGACATGCAAAACAGTTTTTCTTCAAAAACAGAAATGGAACGTGTATGTCATGGCAATATGCATTTACAGCCCTAATGCAACTAGAAAGTGGAAGGTGCCCTTACCCTTGTTGCGTGTTTGCTACTTCTCACGTTTTTGTTTTCGTTCCCGCTTGCGCGTCAAAAATCGGCAAAACTCCCGCCTGCGTTTGTTGCTACGAAACTGGGTTCTTTAGCTCCGTAATGATGTGGGGAATAACTTTTGTATTGGGGTTTTGGTGTTTCGGTGCTTGGATGTCCAAGTAATGGCACTTTGAGGAGTTCCCTATTTTTTTCTTTGTAATCGTGAACAGAATTCAGAAAACAGGATGGGAGGGAAGGGTGCTGTTACATGCAGCACTGTTACATGCAGTATGGGCAGTGAGGAAGGAGGGATGGTGTTCTGATTTCACCATCCTTCTCACTCCTATTTATAGGCTTTTGTGGTGCCACCTCACCAAAAATAATGTTAAAATAATGCTGGATCCTTCAGCACTTAATTGTTTTGCAATTAGCCACTAATCCTCAATTAATTGCCCGATTAATTTAATTACTCGTAATTAAATTAATTTAATCTTCATCCAATAATTTTAATTCATCCTCCAAAATAAATATTTATATATATATATATATTTTACTCAAAACATACATATATTAAATATTTAACAAATATCCCCAAAATACCCTTAATATTAATTCCATAAATTAATATTAATTTTTTAAGGGTCTTACATCAACGGTATGTCTTGTTAAAACGAAGTCGGTTTTCCTTTAGCAATTTTGATGTTAACAAAGGTATTTTATGAGAACAATTTGTTTGGACTAATGACTCCATTAAGTGTGTAACAATTAGAACAAGAAAATCAGAGGAATGTACCAGAGGAAGGTACCAGAGGAAGTGACTAGAGGAACACAAAAGCATATGTGTATACCTCTGAACATATGCCTCTGAAAGCAATGTGCCTTTGAAGGTTACAAAGATTGCCTTTGATGTTTGGCTCTAAAGTTTAGGTTTGAAGACTACCTTTGATAATTGGGTCTGAAGACTGCCTCTGAAGATTGAATTTGAAGCATGCCTCATAAGCCCTTGCGTGTCTCTGATGTGCACAAACTCAACATGCCTCTAAAGAGTTTGTATAAAAAATATTGTTTACAAGAAGATATGGTAAAAATATTGTTCACAAGAACATATGGCCAAAATATTGTTCACATGAAGATATGGTCAAAATATGATTCACAAGAAGATATGGTCATAATATTCTTCATAAGAAGATGTGGTCAAAATATTGTTCACAAGAAGATATGGTTAAAATATGGTTCACAAGATATGGTCAAAATATTGTTACACAAGAAGATATGGTCAAAATATTGTTGACAAGACGATATGGTCAAAATATTGTTGACAAGAAGATATGGTCAAAATATTATTCACAAGAAGATATGGTTAAAATATTGTTCACAAGAAGATATGCTTAGAATTTTTTCATAGGAAGTACACTCAGAGTTATTCACAAGAAGATACACTCAGAATTATTCACAAGAAGATACACTCAGAATTATTCACAAGAAGAAACACTTAGAATTATTCATAAGAAGATACATTCATAATTTGTTCATAAGAAGGATATGATTGAGATTTTACAAGCACAAAAGTGAAACCCTAATCTATTCTACTAATAGATACTCAAGGCTGAAGAAGAAAGCATGAACTCATATACTTAGAAATGCATACAATTTAGAAAAACTTTTGAGAGCTTAAATTTTCTAAGAATTCAAAGTTCAAAGGTTTAATTTCTTGAGAAGCATTTGTTCACAGAAATACTTTCTAAGTGTTTAAGTGTGAGAAATCAGTTGTAGCAATCTTCTTAGTAAAAGCAAAACACAATTCATTCCAAACTTGTGTAACCCAGTCTGATAGTGGCTTTAGTGTTACTCAAGCAATATGTGATTTTCAGGTTGTATGGCGAAGACTTGACTTTTAGGGTTACCACTCTTCATCATATGCATATTTTTCATTATTTTTAGTCTGATTTATCTTTAAACATTAGTTAATTTAAGAAGTTATTTGATATATTTTGTTGATTTTAGTTCTTGGATCTAACAAAATGTTGATGTTCTTATTTCCACTACGCCAAAAACTGTCTTTTACAGCGCGTATTTTAAAGAGCTTCATAACTATAAGCGTTGTTGTATAATATTTTCAAATTAACGGAGGATACTGAAGGTGCAAACACGAGAAGGGGGGTTGAATTGTGTTTTCCATAGTTGAATGCTTTTTGCGTATTTGATGAAAGTTGATATAAATTACTTGGATAAGAAGCAATCAGATTCAGCAGCAGCGGATAATAAAAGCATAAGTATTTGATCACATAGATTTATCCTAGTTCACCATTAACTTGGATACATCCAATCCCCTCATTCAAAAAGCTTTAATCCACTAATTCAAACACTATGAATTACACAGCACCTAACCCTCCAAGCCAGTCTTCCCAAACACCCTGACAGCCCCATACTTTTGAGGAACAACAACACCTTGACCCTACAAGCCAAGTCTTCTCGTACCAATATAACAACCCTAGATTGAAGAAAGAACATACACCACCTTGACCCTACAAGCCAAGTCTTCTCCTACCAATCTGACAACCCCATATTGAAGAAGGAACTTACACCACCTTGACCCTACAAGCCAAGTCTTCTCCTACCAATCTGACAATCCCAGATTGAAGAAGGAACTTACACCACCTTGACCCTACAAGCCAAGTCTTCTCTTACCAATCTAACAATCCTAGATTGAAGAAGGAACTTACACCACTATCGGGTTGAATACAAAGGTTTGAAACTTAAGTAGTTGCTTCTAGAAAGCTGATTATAACAATGACTCCCACACTCCAAAAAAAGAACACTTAGAAAATATTTCTCTTTTGCAAAAATGTTTCTCTCTTTGAATTATAAGATGAATTTGGATTTTAAGCTTGAGTTCTTCTGTTTTTCGATGATTTCTTCTTCAGCCTGAAGTCTCTATTTATAGTTGAGATTTGGGCTTTTACTTGGACGAGTTTAATTTCGAATATATTTTGTTCAGATTTCTTTTGTAAATTCTTCAAATTGATTATGTTCCTTTTTAAATTTGAACCAAAGCTTCTTCTAATTTAAATTCAATCTTCTTCAAACATTGATCAGATCTTCTTCAAATTTCAATCAAGTGTTCTTCGAATTTGAATCAAATCTTCTACGAATCTTGACTAGTCTTCTTTCATACTCTGATGTTTGCCTTGGATGGTATCCTCTGATGATATCCTCTAATTTTTGCCTTGGATGGTATCCTCTGATTCCTGCCTCTGAAGATATCCTCTAATTTTTGCCTCTGATGATATCCTCTGATTTTTGCTTCTGATGATATACTCTGATTTTTTCCTTTGATGATATCCTCTGATTTTTGGCTCTGATGATATCCTATGATTTTTGGCTCTGCTGATATCCTCTGATTTTTTGCTCTAATGATATCCTCTGATTTTTGCCTCTGGTGATATCCTCTAGTGGGTGTTGGAACCAACTTGGTTCTTGCAATTAAAGTTTTGATGTTAACAAATGTATTTTATGAAAATAACATATTTGACTTAGAAGAAGAATGAAAAATGTCACCAGAAGAATAAATCAGAGGATGACGTTACCAGAAATAGAAAATCAGAGGATGACGTCACCAGAGGATATCGTCAGAGGAATCTGTCAGAGAAATATGCTCAAAACAAAATCTGAGAAAAATGCTCAAAACAGAATCTAAAAAAAATGCTAAAAACAGAATTTGAGAAAAATGCTCAAAACGGAATCTGAGAAAATGCTTAAAACAAAATTGGAGCAAAAGAATCGAGAAACATAATCTAGCTAAAAATATGCTCAAAACAGAATCTGAGAAAAATGCTCAAAACAGAATCTAGCTAAAAGTATGCTCAAAACAGAAGCGGAGCAAAATGCTCAAAACAGATTAATCAAAATACACTCCAGAAGTAAAGCATCAGTGAGCGAAAGACTCAAAACAAAATCTGAGCAAACTACTCCAGAATATTCTCAAAACAGATTAATCGAAATACACTCCAGAGAGTTCAAAGGAGAGAAACACATGCTTAAAAGATAAATATTTTCCAAGTGTTCTTTTCTTAGAGTGTGAATCTGATCGTCATCATAAATTATTCAGAAGTAAACACTCTAGAGCATATTGTGAGTATCAAATTTCCAGAAGTAATTACTCAATTCTTATTTCGATCTCTTATATTAAATCCTATAGTGATAGTGTTGAAGTTTCTTCTAAAATCTGGGTTGTTAGGTTGTTAGAAAAAGACTTAGCTTGTAGGTTTAAGGTTGTGAAGTTCCTCAAAAGTCTGGGATTGTCAGACTGTTTGAGAAGACTTAGCTGGTTTAGTTAAGGTGTTGTTGTTCCTCAAAAGTCTGGGGTTGTTAGGCTGGTTGAGAAGACTTAGCTGGTTTAGTTAAGGTGTTGTTGTTTCTCAAAAGTCTGGAGTTGTCAGGCTGTTTGAGAAGACTTGGCTGGTTTAGTCAAGGTGTTGTTGTTCCTCAAAATTCTGGGGTTGTCACGCTGTTTGGGAAGACTGGCTTGTAGGGTCAGTGGTGTTGTAATTCAAAGGAGTTTGAATTAGTGAAAATGCCTTCTGGAGGAAGGGACTGGACGTAGCCTAGTTAACGGTGAACCAGTATAAATTGCTGTGTTATTATGTTATTATTATCTGCTACTGAATCTGATTAGTTATATATCGAATAATTCATATTAACATTCAACAAAACAGCAAAAGAAATCAAGTTTGACAAACACAATTCAACCCCCCCTTCTCGTGTTTGCACCTTCAATGGGATCCTCTAGTGATATCCTTTGGAGGTATCCTCTGGTGACATCCTCAAGTGGTATCCTCATGGGACATCCTCTAGTGACATCCTCTGGTGACATCCTCTGGTGACATCCTCTGGTGACATCCTTTGGTGATATCCTCTGGTGGTATCCTCTAGAGGTATCCTCTCGTGACATCATCTGGTGGCATCCTTTGGAGATATCCTGTGGTGGCATCCGATGGAGGTATCCTCTGGTGATATCCTCTTGTGACATCCTCTAGTGGCATCCTCTTTGTGTGTATTCCTGCAAAACAAGATTTATAGATTATTAGGTACCTAAAGTGCTTTGGGTCCTTGAATATTAGTACCTTTCTTGACCCACACATAATGCCCTTGTGGAATTCCAATGTTCCTAAAGTAACAAGCATTAGGTGTGAGACCATTAAGACCGCAATAGAAACATGTTGGACTCCTTCTAGGAAAACATGGTTTCTTTTGAATAATACTTTTCTAAGAACAAAGATGATCCTTTTGAATAGCTATTACTTTCTCATTTTTGGATTGGTTACATGCTTTGACAAAGATAGTTTTACTAGTACTTGGTTTATCAAACTTTGAGTAACCAAGTCCACTTTTATCGTTTGAATATCTTTGCATGTTAAGTATATTTTCCAATCCAATTTGTCCTTTTTCGTATCTTTCAATAACTCTATTCATTTGGACAATTCTAAAGGAAAGTGAATCACACTTATTGCATGTAGAATTCTGTTTTTGTTTTTCAAAATCTTGTTCCATAGTGTCAATCTTTTTATTAAGAGATAAAAAATTTTTCTTTTGATTTGACACTATTTTGTACAGATTTCTACATTCCATAAGTAGTTCTTTTATAGCTTGTTGTGCATCACTATGTTCAACACATGAATCATCATTATTATAACAAGTATTTTTCTTACTAACCTCTTCTTCATCATCTGATTGGTGGGATGCCATTAAAGCAACGTTTGCACATTCGTCATTTTCTGAATTTGAAGATGAACTTACTTCATTATCTTCCCATGCTATGTATGCCTTTTTGAAATCTTTTCTTTTGGTAGCATTTTTCTTGATAGTGTTAAGACAATCTGCTTTTAAATGTCCTTGTTTCCCACATTCAAAGCAAGTGAAATTTTGATTTGTAGTGGATACATCTTTCTTCCAGAAGGTTTTTTTTTAAATGTTTTATCTTTTTGAAGAAACTTACCGAAGTTTTTAACCATAAAGGTGATGTTTTCATCTTCATCTGAATTTTCTTCATTCATCATTTCTTTTGATTATGTTTTTAAGGCAACACTCTTTGTCTTCTTTTCTAAGCTTTCATTCTTTTCCAACCTTCCGAGTTCTATTTCGTGCTCTTTAAGTTTTCTGAAAATTGCAGAGAGTGACATCTTAGATAAGCTTTTATTTTCAGAGATTGTTGTCACTTTAGGCCACCATGCTCTAGTTAATGATCTTAGAACCTTTAGGTTCAATTCATCATTAGTGAAGCTTTTGCGAAGTGTCGTCACGTGATTTGTTAAGTGAAAGAATCTTTTCTGCATGTCTAGAATTGGTTTTCCTTGCTGCATTTGAAACATTTCATATTCTTGAGACAACGTGTTTAATTTTGAACGTTTTACCTCAATTGTTCCTTCGTGGGTTACTTCAAGAGTATCCCATATTTCTTATGTTGTTTTGCAGTGAGATATACGAAAGAATTCGTCCGTTCCTAATGCCGATTGTAACATAGTTTTGGCTTTCTTGTCAAACAACATTTTTCTCTTTTCATCGTCTGTCCATGAGGCTTTTATTTTTATTTCTTCTTTATTGTTGATGACCATTTTTGGAATATATGGACCATTTTCTATAGCCTCCCATATGTCATCTCCTTATGCCTCAAGGTATGCCTGCATGCGTATTTTCCAATAATCATAATACTCACCGATAAAGCAAGGTGGTTTATTGCTGCTACCACCATCTCTAAAAACAAGATGTGCGGAAGCCATGAATCGAGGAGCAAATTTCCAGAACCTGCTCTGATGCCAATTGTAAGAATAGAGGCGCACCTAAGAGGGGGGAGGTGAATTAGGTGTTTAAAATCTTTTCTGGTTTTTAGAGTTTCGTGAATTATTTTACTGGTTGAGTTAAGTGTATGAAAGCTTTGTAAATGACTGAAAGTAAAGCACACATAAATTTATCCTGGTTCCCCTTACAACCAAGGGTACATCTAGTCCTCTTGCACACCACAAGAGATTTTCCACTATTTGTTAGAATAAGTTACAAGTCTAACACTAAGACTTCAGTTACAAATTCCTAACACTTTTCCTAAGATACCACACCACTATCTTAGTATACAAAACTTGAAGAAACTACACTAAGTTCTTCAATAATAATACAATAACTTCAAATGATTTTGTGACTATGTTCTTAACTAAGAACAAGAATATAACACTAAGTATAATGATAATAATCAAGAACACTTTCAAGTACAGCTGAGAACCCTTTCTTAATGATATGAAATTGAAAAGCATGTACTTGAAAATATGAAAATGAAGCTTTGAAAGTTTTCGATATTTCAGAAAATAGTTCTAAGACTGGTAGGTCGGATAGGTTAGTAAGAAATGAAGTTATGAGGTATTTATACTCCATAGACAACACTTCAGATCAGTGGCAATTGTTCCCATAAGTTTTGATGAACTTATGCAATGATCCAGATGGGACCTGAACTGAAAAATTGCATTGTTTCAAAGTTGTATTCGAATACACTTCTGTAACGTTCTGTTTTTTTTCAAAATTTGAACTTTGTATTCCAATAAGATACCTCGTAGTCGAATACAAGTATGTGATTTTTGCCACTGGCTTGATTTGTATTCGAATACAAGATGATCTAGTCGAATACAAAAGTCCAGTTTTAGCTACTGACTTGTTATCTAGATTCAGCTACGACTCTTCGTATTCGAATACATATCTTCAGTTTTAGCTACTGACTTGATATATGTATTCGGCTATGACATGTCGTATTCGAATACAGAACTGAAGGTTTTGCTACTGACTTAGCATTTGTATTCGGCTACGAGAAGCTATAGTCAAATACAACCTTGATTTTTGTCAAAAACATTGTTTTTAAATATTTGTTTATGCATTTAAATACTTAGAAAATACTTTTGATGCATATGCTAAATTATAGAAAGTTCTCATAATATTTTATTTGAAATGTATTTTGAATTTTTATCAAGTACCTTAAAACCTATGTTTCCTAATATGACTTGAAGGTTGATTTCAGTTTGAGCTTGTATCTTGATCTTTAAACATAGTCTTGTTCTTTATCAAAAATATAGATCTTGTTCTTTTTCATAGATTGTTGGAACCAAGATGGTTTTACACTTAAAGTTTTGATGTTACAAAAGTATTTTATGAGAATAATATGTTTGACTTCGAAGAAGTATAGCACCAGAGGATGCCACTAGAGGATGTCACTAGAGGATGCCACCAGAGGATGTCACCAGAGGATACCTCCAAAAGATGCCACTAGAGGATGTCACCAGAGGATATCACCAGAGCATACCTCCAGAGGATGCCACCAGAGGATCCCACCAGAGGATATCACTAGAAGCAAAAATCAGAGGATATCATCAGAGGCAAAAATCAGAGGATATCATCAGAGGCAAAAATCAGAGGATACCATCAGAGGCAGGAATCAGAGGACATCATCAGGGGATACCATCCGAGGCAAACATCAGAGTATGAAAGAAGACATGGTCAAGATTCGTAGAAGATTTGATTTATATTCGAAGAAGACTTGATTGAAATTTGAAGAAGATCTGATCAAAGTCTAAGGAAGATTTGATTTAAATCATAAGAAGATTTGGTTCAACTTTTAAAAAGGAACACAATCAAGTTGAAGAATTTAGAAAAGAAATCTGAGCAAAATACAATTTGAAATTAAACTCGGACCAAGTAGAAGCCCAAATCTCAACTATAAATAGATACTCCAGGCTGAAGAAGAAATCATCGAAAAACAGAAGAACTCAAGCTTAAAATCCAAATTCGTCTTAAAGTTCAAAGAGAGAAATACTTGTTCGAAAGAGAAATATTTTCTAAGTGTTCTTTTCATATAGTGTGAGAGTCATTGTTATAATCAGCTTTCTAGAAGCAACTAGTCAATTTCCAAACCTTTGTATCCATCTTGATAGTGTTGTAAGTTCTTTCTTCAATCTGGGATTGTCAGATTGGTAGAAGAAGACTTGGCTTGTAGGGTCAAGGTGGTGTAAGTTCCTTCTTTAATCTGGGCTTGTCAGATTGGTAGGAGAAGACTTGGCTTGTAGGGTCAAGGTGTTGTTGTTCCTCAAAAGTCTGGGGCTGTCAGGCTGTTTAGGAAGACTGGCTTGGACGGTCAGGTGTTGTGTAATTCAAAGTGTTTGAATTAGTGGATTAAAGCCTTCTGAATGAGGGGACTGGAGTAGCCAAGTTAATGGTGAACCATGATAAATCTATGTGTCCAAATACTTATGCTTTTGTTATCCGCTGCTGCTGAATCTGATTGCTTCTTCTCCAAGTAATTTATATCAACTTTCACCAAATCAGCCAAAAGTATTCAACTTTGGCAATCACAATTCAACCCCCTTCTCGTGTTTGCACCTTCAATTTCGACACAGATACATATGAGTGGGACCAAGTTGAGGAGATTGCAAAAGCAGTTGAAGAAGATCATCGAGATTGTCCTAAAATGTTTGAGTGTTTGTTGAGTGATGCAGAGAAACGATTATATAATGGTTGTACTAAATTCACAAGACTTTCGGTGATATTAAAGTTGTACAACTTAAAAGCGATTAATGGATGGTCTGATAGAAGCTTCACATAATTATTAACACTCTTAAAAGATATGTTGCCAGATGATAATGAACTTCCCAGTCAAACCTACGAGGCTAAACGAATTTTATGCTCTATTGGCATGAGTTATGAAAGGATTCATGCGTGTCCTAACGATTGCATTTTATTTTGAAACGAATATGAATTACTAAAGGCGTGTCCGAAATGCAATCTCTCTCAATATATGATGAAAGAATCTACTCCAACAAAAGTCATGTGGTATTTTCCTATAATACCAAGATTTAGGCGCATCTATCGCAGTGAAGAAGATTCAAAACACTTGACATGGCATGTAGATAAAAAATTAGAGATGGAAAGTTTCGACACTCTGCAGATTCTCCACAATGGGCAAAAATGGATCACGAGTATCCTGATTCCGGTAGAGAGTCAAGAAATCTACGACTTGCATTTCCTACTAATGGAATGAATCCACATGGTCTTCAAAGCATATCACACAGCACGTGGCGTGTGATTTTGTTGATTTATAACCTACCTCCATGGTTATGTATGAAGCGTAAGTTTATGATGTTATCTCTGTTAATTTCTGGACCAAAACAACCGGGGAATGATATTGACGTATACTTGGCTCCTTTAATTGAAGATTTTAAAAAATATGTGGGAGACAGGTGTTGAAGTTTATGATGGGTATAAGAAAGAATGTTTCAATTTGAGGGCTATGTTGTTCGGCACAATTAATGATTTTTCAGCATATGGTAATTTGTCAGGATATAGCATTAAAGGTCAGTGTGCATGTCCTATATGTGAAGAGAGTACATATTGGATGCGGTTGAAACATTGTAAGAAGAACGTCTTTCTTGGACATCGTAGATTTTTACCTTTTAGTCATCATTATCGTGGGTGGAGAAATGCATTCAATGGAGAATCAAAGGAAGGTACTGCTCCTTTAGCACCGGCTGGATATCAAATATAGGAAAAAGTACAAGGTTTGACCAATAAATTTGGCAAACCATTTGCGGGAGAGCTTGTCAAAACTGGGTGGAAGAAAAAGTCAATTTTCTTTGAATTACCATATTGGAAGTCATTGTATATAAGACATTTTCTCGATGTGATGCATATTGAAAAAAATGTATTTGATAGTGTAATTGGTATGTTACTCAGTGTTCCAGGAAAGTCTAAGGATGACATCAATGCAAGATTGGATTTGGTCGATATGGGAATAAGAAATGAATTAGGTCCCTAAAGAAAGGAAATTGCACATATCTACCTACAGCCGCTCATACTCTCTCTAGAAAGGAAACAAATGTTTTATGTAAATTTCTACACAAAGTTAAAGCTTCAGAAGGATACAGTTCAAACATTAAAAATTTAGTTTGTATGAAATACCTCAACGTTCCATTTTACCTGAAAAAGTTCAACGAACCATAACTAAATTATGTTTCTTCTTCAGGGAAATTTGTAGTAAAGTGATCGATCCTCAGAAATTACCGACTTTGCAGAGGGAAATTGTTGTTACATTGTGTGAACTTGAAATTTATTTCCCACCCTCGTTTTTTGATATAATGGTTCACCTTACTGTTCATCTTGTTAAGGAGACACAACTTTGTTGGCCAGCTTATATGAGATGGATGTATCCGATAGAACAATATATGAAAATATTAAAAGGGTACATAAAATGTAGAAGTCGACTAGAAGGTTGTATTGCTGAACGGTACATTGTCGAAGAAGCTGCTGAATTTTGTACTGAATATCTATCCAATGTTGAATCTGTAGGACTACCTATGTCTCGTCATTCGAGAAGAATAACAGGAGAAGGGATAATTGGAAAGAGAGTAATGACTATATCAAGGACAGAATGGGAGCAGGCACAATTGTATGTTCTGCACAATGATGATGAGGTTCAACTGTATGTTACAATACACATGGATCAGTTATCTAGTTTGAACATGAATAGGAATAAAAATTGGATAACACGAGAGAACAATCGAAGTTTTATAACATGGCTAAAAAATCACATTAACTCAAAGTTTGATATAGACCCCGCTCCAATTTCATAGAGATTGAGGTGGCTAGAAAATGGCCCGAGTTTACATGTCTTTTCTTACACCAGTTATGTAATGAACGACTATACATTTTATACCACAAAACAAGATGATCAAACCACTATGCAAAATAGTGGAGTCCCCATAGTAGCTGAAGCGATGCATATCTCAAGTGCAAAAGACAAAAACCCAATATATGAAAATCTATCATATTTTGGGGTTATCGAGCACATATGGGAGTTGGATTACACCATGTTTCGTGTTCCCATCTTTGGTTGCAAGTGGGTCGATAATAATAATGGCGTTCGGATTGATGAGTCAGGGCTCTTGTTTGTCGATTTTAATAGGGTGGAATACAAATATGAGCCTTTTATTTTAGCGTCGCAAGCTCAACAAGTTTTTTATGTCACTGATCCTGCTGATGATAAATGGTCTATTATCCTATCGACCAATAAAATAAGTGATGATATCAACAACGTTGAAGATGTTGGTAATGATATTTTCTTTGCGACATCACAACCACGTGAAATTGATTCAACTGATGATGGTTTATATCTTAGAGATGATCATGATGAGGGAATTTGGATTGATCCATCGTTTCGTATCGTTAAGGGACAAACAAATGTGAATCCCACCAGAAAAAGAAGAAAGGCATCTTAAGGTGTTTATGTGTTTTATATAAGTCATGTAATTTGTACTCATCATGTAATTTATACTAATTTCATGTAACTTGAACTGCCAAAACTAAGTTCATGTAATTTATACTAATTAGCAATTTGTTTGACCTGCCAGAATTGAGCATTTAGCATTTAGCTTGAATTGTATTTGATTTTATGCTTATACTGATTTTCTGCAAGAATTGTATTTTAATTGTATTAAAATTATTTTTACTTTTGATTTTTATAAGTAATTTTAATTATAAATTTTTAATTATATTATTTAATTAATACTATATATTATTTTAGATATGACAATTTGTATCCATGAGTATGGATAATATTATCTCACTACTCTATCCGTAAGATTAAAATGATATACATATTCTATTTAATTTATATCCATATGTTTGGTATTTTACAACGCTTTTTTCCATAAGCGATGTAAAAAGCTTTTAAAAATTAAATTTCAAAACATTTACAGCGCTTTTGTCCATAAGTGTAGTAAAAGGCTTTTAAAAATTAAATTTCAAAACATTTACAATGCTTTTGTTCATAAGCACTTTAGAAGGCTTTTAAAAAATAAATTACAATTACAAAACATTTACAGCTTTTTTGCCCATAAGCGCTGTAGAAGGCTTTTAAAAAATAAATTACAATTAAAAAACATTTACAGCGCTTTTTCCCATAAGCACTGTAAAATGCTCATATAGCGCCTTTTATATGGTGTGTCTATAAGCGGTGTAAAAGAATATTTAAGGCACTTTTTATATATGCTTTTAAAGCGCTTTTTGTGGAAACGCTGTAATAGGTTAGGACTTTTAAAGCGCTCTTTGGAAAAGCGCTGTAAAAAGGGTTTTTTAAAGTATTATGTAAAGTGATAATAAGAAACTGCCTCTTCATTTTCTTCTTCATTATGTATTTCTCCCTATGAACTTGGCAGTGTGAAACCGTTCTTCATTACGTACTCTCCATCTTCATTACTCTCCATACGAACCCGACCCTCTTCTCTCTAGTGCGAACCCTACTATCCATCTTCATTATGTACTGTCTGTGTTCATTATTCTCAATTTTCACTACGTACTATCCCTATGAACCATAAAGAATTTTAAGGCGCTTTTTATTCAGTTTTTTAAAGTGCTCTTAGTGGAACCCTAGTGCCCTCTTCTCGCTGCACATGTCATTTCTACAAAAGGTTATGAAAACGAAGTGAAACGTGAGGCAACTATTATGCAAAAAGTAATCAAAGCAAGAAGTAGTGGAATTAAATTTGCGGTATATATACTATACTTTTGTTTAGAATTTATTTTTTTTTTCTTTTTTAAAAGCAAACACTTACTCTATGAGTTTATTAGGTGGGATGGAATCAAAGTGGCCAGCCGATTGAGCTCAACAGTTCAATGATGGTAAGTTACATTGGTGCTGTTGTTCGTCAAAATATCCCCAATAACAATTGATGATTGGAGAGATAAAGCTTTGAAGGATGCTAAAGAAATATTGTGGAGTGATATACAAGTAACTTTTTTACTCCGCTTTTTTGTTACTTATAATTTTTTTCCATTGAAATACTTTTATTCAAACTCTTTCTTTTTTGGTTTGCAGCCAGCTTTTAATGATGAAGATATGCGAAAAATTTATGTGCTTAGAGTTGCTGGAAAAATACAGAGGATTTAGATCTCATTTGTCAAATTGCTACTTAAGAGATCGTGATGGAAATTTGAATGCTAAAGCTCCACAAATATACAAACACTATATATCAAATGAAGAGTGGAGAATTTTTGTAGCTAAACGTGCAGACCTCGCATTTGTGGTAATATTAATTTATTAGCATGCATGTTTGTTTTATTCATATTCATATCGTATTTTTTACACAAATGTTATTTTATTTATTTATATATAGAGTATAAGTACAGCAAATCGGGAGAAAGCAAAAAATCCAATCCATCCATACAAAAAATCGCTTATGGGGTATTCACGTTTAGAGCAAAAAATTGTAAGTAAACATCACTTTAATTTTATACATTGTGGTAGATTATAAACTTTAGTTTCTAACTAATATTTTGTTTATGTCTTAACGAATAGCTTCAAGAGACAAAATCTGATCAACCATTGGGTCGTCATATCTTGTGGAATAAGGCTCACTTGTATAAAGTTGGAATCGTGGATAATGAAAATGTTCAACAAGTTATCCAACAATGTGTAAGTATACTATCACTTTAATATTTTTTAATATTGTCTTTTAAAAATGATATTGAACTTATCTTTTTAATACTACATGCGTTTTAGGAAAATTTAGAACAATGTTCTGAAAATCAAGATGAGAGTAAACAAGTTAGCTGCAAGGACATCCTTGGCAAGGTATTCAAAGTTCCTGAATATTCTGGCCGTGTGAGGGGTTAGGGATTTGGCGTGACTCTCAAAAATTATTTTTCACATGAAAAGCGCACAAATCCATCGAATGAGCAAGTATTGGAGGCGCTGAATATAAGACCCTTAAATTTAAAATTAAATAATGGGTTTAATATTAAGTGTATTTGGGAATAATTGTAAAATATTTAATATATATGTGTATATTTTGTGTAAATATATATATATATATAAATATTTATTTTTGGAGGTTGAATTAAAATTATTGGATGAAGAATGAATTAATTTAATTACGAGTAATTAAATTATCGGGCAGTTAATTAAGATGTTATCTGCTAATTGCGACAAGACTAGTGAAGTGCTGGAGGGTCAAACAATATTATAATATTGATGTGTTGGGTGAGGTGGCACCTATGTGCCTATATATAGATGGGAGAGGCCAGAACAGAAAGAAAAACAAACACATTTCCCTCCTTCCTTACTGCATGCAACTGTACCCTTCTTCCTCTCCCCATTATGTTTTCTGTGTTAACCAAAGAGTTGCTCAAAAGTCAAATTACTTGGAAATCCAAGCACCGAACCAGCAAGTACCAAGAACAAAAGTTGTTCCTCTCCTCATTACGGAGCTAGAGAACTAACTTTGGTAGCGGCAAACGCAAACGGAAACTTCGCCGACTTTTGTCGCGGAAACGTGAACGGGAGCAGAAACGTAACAGAGGTAAGGGGCACCTTCCACTTTCTAGTTTGCATTTTAGGGATGTAAATGCATGTTTGATGTGATTATATTAGAGTTTCTATTTTGAAAAACGAAACTGTTGTGCATGTTGTCATAAAATGCGAAAAATGCATTATGTTGATGTTTTAATAATCTGTGATGTTTGCTGTTTTGGTTGTTACCTCAATGTTGTTTTGTTTGTGTGGGAAAGCTGGAAAATGCCTTGCATGTTGTTTTGAGGATGATCCAAATGCATGAGTGGTTTGTGCTGTACTGTTTTCGTGGTTGACTTTCTGTTTTGATGAATAAAGAAAACTGTGATGTTGTTCTGGTGTTGGTGATTCTGTTTTCTGTTATGTTGAAACAATCTGGTGTTGATGATGGTTTCAAAAGAAAAGGATTTAAAATGGTGGAAGTGTTTTCTGGAAAATCTGTTGATGATGAAAAATGTTGAGTTTTGTGGTTTCAAAAGAATGGTGATTTTGTTTTGGTGTTGTGTTGGTTTTTCAAAGGAAAGAATTTGAAAACGTTTTGAAGTTTTCTGTAAAATTTCACTGAATTCAAAGGTGTATTCGAATACGGCATGAGTGTATTCGAATACAACCTGCAAAGCTTCTGTTTTATTCAAATTTTTGAACTTGTATTCGAATACGGGCCTCTGTATTCGAATACAGAAACGGGATTTTTGCTTCTGACTTAGCATCTGTATTCGGCTACGACCCTGTCGTATTTGAATACAGGATTGAAATTTTGCCACTGTATTCGCATCTGAACTCGAATACAACACCCTTGTATTCGAATACAAGGGAGCTGTATTCGAATACAGATTCGTTTTCTCCAGAAAATCAGGTTTTAAACATTGTTTCATGAACTTAAAGAGTTGGGGAATATTGGGAAGGCTTGTGATAAATTAAAATGGAGTTTCTGAGATAGTTTTGAAGTGGTGATGAGGAGGTTCTTGAGGTCTTTCTTGATGTTGTGAAAAATGCTGATTTTTGCACTGTTTTAGCTACTCTATTCGAATACAAGGAAGATGTATTCGAATACAGAGTGTTGATTTTGCACTGTTTTAGCTTCTGTATTCGAATACAAGGGAGATGTATTCGAATACAGATTCGTTTTTTTTAGAAATCTTAGTTTTAAACATGTGTTTATTAACTTTAAGAGTTGGGGAAACATTGGGAAGACTGGTGTTGAATTAAAATGGAGTTTTTGAGATAGTGTGAAGTGGTAATGATGATGTGCTTGAATGTTTTTGTTGATGTGATGATAATGAAATTATTTGGGTTGAGATGATTTTGGGGAAGTGATGGAAAGGCTGAATTTTGCTAATGTTTGCATACTGTTTTCAGTGAAGAGAAAACATTGCATGTCCATGCATTGCATAGTCAGGTGGTAACCGCGATGGGCCACAGAGTAATGCGTAAAACGTGCTGGTCTGTTGAGCGACTACACGAGTGCTAGTCTGTGAGCGACTGCACTGGTACTGGTTTGTGAGCGATTGTACCTTGACATGCGCAAAACATGCTGGTCTATTGAGCGACTGCACGAGTGCTGGTTTGAGAGCGACTACACTGGTACTGGTCTATGAGCGACTGTACCTTGGTATACGTGAAACATGCTGGTCTGTTGAGCGACTGCACGAGTGCTGGTCTGTGAGCGACTGCACTGGTGCTTATCTGTGAGAGATTGCACCATGGTCATGTTGGCCATTAAAGTCTAACATATATAAATCGTGCTGGTCTATGAGCGACTGCACGTGTGCTGGTCTATGAGCGACTGCACCTTGGTAATTCCAAGAAGTTGAGTACATGAGCATATACATATTGCATCGGGGTGGTTGACCGGTGAATTATGATTGGATATGATGTTGACGGGTGAAAATCGATGTGTGTAAGTACCTTATGAAATTTTGAATTTCTGATGAATTGGTGTGATTGTTGAATTGATATTTGTACTTACATCATGATTTTATATTAATTTGGTTGCTGTTTTGCAAAGGTATAAAAGGTATAAATGTCATATAATTTCAAAATGACCATCCTTATTTATCATCGTTGTTATATAACATGCCATGAATATGCTTGTTATTGTTGACATAAATGCTATGTGGTATTTGTTAATTTCGGTCGGTGACCCTTTACTATTATTGTGGAAAATTGGGCTTTGCCCTCAGATGATACCCAAACCCGTCCCACCGACGGTTACACTAACGACGGAGACATCGTATGTTTCCCCTGATCTTCACGTACGGAGTATTCGTGGACAACGTAGATGGACGGACAGCTGGGGTGAAGACGAGACTTGTGGAGGAGGCGGTGGAAATCACTTGCTACTGAAGCTTAGTGCATGATCAGACTAGACTTTTAGTATAGGGCCTAGTGTTGAGGGCTGCATTTACTTATTTTGGGATTATTGTATATTTCTTTCCGCAACTCTGATAATATTTTGGTTTGAGATAATTGTATACTTTCCGCACTCTGATAAATATTTTGGTGGGTCCAGGATACAGCTTTTGGATGTATTTTATTTTGGTATATTTTGAAGATTAAATTCTCAAAAATATCTTACTTGATTTCAATCACGGTGTAATTAATTAAATACTTTTGTCGTTTTGGGTCACGACAAATTATTTTAAGAAATGACTTAATTTTATTTTAAATCCTTTGAATTAATTTGAAAATAATTTTAATTTTATTTTAATTCTCGTGAATTAATTCAAAAATTATTCTATTTAATTACTCGGTTAAAAAAAATACACTCGCGCTGTGTTTTAAACTCATGGTGTTACACTAAAAACCCTAACAGAGCAAGTTGCATATTTGGTTAAAAAGGATAAGGAAAAGCAACTTCCAGAGGGTCAACGTGAAATACAAATAGATAGTGAAAATAGAAGTTGAACATTGGTCATAAAAGTCTCCCGAAGGTAATTAATTATTTAACAAAATAAGAAATTCATTCAACCTAATTGTTTCACATACTTATTTATTAACCATTGATTTAGGGTGTTTCATCTTGCTTACTATACTTGTCTTCCCCTACTCGTCGCATGGTTGGGAAAGGAACATTGTACAATACATTGGGAGAAGTATTACACAATAAATCCGTCCCTGTCGGCCATGTTAAAGTGTCACATGTGATAGCTTTAGAACCACTTGCACCATTGCCTATCCCTGACAACGACGGAAATATGAAGTTTTTGGGAGAAGTAATAGGTAGCTACGTGGCATGACCGAAAAATCTTGTTGGCATAAAAGAGGTATGCTTTAATTGCTATGTATGTTTAGTTGTATGATTATGTTTAATTTCTGATTTTTCACTTTTAATTTCACATTTATTTAGATTCTTGCTAAAGGAAATGATAAGAAGATTCTATCACTTCACCAGAAAAGGTTTGACATATACATCAATTGTATATGAAATGATTAACTTACTATAATAACTAACAAACTGATCAACCTTATTTTTTTCAGATTCAACCAAAAAATGAACCCGCCGCACCGCAGGTGCAGGTCCGTGGTAAAAATAAATCTTCCAAAATTCAAAAACTGGATCGAGGAAAATCAATTGCTGCTCCTAAAATAAGTCATCAACGCCTTTCTCGATTTGGGTCGTGTCTTGACATAACAATAAAGATGAATATGAAGAGCAATAATGATACACGTATCATAAGCATGGAAAAAGGTATTTTTGGAGATGAGTATGTATAATTACTTGGCAAATAGCAAATATATGAACTTCTCAATCATAAAGAGTTGAGTGCTACTGTCATCAGCATATACATTAGGTAATATAAATACTTTATTTAAGATAAAAATTACATTTCAATTGCATCACTGCCACAATATTTATTGATAATTAATCTAATTTTATATTTTCATTGAAGGTTTTTGTATGAAATGTTGGTGTGCACGCGCAAATTGACAAGTAGATTTACGTTCTTATCTCCCCATAAATTATCCATATTTAAGCCCGATCCAGTTATGTAAAAAAAGTATGTAGTTGATATACTTTTAGAAAGAAAAAAACGAAGGATAAGTTGTTTCTGGCACCATATAATTCATGGTACTAATTAGATACTTTATCTATATCTTTTTTAATTTATGATATTTTATGAGTTGTGTAAACAAATTTGCCAACCAAATTTTTGTTGTTGTAGGCAACAATGGGTGTTGTTTGCCATCAATGCGACCTCTGAAATTATATATTATTTAGACCCATTGCACGATCATTATAACAATCACCCTGATATAAAGAACATCTTCGACAAATAAGTAATATTCATTTAATTTTTACATATATAAATAATGTGTTTGGTCATTGAATAATAATCACATTTATTTTATAGTGCTTTTCAAATTTTCCGTGCTCAAAGAGGTATTTCAGTGTCAAAGAATAAGTCAAACAACATCTCATGGCTTCCGATAAAGGTTTGAAATTTTTGTTATAGAACTTAATTATATGCCTTTAAATTTTCAATTACAATCAATGCATAAATATTTATTGGCGTACAAGTTTTATTTTATAGTGTCCGCGTCAAACTAACAACATAGATTGCAGATACTATATATTGAGATACATGAAGGAGATTGTTGATCTGAATCAAAATATAATTCCAGAAACGGTACGTTATTTTCATTATATTTTGATTTTCATATATGAATTATATATATATATATATATATTTTTTTTTTATTCTAACTTATTTATGTACAAATATTATATCGCACAGTATTTTGAAAACTTCAATCCAACATACTTTGAAAGTGATCTCATAGAATTAAAAGAAGACTTATGTCAGTTTGTGCTCGAACTGAATGTTATATAATTTGTTAATAGGTGAGTTTCACATTTCTGGAAATTGTAATTTATTATTGTATATTTTGTGTGAACTAATCATTATTCTAATTGGTTTATTTTATTTTTGTTGCAGTAGGGTAAATAAAGAAACTGATGGAGAAATTGCTACTGGACTAGCATGATATTTGTTCTGTCAATATGTAATTCATATTGTGAATATGTTGGTAATGTCAATAACTTGTAATTTATTGCTACTGTCATGAAATTGTAATTTGTTGCTGTGAATATGTTGCTGCTGTGAATAACTTGTAATTGATATTGTTGATGTGAATATGAAATTGATATTGTGAAGAATATGAATTTTGATATTTGTGAATATGAATTTTGATATTGTGAATGTGAATTTTAATGTTGATAAGAAGAATCTGAATGTGATATTTGATGTTGATAATAATGTCATAAAAAAGACAGTGCTTTTTTACAAAATGTCATAAAAAATCCTTTTACAGAGCTTTTTTAAACGTTTTACAACGCTTTTCTAAGCCTTTTACAATGCTTTTTTGAAAAAGCGCTATAAAACTTGTATAAGAAGCGCGCTCGCTATATATGGACCTATTACAACGCTTTTTGAAAAAGCACCGTAAAACTAGTATAAGAAGCATGCTATATATGGACCTATTACAACTTTTTTTTGAAAAAGCGCTGTAAAACTAGTATAAGAAGCGCTACATATGGGACCTATTACAACGCTTTTTTGAAAAAGCGATGTAAATCTAGTATAAGAAGCGCGCTATATATGGGACCTATTACAACGCTTTGTTGAAAAAGCGTTGTAAATCTAGTATAAGAATAGCGGTATATATATGTACATATTACAACGCTTCTTTGAAAAATGCGCTGTAAAACTATTATAAGAAGCGCGCTATATATATACATATTACAGCGTTTTTTTTTTCATTAGCGTTGTTGTATGTTTTAACAACACTAGATACTACAACGCTTAAAAGCACTGTAAATGGCTTAAAAAAAGCGCTTTAAAATGATCTTTTTGGCGTAGTGTTCCTTAAGTAAGTAGAGATTTTTTCGCAGTTTTGGGTTGTTTCATTGTTTTAGTGGAGTGCTGAATTTTGCTGAGAAATTAAGATAAAATATATGGAGAATTTCATTTATATCTGTAGTTGTAGACGTCTAATTGGAGTCAAACCAAGTGCAAATGAAAGCTAAGATTCATAGCTACAAGTTTTATGAAAACACCAGAACCAAATTCGAACTCAAAAGAGAAAACAAATCTAGTAACTGTCAGATAGGAGATGTTGTGCACCGGAGCACAAATGTTTGCCTTTGGGGCGCATGACGCATTGTAGGATGCATAAAAATGTGTTTTTCTCATCTTCTAGGTATCTTTTTGGCTATTTGGAAGTTGAGAAACTTATGCCCTAGCAGAGAAACTCAGAGGAGGCTGGTTCTAACACCATTGAAGAAGTTTTATCAAGAATCGTTCATGAATTTTTTTTTGTAATTCTTCTTTAATTTCTATCTTTTGTATCTTTGTCATGAGTAACTAAACTCTATTTGTTAGGGATGAGTGAAACAAGATGAAACCCTTATTTGTCTGATTTGATTTCTAGTTATATGGATGACCAACTTTAAACTGTTTTCTCATCTATGTGGTTAATGGTTTTTATTGCTTGATCAACTTTAAACTGTTTTACAATTCATATTTTGAAATGGAAGTGGACTTTACGAATGCTCTAGATGAGAAATTCATTATATTACAGTCTAAGGATAGATGCACGTGATAAAACCAATTGAATTATTTGTAGAGGCAATAGTTTAATTAGAGAATTCTTGTACTGTAATGTTTAATTCTAATCTTAAATCCACTAAAGAATTAAGGGTTACATTGGAATTAAAGGTTTGTCGCTAAGGAATAAATGCAAGAATAATAAAGAGAATTCGGTAATAGTTTAATAAAGGAATCTAGTAACTAGGTTCAAATTAGAAATCAAGGTTGGATTCAAAGTGAAGCTCATCCTTGACATTTTTCTTATTAGAAAAGTTCAATTCTATTACACTTGTTATTTTCAAATATAATTTCCATCAATTCAAAAACATTTTGTTCAATTTTAGTAATTAATTTTAATTCGATAGTATACTGCAATCCTTGAGTTCGACACTCGGTACTACCGTTTTAATTATTACTTGCAATGATTTAGTACACTTGTTGAAATACTATCAAGGGTCAAGGTGTTTGTTTGCCTAAAAAAGTATATAAGTGTCAAGTTGTTTTGAGAAGTCTGACTTGTAAGGTTAGGTGTTGTGCAATTCAAGGATTTGAATTAGTGGTTAAATCCTTCTAAGTGAAAGTATTGGATGTAGCTACCAAGTTGGTGGTGAATCAGGGTAAATTTGCTTGTGTCACTTTACTTATACACTATTTACTTTATTGTTACCTCTGATTACTTAAGCCCGATTGCTATTGCCTCTATTTTAGTAAAAATTATCACACCCGAACCAGTTCTTGAATAAATAATTAAAAAGAATCCAACATAGACAAACACAATTCAACCCCTTTTCTTGTGTTTGCACCTTCATGGCTAACTCCTTGTTCGATATATATCAAAGTAGTCATTTTACAAAGGAACTATGGAAGAAATTAGAGTCAAGATACATGCAAGAAGACGCTACAAGTAAGAAGTTTCTTGTTTCTCAATTCAATAATTATAAAGTGGTTGATAATAAATGAGAAATGGAACAAATGCATGAGATTGAACACATTCTTTATAACTACAAACATCATGAGATGCACATGGATGAAACCATTATTGTATGAGACATGGGTTGTCTCTTTTTGGTAGTATCAGAGTACGTTGGTTCATATCGACTTGTGAGACTCTATAATAACATTGGCTAAGTTATGTCCTCCTTTAACACTAATTTTATAGGAATTGGTAGAGCAAGGGGAAACATATTGTTGGTCACAAAGCAAGACCTTACGACCGAGCGGCGAGACCCACCATTGAAGAAGCACCAATAAAATGCTTCGTTTCAGGTGTTTCACATGTGGTGACCAACATTTAAATAGGGATTTCCCAAATAGGGAATGAGGAGTTTGTTTTAGATATGGTCAAAGAGGCCATTTTGTTAGAGAATGTTCTCGGGGTTATACGTCGCAAGGAAGAAGTAAGTCGACCAAGCATGGTGCTGGAAGAGGCAGTCATTGGCCATCGGGGGTAGCAGCTGAAAAACACCAAGTGATGGGAATAGTGTATGTGTTGGAAAGAAAATAAACTTGTCAATCCACATTAATGATCTAAGATATGTTTTTGGTGAATAACAATCTATTATTCGTATTGTTTCACTTAAGTGCAAGTCAGTCTTTTATCACTTCGTCTTATGTTAATTTATTGAAATTACTTGTGTCTAAATCACCTTATCAACTAGTAGTTTGTACACCTATTGGGGGAAACCCATGTTTCTTGTAGTGTGTGCCTAAAAGGACCAATCATCATAAAGAATAGGTAATCACTAAAAAATATAGTTTACCTGACCTAGTGTGTCACCTCAAGAGCTCTAGTGTTGTTTGTCAATAAGAAAGATGGATCATCACGTCTGTGTGTGGATACAAACAATTGAATAAATACACTACTAAGAACAAATATGCGTCACTAAGAATTAATGATTTTATGAACTAAATGAGGAAAGCAACAATACTTTCTAATATTTACTTGAGATTTGGATACCATCAGATAATAGATAAATAGGAAGATATACCTAAGATGGTGTCCAGATAAAGGTAAGAACATTACAAGTACTTGGTGATACCTTTTGATCTGACCAATGCACCCACAATCGTCATAGATTACATGCACACATTATTTCGATCATATAATTACAATTTCATAGTGGTGGTTATTGACGATATTCTTGTATATTCATCAAGAAAAGAGAATCACGAAGAACACTTAAGGATCGAACTTTAATCTCAACTTAGTACCCAACGCCTCATGTAATGCTCCCCACAAACGAGAAATGAACTTCATATCTCTATCTGACACAATGCTAGAGGGTACCCCATGTAGTTTGACAATCTTTGCAATATATATCTCTGCAAGCTTAGTCACATCATAAGTAGTCCTCATGGGTATGAAATGGACAGATTTGGTCAACTTGTCGACAATCATCCAAATGGAGTCAAACTTCTGTTGAGTCTGAGGCAATGCTACCACAAAATCCATGGATATACTATCCCATTTCCATACTGGTATATCTAATGGCCTTAGTAGTCACCCTGGCTTTTTTATGTTCTACCTTAGCTTTCTGACAAGTCAAACACGAAGCCACATATTCTACTACTTGTTTCTTCATTCCCAGCCACCAAAACTTCTGCTTAAGGTCTTTATACATTTTGGTGGTACCAGGGTGAATACTCAGCTTGCTTTTGTGGGCCTCATCCAAGATAGTCCTCCTCAATTCGGTATTGTCAGGTATACAAATACGTCCATTCCATCTCAAAATATTGTCTAGGCCCACCTTGAATTCAAGTACTTTTCTGACCTCGATCAACTTCCTTTTCTCTTGAGTCAACACGTCTGTAACTTAGGGAACTTTAATCTCATCCATCAATTCACTATCTATAATGATCATTCCACAGTGCAGTTTCCCCAATCGAGAATCCAAATTAAGATCCAAGTCACGGAACTTCTCCAGCAACTCCAACCCCTTCATTGTTACAAACGAGAGATGAACTCACTTCCTACTTAGGGCATCAGCCACCACATTCGCTTTCCCTGGATGGTAATGCAATGTGAACTCATAATCGTTAATAAACTTCATCCATCTCCTCTGCATAATCTTAAGCTCCTTTTGATCAAACAAGTATTTCAAACTCTTATGGTCACCAAATACATCAAAACTACACCCATATAGATAATGTCTCCAAATTTTCAATGTGAAGACAATTGCAGCTAACTCCAAGTCATGAGTGGGATAATTCTTTTCATGCACCTTCAATTTCCTTAAAGCATAAGCCACTATTTGTTTGTTCAGCATCAGTACACAATCCAAACCTTGATAAAAGGCATCACAATAAACTTTGTAAGGCTCTTCTAGTTGTGGCAACACTAACACTGAGAATGTAGTTAGTTTCTCTTTCATCAGTTGGAAACTTTTCTCACACATCTACAGATAATGTCTCCAAATTTTCAATGTGAAGACAATTGCAGCTAACTCCAAGTCATGAGTGGGATAATTCTTTTCATACACCTTCAATTTCCTTAAAGCATAAGCCATTATTTGTTTGTTCAGCATCAGTACACAACCCAAACCTTGATAAAAGGCATCACAATAAACTTCGTAAGGCCCTTCTGGTTGTGGCAACACTAACACTGAGAATGTAGTTAGTTTCTCTTTCATCAGTTGGAAACTTTTCTCACACATCTACAGATAATGTCTCCAAATTTTCAATGTGAAGACAATTGCAGCTAACTCCAAGTCATGAGTGGGATAATTCTTTTCATGCACCTTCAATTTCCTTAAAGCATAAGCCATTATTTGTTTGTTCAGCATCAGTACACAACCCAAACCTTGATAAAAGGCATCACAATAAACTTCGTAAGGCCCTTCTGGTTGTGGCAACACTAACACTGAGAATGTAGTTAGTTTCTCTTTCATCAGTTGGAAACTTTTCTCACATACCTCAGTCCAAGCATAAATCTTGTTCTTCTTCGTAAGGTGTGTCAATGGAGCAGCAATCTTGGCGAATCCCTCAATAAATCTCTTATAGTACCCAGCCAAGCCCAGAAAACTTCTAATCTATGTGACTATATACGGTTGTTTCCATGCCATCACGACTTCTACCTTGGATGGGTCAACAACGATCCCTTCCTTAGAAATTACATGTCCCAAGAACTTGACGCAAATGTTCCTCATGTTCCTCCCAACTCTTGGAATAGATCAAGATGTCATCAATAAAGATCACACAAACTTGTCTAAGAACAAGCGAAAGATACGGTTAATATAATCCATGAAGATAGCTAGCGCACTGGTCACTCCGAAGGGCATCACCAAGTACTCAAAGTTCCCACAACGCGTTCTAAAGGTCGTCTTGGATACCTCATCCTCTCTAACCTGATTTGATGGTATCCCAACTTTAGATCAATCTTGGAAAACACCTCTGCCCCTCTGAGTTAGTCCATTAAATCGTCAATGCGGGATAAGGGGTATCTGTTTTTTATAGTGACTTTGTTGAGTTGTCGGTAATCAACCACGGTCTCGACTTTCTATCTGTAAGAACAGAGGTGCACCAAAGAAGGGGGTGAATTAGGTGTTAGACAATTTTTCTGTTTTTAGAGTTTATGTCAAATTGTTCAAGTGACTGTTTTGAATCTGTTTAATTTGTTGTGTAAGTGAATGAAAGCTTGTAAATGACAGAAAGTAAAACACACAAGAATTTATCATGGTTCCCCATACAACCAAGGGTACATCCAATCCTCTTGCACACCACAAGAGATTTTCACTTTGTTCGAATATGTTACAAGTCTAACCCTAAGACTTAAGTTACAAATTCTTTTAACACTTAACAGAAGATAGTACACCACTATCTCAGTTAACAATACTTGAAGAATCTACACTAAGTTCTTCAAGTGATACAATGACTTTAATTGATTTTCTAATGATGTTCTTAACTAAGAACAAGGTTATAACACTAAGTATTTGATACTTAATCAATCACACTTCCAAGTACAACTGAGAACCTTTCTTAATGATATGAAAATGAAAAGCATGTACTTGAAAATATGAAAATTAAGTTTTTGAAGTGTTTGATATTTTAGAAAATTGATTCTAAAAAGGTAAGTCGAAAGTTCTGAGTAAAAACTGAAGTTTTGAAGTATTTATATTCCAAGGTAACACTTCAGATCAGTGGCAATGGTTCCCAAAAGTTTTGATGAACTTATGCAATGTTTCAAAACTGAAAAGTTGCATTGTTTCGAAGTTGTATTCGAAGACAGCCTTAGTGTATTCGAATATACTTCTATAACGTTCAGTTTTAAAATTTGTACTTCGTATTCGAATACGATACCTCGTAGTCGAATACAAGTATGAGATTTTTGCCACTAACTTGAGTTGTATTCGAATACGCGAAGCTGTAGTCGAATACAAAATTTTAATTTAGCTACTGACTTGCAATCTGTATTCGGCTACGACACTTCGTATTCGAATACAGATCTTCAGTTTTGGCTACTGACTTGCAATCTGTATTCGGCTACGACACTTTGTATTCGAATACAGATCTTCAGTTTTAGCTTCTGACTTGTAATCTGTATTCGGCTACGACACTTCGTATTCGAGTACAGATTTACAGTTTTTTATAAAATATTTTAATGCATATGCTATCAAGAAGGTTCTCATAATATTGTACTTGAAATGTATTTCCCTAAGTTACGTAAATATAAATTTGAAGGATGAGTTGGCTTAATATCTTTTTGCTTTTTGATCAATGAACTTTTTGTCTTCATCAAAAATGTAGATCTTTAAATTTCATTCTCCCCCTTTTTGATGATGACAAAAATCTTGTTGCTTAAATTTTTCAACGTCTTGATTTCTCCCCTAGATGTGTGCTTACTCCCTCTTGATATATGTTTTTCTCCTTCTTAAGTGTTGGAGGATCTGTAAAAAATAACTAGCAACAACAATATATATACACTTTTTCTCCCCTATTGGAAATTATCAAAAAGGAAGAGGATACTATAAACAAAGCATACACAATAGACATAGAAGCATCACATGATATATAGAAGGATTTGTAATCCAAACAAGAATTCAAATAACCATGTTCAGAATTACATTTAAAAGAAACTAAAAGTTTCAATGGGAAAGTCAAACATAGCAAAAACAAATAACAAAAACTTGCAAATAGCCAATTTAATCATCTGAGTCTGGTGGGAGATGCAGATGGTCAATTTTGTCTGATAGGTCAATGAGTTCTTGATGAAAGATTGTATGATGTTTAGTGATGGTTGATTCAAGATCTTGGAATTGGTTGTTGAAGGAAGCAGTCATGTTCTGAATTTGATTACTGAAAGATTCATTCAAGTGTTGGAATTGATCTGTGACAAAAGATTGAATGAAGTTAAGTTTGTCCATGATCATTCTGTTTGAGATAATGTCTTCAGCATGTGTTGTGTTGTCTGGTTCTGGTGCTACTGCTGTTGCTGCTTCTGGTGCTACTGTTGGGCCTGTTGTTGGTTCTGCTTCTTCTGCATTGTCATCTTTGGCAGTTGATGAACTTTGTCCAAGATCACCTTTATGGACATAAATTTGAAGTGATTCACTCCAAACTATTTTCATACTAGGCAAAACACTTAAATCCAGCAGATTATCTTTGGTGGTCTGGTACAGCACCTCGCCTGAGAAATCATCTTTAAAATGATCCAGAATTCTTGTGACTTCTCTTGCGTAGGGTAAAGCTATAGAATCTTTTGAAGCATATAGAACTGAGCGGATGAAGTATGCCCAGTTTAGATCATCCCCTTCTATCATAAAGATCATAATTTGAAGTTCAAATTCAGAGTCTGTGAGTAGTTCCCAGCTTTTGGTATCAATATATAGCTTAAGAAATAATGCAGTAATCTGTTGTCAACAGTCAGATTACCAACACCATATCTTTGTCTAGCAAACTCCGAACCAGCCTGTGTGCGTTTTCTTTCCATAGTATCTTTGTCAAAACGGCACAATGAAATATAAGCATCATACTTTGTAGTGTTTACCCATTCACATAGATGTCCTGGACACATCTTTTGACCTTCATAAGGTATGTGGAGAATTTCTCCAATGAGTTTAGTGTCTAAATTAATAATCTTTCCTTTAATCTTAGACACTAATTTAGACCCATCCTTTTCAAGGTTACAGAAGAATACCCTAACTAGGTCAAGATAAATAGGACCATTGTATCCAATAAATTCTTCTAATTTTTTAGCCTTCAGTAATTCAGGAAATTTAAACTCAGAAAAGGAATCAAGTGTACCAATTTTTGGAGTTATCAGTTTTTTGTCATAAAAATGGGTTTTGAATCTGTCTAGTTCTTTTGGGGAGTGAAGTAGTCTAGATAAGTCAGCCATGTTGTCGTTTCTTCGTTTCTTTGAGGGACTCACAGTAGCAACTTTGGTTCTTGGTCCTCTTTTGCGTGCATCCATTCTTGAGAAGATGAAGTTTACGGTTTTTGGGGAAATTAGGGTTTTGAGTTTGATTTCAAAGTAATCTTAGATGCAATGTATGATGAGAGGAAGGTTTAGACATGATTGTATGTAGGTTTAGATGAAGTGTTTGAAGGGAGGAAACCAGAGATTTTGATTGTAATCGGATACCAGTTTTTATATTCGTAACCTAAAAACTGTTTAACAACCCTTTTATATGAAAAAAAATTTGAATCTGTATTCGACTATAGACTTGGTGTATCTGAATACAGGTTTTTCTGGGAACGTGTATTCGAATACAAACTGTCTGTATTCGAATACGACAATAAAAATTTCATTTCCAATGTCAAATTTTTAACAATAAATAAACCAAAAACATTTTAAACATGTAGTAAAACATACATAGATGCCAAAGAATCATATATCAAGTAAGAGAAGATGGAAGAGTTTCAAATTAAAAGTGATATGACTTACAAATCTTTCAAACCTTTTAGAGATCATTCTCATTTAGAATGCCTAGTTCCCTTCGTATCTTGTAAAATGATTCTCTAGGTAGTGGCTTTGTAAAAATATCCGCCAGTTGATTATGAGTCCACGAAGGTAACTTCAACATTTCTTTTGAGCACATGATCCCTCAAAAAATGATGATGTATGTCGATATGTTTGGTTCGAGAGTGCATGACTGGATTCTTAGTGATGTTGATGGCACTGGTATTGTCACATTTCAGAGGAATACACCCCAGATCAAGTCCATAGTCACATAGTTGTTGCTTAAGCCAAAGGATTTGAGCACAACAACTGCCTGCTGCTATGTATTCTGCCTCTGCAGTACTTAAGGCCACGCATGCTTGTTTCTTACAAGACCATGATACTAGTGCATTTCCTAGAATGTGACAAGTGCCCCTTGTGCTTTTTCGGTCCGTTTTACATCCTGCATAGTCAGAGTCAAAATAACCAATGAGATTGCATATGCTACCTTTTGGATATCATAGGCCTGCATTGGTTGTTCCTTTTAGATATTTCATTATCCTCTTTACTGCTACAAGATGTGATTCCTTCGGATCTGCTTGAAACCTTGCACACAAAAAAACACTAAACATAATATCTGGCCTACTGGCCGTTAGATATAAGAGAGACCCAATCATACCTCTATACCTTGATATATCAATTGATTTACCAGTTTCGTCTTTGTCAACATACATTCCGGATCCCATGGGAGTCGCACTTTCTTTGCTGCTGTCCATCTCAAATCTTTTTAATAATTCTTTACAATATTTAGTCTGATGAATAAAGATGCCATTCTTAAGTTGCTTGATTTGAAGTCCTAGGAAATAATTTAATTTTCCCATAATGGACAGAGTGAAAAGAGAAGGAGTTGAAAAGGAGAGGAAATGTGAAGAGAGAAAAAGAAAGAGAGAATAAAGAAGGAGTTGAAAAGGAGAGGAGAAGAGAAGAAAAGAAAGAGTGAAAAGAGAAGGAGTTGAAAATGAGAAGAAAAAGTCAGTATAGACTTAGGGGGAGAGATTGGTCTGAGGTGGAGTAATTCAAGTCTTCGAGTTATAAACTAGCAAAATAAGTTAAGGTTTTGTCATCATCAAAAAGGGGGAGATTGTTGGAACCAAGTTGGTTCTAAGTACTTAGAATTTTGATGTTTACAAAAGCACTCCATGTAATCTTATTTTGAACCTTGAATTATTAAATCAAATGTCACCAGAAGTTGAAGATTGCAGAAGCAGAAAATGCATCCAGAATGCATTCTGGAATTACCAGAGGATACACCAGGATGTCAAAACACTACCAGAGGATATCTTTGCTAGCCCAGATCAGAAGGAAGCAAAGTCAGAATGAGACATGGACCAGACCAGAAGGAAGCCTGCCATAGGGAGAGTTGTTCCAGACCAGAAGGAATCAAATGTCAGATTTATTCCATAAGTTATTCTGACCAGAAGATGGCCTGGCAGTGAAATGATAAACAGTCCAGACTTGTTCTAGACTTAATTAGAGGATGAATTAATGGGTCCAGAACAAGAGAATTAATCCAGATTTGACCCAGACCAGAAGATAGCATGGTCTAGGGTATGAAACTAAGTCCAAACCAGAAGAAATGATTTCCAGAATTGATCCAGACCTGATCCAAAATCAAAGGTAAAATGTCCAGACTGAAATATTACTTGTCCAGATTTAATTTCAGTTTAATCCAGACAAGGTCCAGAATTGGTTCAGATTAGAGGGAAGATTTCAAGATCAATGGTTCAGTTTTAATTATTTGGCCCAGTGTTGGCCGAGATCAGAAGATCAGACCATGGCCCAGTGTTGGCCGAAATCAGAAGGACAGAAAGTGTGGTCCAGTAGTGGCCGAGATCAGAGGATCACAGCAGATCAGTTTGCTGGACCAGGATGGCCGAGATCAGAAGATCAGAAGGTTATGAAGTATGCTCTAGGGATGGCCGAAATCAGAGGATCACAGCATATCAATTAGTATGGTCCAGATGTGGACTAGCGCAGAAGATCAAATGGTCCAGATTTAATCAGGAGGATTAACGGTGGAGATTTTAATTTATTTTGATCAAAGTATTGAAAAGATTTGTTACAAAAATAAAGTGAGGTATTGTGGAATTCAGGAGCTGTTGGCGGGAAGAAAATAAAGACATGATTGGCTAGTTATTTTTGAAAGAAATCTGAAGCTTAAAAAAGATATGATTTTTATTTAAATAAAGCCCAATTGGTCAAGATATTTTTGCAAGAGAATCCAGCAAGATTCAGCTCGAAATTAAGCTTGGAAGAGGCCTTAATTTGCATCTATAAAAGGAGGCTCAAGGCAGAACTCTTAGCATCGAAAATTAAAAAGAGTCATACACTTCGAAAGCAAACACTCAAGTTTTCAGTGAGGTCAATTGTGAGTTCCAGCTTTCAAGAAGCAAGCACTCTTGTTATTTTCTTTCACGTGTGATCTAAGTTGTTGAAGTAGAGTCTACAATCTGAGGGAGTCAGAAGGGGTAGCAGATTACTTGGCAATTAGATTCAAAGTGTTGTAATTCCTTCTACAATCTGGGGTTGTCAGATTGGCAGGAGAAGAAAGGAGTTGTATTCCTCAAGAGTCTAGGATTGTTAGACTGTTTGAGAAGACTGACTTGGAGGGTTAGTAGAATTGCTGAAATTCAAGGTTTGAATTAGTGAAATCCTTCAAGGTGAAGGGACTGGACGTAGCCTCGTTAACGGTGAACCAGTATAAAAATTCTGTGTTTTATTTTTTACTTATATCCGCTGCTAACTCTGTTTTTATTCATTCATCAAGTTTTGTTTTAAAAGTGTAAACACAGGAAAAGTATTCAAGTTAGTCAAACACAATTCAACCTCCCCTTCTCGTGTTTGCACCTTCACTTTGAACATCCACTGTCCAAGTACCACATATTTGATGTACTTTGCGTGTATTCCTACAAAACAAGATTTATAGTTTATTAGGTACCCAAAGTGTTTTGGGTCCTTGAAGATTAGTACCTTTCTTGACCCACACATAATGCCCTTGTGGAACACCAACGTTCCTAACATGACAAACATTAGGTGTGTGACCATGAAGACCACAATAGAAACATTTTGGACTCTTTTTAGGAAAGCATTTTCTTTTGAATAATACTTTTATTAGAACAAAGATGATTCTTTTGAACAGCTATTACTTTCTCATTTTTGGATTGGTTACTTGCTTTTACAAAGATAGTTTTACCAGTACCTTGTTTATCAAATTTTGGGTAACCAAGTCCACTTTTGTCATTTGAATATCTTTGCATGCTAAGTATATTTTCCAATCCAAATTGTCCCTTTTCGTACCTTTCTATAATTCTATAATTTGGACAACTTTAAAAGAAAATGAATCACATTTAATGCATGTAGAAATCTGTTTTGGTTTTTCAGAATTTTGTTCCATAGTGTCAATCTTTTTATTAAGAGATAAAATCTGTTTCTTTTGATTTGACACTACTTTGTACAGATTTTTACATTCATTAAGTAGTTTTTTAATGGCTTGTTGTGCATCATTATCTTCAACACAAGAATCATTATTATCATAGAAAATAGTATTACTACTAACCTCTTCTTCATTATTAGAATGATGAGATGCCATCAAAGCAACATTAGCGCATTCGTCATTATCTGAATTTGATGAAGAACTTACTTCATTATCTTCCCATGCTATGTACGCCTTTTTGAACTCTTTTATTTTAGTAGCATTCTTCATGATAATGTTAGGACATTCTGCTTTCATATGTCCTGGTTTCCCACACTCAAAGCAAGTAAAATTTTGATTTGTAGTAGAAGCATATTTCTTCCTGAAGTTTTTCTTTCTTGTAAATGTTTTATCGTTTTGAAGAAATTTACCAAAATATTTGACAAGAAGGGTGATGTTTTTCTCTTCATCTGAATCTTCTTCACTTATCAATTCTTTTGACTCTATTCTTAATGCTATATTCTTTGTTTTCTTTTCTAAACTCCCATTCTTTTCCAATCTTACTAATTCTATTTCATGCTCTTGTAATTTTCCAAAAAGTGCTGAGAGTGACATTTTTGACAAACTTTTCTTTTCAGAAATTGCTGTCACTTTAGGCTGCCATGCTCTAGTTAATGATCTCAGAACCTTTAGGTTCAATTCATCATTAGTAAAGCTTTTTCCAAGTGCTGTCAAGTGAATTGTTAAGTGAGAAAATCGTTTCTGCATGTCCAGGATTGCTTCTCCTGGTTGGATTCGAAACATTTCGTATTCTTGAGACAAAGTGTTCAGTTTTAAACGTTTTACCTCAATTGTTCCTTCATGGGTTACTTCAATAGTATCCCATATCTCTTTTGTTGTTTTGCAGTGGGATATACGAAAGAATTCGTCCATTCCTAATGCTGATTGTAACATATTTTTGGCTTTCTTGTCAAACAACACTTCTCTCTTTTCGTCGTCTGTCCATGAGGCTTTTATTTTTATTTATTCTTTATTGTTGATGACTGTTGTTGGAATATATGGACCGTTTTCTACAGCCTCCCATATGTCATCTCCTTGAGCCTCAAGATATGCTTGCATACGTATTTTCCAAAAATCATAATGTTCACCGACAAAGCAAGGTGGTTTGTTACTGCTACCACCATCTCTAAAAACAGGTTGTGCGGAAGCCATGAATCGAGGAGCAAATTACCAAAAACCTGCTCTGATACCAATTGTAAGAACAGAGGTGCACCTAAGAGGGGGGTGAAGTAGGTGTTAGACAATTTTTCTGTTTTTAAAGTTTTTGTGAGATTGTTCAAGTGACTGTTTTGAATTTGTTTAATTTGCTGTGTTAGTGAATGAAAGCTTCTAAATGACAGAAAGTAAAACACACAAGAATTTATCCTTGTTCCTCTTACAACCAAGGGTACATCCAGTCTTCTTTCGCACCACAAGAGATTTTCACTTTGTTCGAATATGTTACAAGTCTAACCCTAAGACTTAAGTTACAAATTCTTTTAACACTTAACAGAAGATAGTACACCACTATCTCAGTTAACAATACTTGAAGAATCTACACTAAGTTCTTCAAGTGATACAATGACTTTAATTGATTTTGTAATGATGTTCTTAACTAAGAACAAGGTTATAACACTAAGTATTTGATACTTAATCAATCACACTTCCAAGTACAACTGAGAACCTTTCTTAATGATATGAAAATGAAAAGCATGTACTTGAAAATATGAAAATTAAGTTTTTGAAGTGTTTGATATTTCAGAAAATTGATTCTAGAAAGGTAAGTCGAAAGTTCTGAGTAAAAACTGAAGTTTTGAAGTATTTATATTCCAAGGTAACACTTCAGATCAATGGCAATGGTTCCCAAAAGTTTTGATGAACTTATGCAATGTTTCAAAACTGAAAAGTTGCATTGTTTCGAAGTTGTATTCGAATATAGCCTTAGTGTATTCGCATACACTTCTATAACGTTCAGTTTTAAAATTTGAACTTCGTATTTGAATACGATACCTCTTAGTCGAATACAAGTATGAGATTTTTGCCACTGACTTGAGTTGTATTCGAATACGCGAAGCTGTAGTCCAATACAAAAGTTTAAATTTAGCTACTGACTTGCAATATATATTCGGCTACGACACTTCGTATTCGAATACAGATCTTCAGTTTTGGCTACTGACTTGCAATCTGTATTCGGCTACGACACTTTGTATTCGAATACAGATCTTCAGTTTTAGCTTCTGACTTGTAATCTGTATTCGGCTACGACACTTCGTATTTGAATACAGATTTACAGTTTTTTGTAAAAACTTTATTTTCAAACATATGTTTATGTTTTTAAATATTTTTATCAAATATTTTAATGCATATGCTATCAAGAAGGTTCTCATAATATTGTACTTGAAATGTATTTTCCTAAGTTACCTAAATATAAATTTGAAGGAGAGTTGGCTTAATATCCTTTTGCTTTTTGATCAATGAACTTTTTGTCTTCATAAAAAATGTAGATCTTTAAATTTCACTATCCTTCTTCTTGACCAATAATACAGTGGCTCCCCACGGTGACACACTAGGCCGAATGAATTGCTTAGACAGAAGGTCTTCCAATTGGTTCTTTAGTTTTGATAACTCTAAGGGGGCCATTCTATAAGGAGCGATAGAAATGTATCCAGTACCCAGAATAACATCGATAGAAAATTCAACATCGCGAACCGAGGGTAGTGCTGGTACGTCTGGTGGAAAGACATCAGAGAAATCCCTCACCACTAGAATCTCATTGACAATAACCTCTGGATTCATAATGATTGAGTTGAGAAACACATATTTCTGAGCCCCCTCCCTCAGAGCAAACTTTAGTTTGTTGGCTGAAAGGAACTTCGAAATATCGGGATCTGGAAATATCACATTTCTTCGGGCACAGTCTAACAGTTCTGAGGAAAATGGTGCTTCTTTTCCTCTAATTTGATAAACACATCCTCGAGCAGTAGGGCGTGCAACATCCTTGTTGTTGACAATATGTTTCTCCCGACAATCTTTTGCCAGATGGCCTAGTTTCTGCAGGCATAACATACCCTTGTTCTTCTGTGACACCCAGTTATCCTATGTCCCCCATGTCCACAGTGATAGCATCGAACAATACGCGTCTGGTTTTATGCTGGATTCTGAGGTTTCTTATCTCCCCTGTTTTGGGGTCCAGGTCGATCTCTAGTAGTCCCTTGTGGGCGGCCATACGACTTTTGCTGTTGGAACTGTCTCATTTGTTTTTTTGGTCACCATTTCCATGTTCGAAAGTAATATTTAAAGACAGAACCCCATAATTAAATGGTAAGGTTGTGTTTGATTTCCTATTTGAGGTCTCGTTGGTCCACCAATAGCACCTCTGTTGAGGCGGCCCCGTTTCATGATCTCGACCTTTTTGCACTTCTCCACCAGCACCTGATACTAACGTATCTCTAGGGGTCCCACATACTCCTTAATTTCATATTTGAGCCCGCTTTCAAACCTCTCACACATGTACTCTTCATCCATTTCGTTACGAAAGTAGCGAAAATGTTTTGCTAGGGACTCAAACTTTGTTGCATACTCGGACACTATGAGACTTCCCTGATATAGTCTCAGGAATTGGACCTCCTTTTTAGCCCTGGCACTCTTCAGAAAATATTTGTCCAAGAACTTTCTCTTGAAAACTTCTCAGCTCACCTCTTCGTGATTTCCTTCCATCATTTGTCTCGCCCCTCGCCACCAGTTTTCAGTTTCATCAATGAACAAATAGGCGGTATACTCCACCTTTGTGTCATCTGGGCAGTGGAGGATTTTAAAGATCTTCTTGATCTCCTGCAGCCAGAGGTCAGCCTTGTCAGGGTCATGCTCCCCTTTAAATTTTGGCAGATCTTGTCTACGAAATTCAGCCAGTCCTGTCGTTGCAATAGCTACTTCCTCCCTCATGTCCCTCTGCGCATTACGTTGAGCTTAGACTGCAGCTTGTTGAGCCTGAACTGCAGCTTGTTGGGTCATTGCGGCCGCCATTTCATTAATGGCTTGGATTGCTTCAGTCATGTCACTTCCTCCCTAGGGAAATGGTCAATTCGCGCGACGAGCCATACTTCCTACAAAGTATCTAATTAGGATAACATTGTGATCTCATTGTAACCTTAGGGTCGTAAGGGATATTTTATTCACGGCTATATAGTAGGTTCGGGTCACACAGTAAATTGTGCACTAGAGGGGTTCCCAGGAAAGAGAGGTGGGCCAACGGACCACTTAATAACCAAGTCATTCCTTAGCCAGAATCCCACTAATACAGCTTTTTAAGGTATTACCCTTCCCTTCTATTATGGGGACAGTAGCTTCAGGTCACACGATAAGTCGTGTACAGTGTACTAGTGGGGTTCCCAAGAAAGAGAGGCGGGTCAACGGACCACTTAATAACCAAGTCTTTTCTTAGCCAAAATTCCAGTAATACAACTTTATACGGTGTTACCCTTCTCTTCTATTGTGGGGATCCTAAATTTTATATAGGTTAGAGGTTTACAACATTGTCTTTATTACAAATTTAGATCATAACACAAAAATTAAGTGATTAAGGAATATTCATAATTATTATAATTCAATTGGCCTAATTAATAATGTCATTAAAGTGGAGACCAATTAATTATTGTATGTTTTCAAATCAAATCAATCTAAATAAATACACAATACTTCCCTAGTATAGCAAAATAACAACTAATCGTTTTTAAGATTTTAAATTACAAAAAATTCAATTTGTAGCAATTAAGTGATAGTGTCGTAAATGTACAAGCAATTATTACATAACGTCAAATTAAATCATGAGTAATAAATTATTAAAAATTTCAAATCGCGAGTAGTAAATTCATAACGTCATTAAATCACAAGTGTTAAATTCATAACATTCAAACAATTATTTTAAAAGAAAAAATTCAAATCACGAGTAGTAATTCATAACGTCATAATATTAAATTCATAACGTCCTAACGTTATTAAATCACGAGTATTAAATTTATAACATACAAACAATTATTAATAAAAGGAAATTCAAATCACGGGTAGTAAATTCATAACGTCATAAAAGTAAATTCATAACATAATAACCTCATTAATTGACGATTATTAAATTTATAATGTATAAACAATTATTAAAAAAAATTCAAATCACGATGAGTAAATTCTCAACGTCACAAAAGTAAATTCATAACATAATAACCTCATTAATTGACGATTATTAAATTCATAACGTAAAAACAATTATTAAAAAAATTCAAATCACGAGTAGTAAATTCACAACATCACAAAATCAAAAGAAATTATTGCATTGAATCAAATTAAATCAAGATAATTTTAAATCATAATACAATAAATTCATAATTCATACCATCATAAAATTATTATTAATTATTGCATTGAATCAAATTTAAACTATTTCAAATCGTAGAATCAAGAATTTAAGGCATATCATAATTGCAATTAATTCAACGAAAATTTCCGTTTTTGAGAAGAAGAAAAAAAAAATCAATTAGCAAGGAGATCAAGAAATCAATGCATAGTGTTAATATTCCCTATATAACTATATATAACAACAATAATAAATCCTAGAATAAAATATAGAAAAGTCAAACATCACATATAAATCAAGGCATGCGTCATACATAATCGTCCCACTCCAAAAAACTTCCGAGGATTAATGCTCTGATACCATAATGTAACGCCCCATATTTTTTATCTAAAATGTTACTTAAAAAATATTTTTAGAAAAATTTACGACAATTTTTTTTTGTAACAATATCTAACATTTATCGATTTAAATAATTAGTAACAATCACGATTATTTAATATTATTTAAAAATGTTTATTCAAAGCTAAAACAAAGAAAAATCAATTATTCCTAACGGAAAGGAATCTGCTTCCGTATTTCTAGAATTCGAGTGCATTTTAAAGTTTGGTGACAAAAGATTTAAAAATAGACTTAGAAATATCGAGGAAATTCTACTATTACAAAATTGTCTTAAAAAACCCATTTTTACCCTCATGTTTGCCACACATTAATACTCATCAACTACTCTTGAATCTCCTCGAACTCATTAGTACCTAAAATGTTGTTGTAAGAGTCAGTTTTTTCCATCATCCACATCAAATCAAAGTTAAACATATACAAGAATAACATAAAACATATAAAAGTAAAAGCTTTCAATTTAAAAGAAAAAAATGAGCAAACGGGTAAATTGTATACCAAAAATATATGTATAGAGCATGCTCCTAAAACTATATGATCTGAATATAAATTGACCACTAAGGCAACTTCCACACGAAAAATCACCCATACTAATTGGGAAAACAAACATGTCACTAAGGCAACTTCCACAAAGATGCATATGTCATGACATGATGATATATGATCAAAGAGATATATTCCCACACAGCCCACTAAGAATCATGTCATATACATTCAAAATCACTTTTTAAAAAATCATCATCTTATTTACATATCACTAAGAATCACATATCACACATCCATATCATAAGTATCACATATTCATGGACAAATAATCATAAAAATTATAACTTTCACCACATACACATAAAAATCAAAAACTTGATATCATACATACCATAAAAATTAGCACTTTAACATATATAACAAGAAAATTCAAACTTCAACTCATATGCATCATAAGAGTTAAAACTTTATCACATATAACATACAAATTCAACCTTTATTTCATATCCATCATAAAAATTAAAACTTTATTACCTATAACATAAAAATGCATACTTTACTTCATATTTTTCATAAAGATTAAAACTTTATCATATATAACATGAAAAATGTATACTTTAGTTCTTATATAAAATCGTAAATTATATATTGACTCAACGCAAAGGATCGGATTTTCATTATTTTAATTCATTAGTCTATATTTTATTCCTTTCAAAAAGCACGCGATCACAATTATTAATTTCATGCCATCCAACCAACGGTCTAACTATAGTTTGTGTGGGGAAAAACCCTTACCTTGGCCGCTTTTCTTCATAGTACAAAGCTTTAAGCCCCACAAAGTTGTTCACAAGAAAAAGAAATTCCATTTTTTGATGCACGAAGAAGAGGAATGTGAAGGTGGTGGTGGCTAGAGTTTCGGCATTCCTTTCTGCTTATTATTACTGAGTATGGAATTATTGTGGACTTTAGAGAAAATTTAAAGTAGAGATTATTGGATAGATAATGATGGACCCAAATAAAGAATAGAAGAAACTATCACACACACACATAACCAAGGAAAAGAATAAAAAAATTACTAAAAAAGTTTCTCAAATCATGCTGATTTTCTGGCCATTGGATAGAAATTATATAATATAACTTCCTTTTGCATGTTCTTTGCCATTGCCATAAATTTTTTAAAAGGCTCTTCACTGCTTGTAGAACGATTTTGCAAACTAATAGCGGTTGTCTTCTCTTCACCATTAGTAGATCTCCTACGATTTATTTTTCTAGCATCTCTATCAGTAAAAAAAAATTTGCAATATCTTCAAGTCATGAGTAATCATGTGATGTAAATTATCATCAATAACAATTACATTTGGGGATTTCATATCCAAAATCATAGCAGTTGAGTTGACTTCAAAGAGATTTGATGGTTGTTTTCCTCTAACACTACATTACTCCAAGAACCAACAATATACATATCAAGATATTGATGATCCTTTCATAGATGATATGTGTTAGCTGATTTAGATAAGCGTGAATCAAAGACCTCGTGAATTACATTTTTAGGACCCTGTGTAGCCTAAACTTCAGATTCCTGCAGAGTCTCTAGAATATTTTTTGATTTCACAAAATCGACTGAATTTGAGTTAGGAGCTTCTTCACGATTTTTGTTAAAAGAAATTCAGATCAGAAAGAGAAAATTCTTGAATAACAATTATGTCTCCTAATTCAATATTGGGGATATGATCAACAAAAAAAGAGTTTTAACAATTCGATGAATACAATTACCCTAAATTTCTTTGTTTGTACCTTTCATTTCGACTATTACAAAAACAATAAAATTTACTATCAATTTTTAAACAAAAATTTCACCAAAATATAATCACCTCAAATTATTTTTATTTTATCTATTAGGATCAAAATATTTTGACAATACAACATTCTCAAAATAAAAAATAGTACTGCAATAGTAACAATAAATTATGGGTATATTTATCAACAACACTCCGATATCGTATATTTATTATCATTAAGAATGTTAACGTATATTTAATTATCATTAACACAATGATAGAGTATATTTATTATATAAAAAATTATTTATTATTTTATTAAATTATTTAGTTTATATAAAAAATTTGCATAACTCTATCCATAATATGTGATATTACAATTATACAAATCAATAAATAATTATACACAAAAGTGTATCATTTTTCTATATTTATCTAAAACAATCTTTCAAAACAATTAAATTTAAAATCCTCCCGCTGTAAAAATTGGAGTTTTATACAACAAAGTCTGTAAAAAAAATAGACTTCAAAATTTAAAAATATTATCTGGAAAGAATTCCTTTTTATACAAATAGTTGCATATTTTATAATAATATGAGGAGAATAAAATATAAGCTAAATAATACATGTGGTTCCTTAACTTAATTTCAGATAACTTTTTAGTCATTTATCTTTTTTTTCTTCTGATTTGGTCATTTATTTTAATTTTAAGTGACAATTTGATCTTTTATGTTTTAAAATGTCAATAATATTATCCTTTTTTTTACAAAAATTCAAAAAATTCATCAAAATTTTCAACTAAAACCCATAAAATTAATTATATTCTTCAATATAATACAAATTTCATCAAATTCGAAACTCAAATATTCAAATAAACTCATATTTTCATCTCTAACAACATCAAATAAAGAATGAAAATATGAGTTTATTTGAAGATTTGAGTTACGATTTGACGAAATTTGTATTATATTGAAGAATATAATTAATTTTATGGGTTTTAGTTGAAAATTTTGATAAATTGTTTGAATTTTTGTAAAAAATAGGATAACCATTGTTGATATTTTAAAACATTAAAGACTAAAACGGAAAGAAAAAATTAAAAATGATAAAAAATTAAAACGTTAACTGAAATTAAATTAAAAGACCACATATGTTATTTAAGCCTAAAATATAATAAAATTATCTATACATGCAATTGTTTTATAAGTCACAAAGGTTGAAATAATTAAATTACAATTAACTTCGTAGATTGTGACATTCGTCTTTGCATGTAGAGTCACTTAACTTTAATAATTTTATGATCCATGAGAACTTCTAGAGTGTGATCTCCGAAAGAGTTCATAAACCAACAATAAATTTTTATATTTAAAATGTAACACTCTTCTCGTAATAAACCGACACAATTTTATACAAAGACATAACGATGATATAACATAAATTGCCTTTAAAATTGATCAAAAGAACAATTTTGATAATATTTTACAAGTGAGCATCTATTTATAATATATTAAAACAATATTCAAATTTTTCTATTGACACATCATCTATTTATATGCCACCTATTTAAATTTGTTTCATATTATAAAAAAATTTATTTGTCACTCTCTAGAATCATTCACCATTTCTATCTTCTATTCCTTAGTTGTAATAATTTATCATTTATCTCTAAACTCATATCATTAGATGAAATTCTATTACTAAAATTCTTTGTCTTCTAAACTTAAACCTCTTTACTAATAAAATTTGAAGTCACTCACCCTTCCTCAATCAATTTGTTAACATCAATCTATTATAATCAAATACTCTTTAATTTCTCAACCAATTTGTAACATAAATTTTAGTTAATCAATACATTAATCCTAATGGATAGGTGAAATTTGGAGTTTCATAATATTGGAAATCAACGTATCTATCACGCAACAACAAAACTCAACAATAGCACTGCATTATTGTTTATTGTAATTTTGTAAACATCAATTTTTTACCATATTGCAATGGCCACAGTTTACATTGTCAGTTTGCCACACAAATTAAAAATTGTGTTATCTTCAATTGTAAAAAATGACCAACAATATTGAGTAGCTATCATGGTAATGTTATCTCATTTTGAAATTTTATGTAGTTTCGTACAATAATTTGATTGTGCTTCTACATTTCATGTTTGATAAGTCTACATATTTTCTATATGACTATATTGTGTTGTGACAAAATATCTCTCAAATGTTTTAATGATAACAAAATTGTTTCAAAGATTCTAATTATGTGTGTTATCTAACTTGTGCTATTGAGTGTATCAAAATTAGAAAACAGACTCCTCACCTTTTTGATCAAATGGAATGTTTTAACACATATTAATATGTCCTCTACGATAGAGGATAAACAAGGAGGAAAAATGTATGTCAGAGGACAAACGATGCTGAAAAGAGGATGAATGTACGACGTTGAAAAGAGGATAAACGTACGTACGTCATAGGACAAACAACGCTGAAAAGAGGATGAACGTAGAATAGAGGATAAACAATGCAGAAGAGAGGATGAACTTCTGTAGTTTACTCATCCTCGCACATGGGAAAGTACAAAAAGTAATGTCATTGACTCATAAAGCAAGACATTACAGTGTTGGGAAAGAAAAAAGTCAAAAAGCACAAGTCACATCATAAGTAATGGAAGCTTCATCCTCCTACTCGAGGATAGACAGAAGCACTCATCCTCCCAACATTCTTCTAATAAGGACAGTTGAATGACATATTAGCAATTTGAAACAAAGATCATGGGCAATTATCTAAGTCTCCAACGGATACATTGTGTTTTTCTTTATATTTGAAGCTTCATTACTTCTATAAATAGAGATGATCTCATCCTCATCAAATACAACAAAAAATCATACAAAAGCCAAATATCAAAGTTGTGATAAGCAATCTCATCCTTAGCATACTTTCTACTAATCTTAATTATATCTTTGATATCATCATCCTATAAAGTATATCTTAGAGGAAAAATCCACTCTTATCAAATCTCTCAAAAAATTTGTATATCCTCAAGTTGGTATTGACTTGTTGATAATTGTGTAAATGCTATAAAAAGGAAGAGAAATTGTTGATATAAGTCTGGTAAGGTTAATAAAATACATAGTGAAAAGAGTCCCTTTGGAGGACAATCATTTTGTGCCATAGTGAAAAATCTCACAAGTAAGTGAGGATTTGATGTAACCCATTTTGGGTGAACCAATATAAATCCGTATGTGTCATTTCTCTAAACGCTCATCACTTTATTTTTTCTCTCATTTCATTTTTAAAACGTTTATCCTCTACCCATCTATTGTCCTCACACAGAGGATATCAATTCAAGAGAAAAATAAATTAAAAAAGGGCACAATATCTCTATTTAACCTCACCCCCCTTCTAGTGATATTTTAGCTACTTCATAGTGTATTAATTAGTTTTTTGTGAATGTGGAGGTGGTTTAAGTAACTGGACAAATGGTGGATTTAACGTCCAAATGATTGTAACTATGCGTAGATACTAGTCATAACCACAAAGGCATCTTCATTAGACCACAAATGCTAGAGGGTACTACTCCAAGACGGACAAAAGTTCTATGTGTAAATGCTTTACTATGTTAAACGTAGTTTGATTAGTGAACTAAGGGACAACAAAAGAAATTTAAGCAAACCCATGACACTAAAACAACTCTACCAAATTATTTTTTTGGGTATAAATTTTCATTTCCATTTCATTGTGTATATTTTAGTATAATGAGCTCAAACTTAAAACTTTTGTAATATTATTGTATATAATAATACGAATAAGATTTCTGCAATTTGTATATAATTATAGGCACCTTAATTATGATTATTGAATATATTCCATTGTCATAACACAATTTTGTTAAATTTTTCATGTTTTCGAGCATCAATTGTCATTTGCATTCTTGTAAACAATTTTTACAATTTTAAACTTTTTGATCTCTTAGTAAAATACATTGACAAATAATTAATTCTTTCGCTAAATTTTAGTTCTACAATATTCAAAGAATTTTATATATCTCTGAACTTAACCTCTAACATCTTTATATTTTACAACATATCAATTTTAAAAGATGATTTTTCACTCAAAATTAACACTTTGTCTTTTAACTCCATATTTTTGTTACTTTTAATTTAAGCATATCACATTTAAAAAATTCATATTTAATTCATCTCAAGTTAAAAAATTATAAATTTGTGTGGATGAGCATTAAATAATGTTCTAAACATGCTTGTAAAAAATCATTCAAAAATTTAAAAATTAAAGGATATTTTGTTCCAGCAAGGACTAAAACAACTTGTAAAATAATTTTTAAAGACTAAAGAATGTGATTTTTTTACAAGGATTAAAAACGAAATTTTAAAATTATATAGGGACTAAAAATATATTTAACCCTAAAAAAATTACATAACTCTATTAACTTATTTACCTCAACTGCAGTTGTATTACATACTTAGACTTAGGCGAGTTAGAATAAATTAATATGAATGCATCTCTATTTTTATAATGTACAGTGAATATATATAACTGTATAGATGGAATAGTCCATTCTTCGTGTGTAAGTCAGTCTATGAAAGTCTAGCTCACTGTAACCAATTATCTTATGACGATAATCGGCGTCCTAATCATCTTAGTTATAGTGTAGGTTGCTATGAAGTAATACTTTATTATAAAAGTATTAATATATATATATATATATAATACACTCTTTTATTAATTTAGTATTAAAATCTCTTTAATTTTCTATACAATTCCTTTTAATTTCTTATACATAAGACTAAGGTACTTCACCAAGAACCTAGCCTAATGTATATAAAACATACTTTAAAATTCTATAACAGTAGCTCTATTCAAAAAATCACTACAAATTGTATTATTGATATAAAATTATGAAACTTCACAGCATTAAAGTACTAAGTAAGCCTTTCAATGCAATTGGTTTCGCTCAAAACTAATTCCTATATCTCTTTATATGCTCATTTCAACCTAGCCTAATGACGTCTGATTTGAATAAACAACCCCTCATTGGAAAGCTTATTATGTGTAATTTATGAATATAGTTATTATTTTTTAAGTTAAATTCCCAATTAGTATAGTTTGTCAAAAAAATACATAAAGATTTCAAAAACACGGTAACAACTTTAGTCTAACTTGGAACACACTTTTCTCTATCAATTATCAATTTAATTTAGTGAATTGAGTGTCTGTTTCACAGAAAATTAAGTCTAGTTTTCAATGGTACAAAAATAAACTCCAAAAAAATTCAATAAAAAAAAGTTACATACAAAATATCAAAGGTACTGCATGCGAGATTTGGGGGACAACGACTACATATTTATCAAATATCTTATATGCAAGTAATCATACTATCAATTGATGCTCAAGGTACATGCATGTTTCAACCAATTAATTACAATGCAATATCTAGTCAATATAACTATTAATTTCATATTTAATACAAGTTCTAACATTGATTTCTAACATGAAGTTTTCCCAATTGAATACCCATAAAAACATCGAATTTGTATGCAAAGTTTGGTTCCTTCTTATTATCCATTTTCAGCCACGATCTATTCTAATGACAATCCTAACATGCAATTAACGATATGGGAGGGAACCCACTCGTTGTTGATTTTCTACTTGAAGAAGGGAGAGTGAAGATGATGTATTTCTTCAAGTCTTGATTCTCTTGAAATCCCTAGTTTCTTCTTCTTGTCACACTTCTAACCTTCTAATGTTTACTTCAATAGAGAGAATGGTAGGAGTGGAATTGCATGTAGATTTGCGTTGAGAGTTGAGAGAATTGGGTTTTTCCTCCTTCCTCTCTATTTTGGACGTGGAAATGAGAAATAAGAAGAATGAAAAAGATTAGACTTTTGTTGTTGACCTAGTCTATAAATAGGAGAGGTTTAACCATAAATTGTCTAGTTTGCCTCTAGTAACAATTCTCTTCATAACCTGTCATTACTATTATTACCAATAATATACAATTAAAATACTATATATATATATATATATATATATAATATGCTAAAATAAGTTAGGGGTTGTTAAAATAGAATTTATACAACAATTACAAATTCATTTGTATAACATTTTGTTTTCAAAATTAACAAATTAAACTCTAAAATAATTTAACAATTCTAACACATCACAAATAAAACAATTATTGTTACTATTATACTAAGAGAATGTTACAAGGGATATTTTTAGATTCAAATCTTGAAAATATATTTTCACAAATAGTATACGATTCTCGTATTTAATTAACGTCACATCATAAATTTTACTAGATCTTTTAAAAAAAATACATATATAATAAGAAGGTTTAATTGCAGTATGATTCTCTTATTTTTAGTTATTTTTTGAAATTGTTTTAAAACAGTTTTGGTCTTTTTATCTGATTTTTTAATTAAAAAGATAGTGACATGACATAATTAAAATAACATAGCATATGATCTCAAAATGTAGAATAATCAAAATGAATTAATTCTTTATATATTATTAATTAAATTATAATAATAAATAACTCAATAATTTCAACATGATGTCTTTAGGGGATTTTATCGTAGTTTCTTAGATATTAATTATTCAACATTATCTATTCATTAGCCACATATTTAACGTATGTCAAATCACCATTGTTTAGTTAAAAAATCATAAAGAGGAGTTTTAAAATAGAGAAATCAATTCACACATTGGTGAAAATAAGATGACCAACACTACAATTAAGTCTAATAATAATAATTATTCAATCTTCTTGAAATAATTATACAAGAATATGCTTGGTATAAATAAGTTCTCAGTTCTCAATTTATTGCAAGATATTAAAATATCAAATTGATTGGTTATGAAATAAAATTCAATTTTCTAATGAATAAACTTTTGCAAAAATCAATAATAAATTTTTACAAAAATTTGGAACAAAAAATTATGAGAATATAATATTTAGAAATACAATTTAATCTTATATATATATTAATAAAAATATTTAGCATGTGCCCTAAAATTTCAAATATTTAAAGAAAATAATCAAAATATTATTTAATTATTATTTGATGAAAATCACACATGCACCCCAACCCTCCTGAGACACAAGTGAGCCTCCGTAACTTTTTCTCACGAGTTGAAAGCACAAACAATGCAATTGGGCATGGATGAATCGTGTTGTCTTCTTCAACCGTTTACTGCAAAACTTGGTATCTATCTAAATTTCATAGCTTCGGCCACATTCGAGTCATACACTTTTATCAAATATGATAAAGGTGTGGTCGTAGTTGTCGCTACATGTATCTATTTGACACTGATACAAATTGTTGGAATTTAGCGGATACTCGTAGATAAAAGTCATAACATATTTACCTATATATAAGATGAGTCTAGAACAACTTATTTTTAGATTCACAAGAATAGGCATGATTAGTATATAATGAATGGTGAATTACCTTGATTGTCGTCTACAGTTTACAACATGAGGATAAATGCATCTCATTGGACTTAATAGAATAACTAGATTGTGACCCGCACATTGCGCAATTGTTAATTAATGTATATTTTAAAGTGATATATTATGTATATTGTGAAGTTAATTATGTTGAGTAAAATAATTGAAAAATTGTTTTTAAATAAAAAATATAGGGAGAAGATATTTTAAACATTCATAGTTTGTAAAATCTAAGTTTTCCAAATATATGTGATTAATATGAGGGGATGATATTAACTCTTTATTGGAAGATTTTATCTTTTGTATTAGTTGGGTTGCAATGAATCATGGTCTCCCTAGAATTTGTATAATGAGTAGTGCAATATGTCTCAAGTAATAGCTAAATTTGAATTTTCAATATATGTCTAAATGTGTTTATAACATTTTATCTATTTGATAGACTCTTATAGAACTTGATGTTTAGAGTATTGTTCAAAATTTGGAATTAATGGTGAAACTAGATTGTGACATGCACGTTGTGCAGTTGTTAATTAATTTATATTTCAAAGTGATATATTATGTATATTGTGAAGTTAATTATGTTGAGTAAAATAATTGAAAATTTGTTTTTAAATAGGAAATAAAGAGAGAAGATATTTTAAACATTCATAGTTTATAAAATCTAAGCTTTCCAAATATATGTGATTAATATGAGGGGACGGTATTAACTCTTTATTGGAAGATTTTATCTTTTATATTAGTTGGGTTGGAATGATCCATGGTCTCCTTAGAATTTGTATAATGAGTAGTTCAATATGTCTCAAGTAATAGTTAAATTTGAATTTGCAATATATGTCAAAAGGTGTTTATAACATTTTATCTATTTGATAGGCTCTTATAGAACTTGATGTTTAGAGGGGTGATAGTTAAAGATAACAATAGCTAGAAATTGTGATTGTATTCAGTGAGGGCGAAGCTAATGGTTTTTTGTTTTTTCTTCTAATGTGTCCTACCTTGACACCTTTTGAAAAAAAAAGTGGATATTTCTACTGTGATTCTTTCAAGTTGTGATATGTTACATTATTTCAAAGAATGAGTTTCATGACAAAGGTTTTATAGAACTTATATTGCTAACTCTATTAACCAATTGTATTGTAAGAGTTGAGATATTATTTTTATCTATGAAAAAATACATATTTAGAAGTATGAGACTTTTATAGGAATAAAAGTTCTATATGTACTTGTATTTACAACAGAGATGATATTCCTTCTCAAATGAAGAAATTTCTATGAGTTAAACATGGTCTGTAAAATTTTTGAATTGAATATAAAACACATGACAACTAATCACAAGTAATAAAGTTGAAACAAAATGTAAAGAACACGTGCATCGAATTGAAATGTCTTTTGATGCACCAAAAGCATGTTTTATATTTTTTCTAACAAAAAAAATATATATATTGTTGAATTACCATTCAAGAAAGCACATGCTTCAAAATAAAATGATATTGTCACAAAAAACATAGGACATGCTAAAATAGTATTTTGTTTACACCCATGTTATTAGTGTATTAGTTCAAAAGATTTTGACCCAACAAAAATAAGTAGCAAGCCAAAGGCTCTTTCTCTGCCAATGTTCTTAGCAAACACATCCAACAATAAAAGGCACATATAAATAGTCGAAATATATTTTAGCAGTAAGCAAGGGAGGCATCCGTACTCTCAATTCATAAGAAGTTGAAGTCTTTTGCACTAAGAAACTTCTCATGTTATTAGGTTCAATATCATATATTTGCTGAAAAGATGTATACAATTGCTAGCAAATAAGTAAATGACAGGTAGAGTCGAAAACGAATATCTCTACGGTCATTCTTTCAAGTTGTGATATGTTACATTATTTAAGTGTCATGACAAAGGTTTTACATAACTCATATCGCTAACTCTATTAATCAATTATATTGTAAGAGTTGAGATATTAATTTTAACTATGAAAAAAGTATATATTTAGAAGTATGAGACTTTTATAGGAATAAAAATTCTATATGTACTTTACAACAAAGACGGTATTCATTCTTAAGTGAAATATGGTAAAAATTCTTCTCAAAAATAGGAATAGTAATGTGGGATTAATTTGGAAAATTTTGGGCAAACGTTATAAAATAATAATGTGACGTTATGAAATAATAATGTAGGATTAATTTGGAAGATTTTGAGTAGACTTATGAAATAATATTTAAATAGGAGACATAGTATAAGATAGTCGATAGTGTATAGAATTGGTGAAAAATTAAAAATAGCAAAAGAAGATTGACATATCATATTTTTGCTGAAGTGACACAAATTCGATTTCGTGGCATTCGACCCAATAACATGTCAAGACATGGTGTTGGAATTCTATTTTAATATGTTATAATAGATTCAACTCATCACAATTCATCTAATCATATACTCAAATAGCAATTAACTATAATAATAATTTATTTCATGTTGTTTTTGAGTTTGAAAAAACTGTTTAAAAATCACAATTTGTGTCACCGAAGATATTACTGGGTTGAGTCGCGGACTAAATCGCTCTCTTTAAAACGTTTCGCGGCACTGCCAAAATTTGGAAAACGTTTCGCGGCACTGCCCAAATTTGGAGTTCCACTGCACAGTAAGGCGGTTAAAGTCTCACAATATGGTACTATGACCACTCATAAATCGACGAAACTACGGTATAAAACAGCTCTAAATGGATAGTGGTATTAGGACCACTCAAAACTTGACGGAACTACGACATAACAACCGCTCTAAAATATCGAAGGGACTACGGTACAATACCGGCGATACTGTACCGCTCTAAAATATCAAAGGGACAGAAGGAAAGAGGAGAAGTGGCTCGGTAACTATCGAGCAGAATATAAGCTCTTTATATAGTGATGGAAGCAAATCTACATATGTTTTCTAACTAATGTGGGACTTCAACAAAATATTGAGAATATTTTTATAGTAATTAAAACTATTTAAAATGAGAGTTTTCTAATGTGGGACTTCAACAATTTTTAAATTCACACATTATGTTCCAACATTTCAATTCATAATTGATAAAATAATTAATCTAACAAACAAGACTTTAGTAATCCAAATTCATCTAGATCTAATAAAAAATTGTTCCGGTAGCATTTGAACTACATTGACACCACAAACAATTTCAATCAATAATGTATATAATTTTAAAAAAGAAAAAAAATCAAAACATAGTATATGATCTTTAATAAATTTCAGTTCCCCATAACTCAAGCAGTTTCCAGTTAGATGCATCGAAGCTATGATAGAAACCATCCTTTCTCAAAGACCAATAAATGGTTCTGTGACCTTTATCCCTCTGTTGAATATAGGCGTCCCAAGTATTGAACCATATAGACCAAAAAGCAAAACACTCTAAACTTTGATGCGCTTGGAATGTTCTACTGTAGTGATCACCCACATTTATATGAGAAAAAGAATCTTGGTCGCATCGAATTGACAAATCACCTGAAGTGTTGTCGGGCAAGTTGTTTCGTATGTCAAATACCACTTTGTGTGGGGTCGCAAGTTTTGTTGTAGTGCTTAGAAAATAAAAGGAGAAGAAGAACAAGAAGAATGTAAATGAGGTGAAGTAGTGGTGAGAAGAACCCATTGTTTTGTTTTGATATTGGTGAAGAATGTGGTGTTGCTCTTTAAAAAGGGGACATATATAAGTAATATTTTAAAATTTGAATAGAATCTTTTTCCCGTTGAACCATAAAATAAAATAAACCTATCTCTAGTATGGTTATTTTATTTGAATCATATAACTTGAAAATGTCGCTAATTCAATTAATGATTTTGAATTTTAATAATTGAAATCCTTGATTTTAGTAATTTGAAAAGCGTATTTAAAATTATAAATGTATTGCTTATTATAGTCTAGTCAAATATTTCAAATTATTTTTGGAGTTATTTCCTTAAAGAATATTTATAAATGTGAAATTAGTTTTCATGATTACTCATTCATTAGGATTGCTCAAAATATCATTTTTATCAAATATTTGTTAGTATCAAGATCAGAGATTTCTCAATTTTTAGAACTAAAAAGATGAGTTATTAAAATTGTTTTAATCTATTTTGCTTATAACCATATTGATCATTTTTGGGTAAATTTCATGTTTTCCAATGATTTTCGTTGAATTTAGTTAAGGCCTTGAATAAATTTTGGGGCATTATTCTGTTCTTCAACAACACAAGGTTTTTAAAAGTGTTAATAAGATTAGAAGGTTTCTAGTAGAAAGTGTAGAGAGGCATTATACAAATTCAAGAAACAAGTGATTCAAGAATTTTTGAGAAAATCCTTATACTGTGTTTCTGGTTGGTCGAAGAGGCTTCAAATTTTACTTAAGAGGTGAGTGAAGCTAGTGACTTAAGAAATCCAGTTATTGGAGCTTCCGGTGGACATGGAGAGACTTTGAATAATACTTAACTTAGAGAGACTTTAAAAACACTTAGTGTTTGAAGAGGCGCAATTAAGAAAACTTTTAGTGGATTAAGTCCCTAATTGTACAAGGGCGGAATCTATTTGTAAGGGGATGACAAGATGTAGCAACAATTGTTGTAAACTAATATAAAAATAACTTTGTTTTATTTTCCATTATCTTTTTGTTTTATGCTTCAGTTCATTATGCATTATCTTCAATCATCATTTTACTTAGTCGTTTGAAAATGAAGATAAACTTTTGACAAAGAACTAGTTAAAAGAAAAAGTTTAAAATGATCAACACAATTTAAACCATCGTTTCTTGTATTTTTCAGTACCTTCACCTTTCTTATTTTTTAGGTGTGTTTTATTTAAATAATACGCGAATTTTACAATGTTGATAGTAATGAGGATTTGGGTTTTATCAATGAAAATTTGATCATCTCGTATATTAGGTGATTTAGTGGAAAATCGTTCAAAGTTGAAAGGACTAGACATAGCTAACATGTCAATATGAACCAGTATAAATATATGTGATCACCTTTCCCTTGATTGCATCTTAATTTAAAAATCTCTTCAATAACTAGCTTTGAGAAAAGTTTTTCACAACTTGTGTTTCAAAAAATATTTTATAATCTAATATAATTCAAACCCCCTTCTTGTAATTCTTACTATGTTCAATCTTATCAAGTGTTTGAGACACTTGATAAAATTATTTTATCATACCATTTTTATATAAAAAATAAAGTTTAGATAAATTGAGTTCTAAGGACTTTTCAAGGTCTAATTAGGCCTCAAGATTCATAGAGTCATGACAATGGTACTTATAGATTATACACCAATGTGGTCCTTATGCAAACAGTAGGAGTTGAACTCATGCTCTTGTGAAGTATGAGTCAACTCTTTACTAACTGAACCAACCTTTATTTGTTTATTTTTGTTACTCATGAAATGGTTCGCAACAAACTCTAGAATGGAGTTGAATAAAGTTTTAGGTTTTTTGTTTTTAGATGGTTTTCAAAACTTTTCGAGTCACACAATGAAAAAATAGATTTTATAAATGTTGGGCTCGCGTACTTTAGCGTAATGGAATTTATATTTGAAGGCTTGACAATATTGAAATTAACTAACACAAAATTTGAGATAACTTGCACAAGAAAATAGAATTTAATTGAAGGTTTTTTGGCTTCAATCAAATTTTTGTAGTTCTCTAATCCACCTAATGAAATCACAAATAGAACTACATAGATATTAAAAGAAATTAGTTTGAATCAAATCTAAGATGTTGAAAACATATGTTAAAACAAAATTTTCACTCAACATATTAAAACAAAACATGATCCAAAATTTGAATGTTCTAATGTCACAATATTTCTATCAATTTAACACAAACCAAAAAATTTTCCACCAAACACCAACATGGACAAATCAATTAATAAAGTAAATTGCGTAAATTAAAAGTGTAAGGAAAGAGAGAATTACACGGAGATTTATGTTGGTTTCTCTATTTTTTTCTCGCATGTAGAGTACATCCAGAATTCATTGAATCGAATGACAATTTCTTTCTTTAATATTTTATAACAAACGTTTCCAAGATCCTTCTCAATTGTTACAGCTTATGTTCATCAACCCCTTCTTCCTAATCGCCCTTCAACGCTCTAACGCATGTCATGAATCTTAAGTTACTTCATTTGACGTGATTCATCTGGAAGATCACTTTCTTCATCAGTTCATCTTGAAGAAACAATTAGTTGTCGTTATAGTACAAGTTTGAAAAAATTATATGCAACATTCTCTGCCATGTGCCTGCAATGGTCAGTAATATGTAACGATATCATTCTCATAGTACTATAAAGTAGTACTTCTACCTCATTTGCAAAATAGAGAGAATACAACAACTGATTAAATCATTCCACTACAAATATCCAAATATAGAATTATGATTGTGTCACGTGAACCAAAATTCTACACACTTTACCATGAAAGCTTTTCACTCGTAGTTTGTGCTTAAATCACTATCCTCATTAAAACAAAAAAAGTAATCTTGTAATTTCACAAATCTCATTTTCATTATAACTTAGTCAAGTTATGGCTTGAATCGTTAAAGGGATTAACTATACTAAGTAAAAAACTTTGAGAAGACTAGATGATGAGATTCTAAGATGATCTCTTAAAACTGATTCAATAATGGAATAAAAAAAATCAAATTAATTTTGGTTGAAAATGTCATTTTCGTAGGCGATGACTTGTCTGCCTTATTTTGGCTATATGTGGAGTTTTAGATATCTGATCAACGTGATCTTTGATTCATTGGAAAGTTTAGAGAGTTATCTACAATTTGTTTTTTAGACTAAAGAGCTTTTTTCATGGTGGAAAATGGACTTAAAGTTGATGACGTGATTAAGATGAGTGAGCTGGAGCTTTTTATTTTGTTAATTGAAATTAAAATAAATAATTGGTTGATTCATGAACAATGAATAGTACTCAAGTGAAGCACAAAAGGAGGTTTAAAAGAAATTTATTTGTGTAGAAGAAGTAACTCTTAATTTGTCTTGCTGTGACTCTTGAGTTTCTTGTGTTATTATTATAACCACATTTTTATTAATTCTAGTGCAGCCACTAGACAAGACAATTAGTGCAATAACTAGAAATTGATGTTAGTTTATTGCAACTTTTCTTTATATAGGAGGAATTACATAATAAAAGGAGATAGGATATTTTTTGTTGAAAAAAACACACTCTGTATTTGGGAGATAATGTCTCTTTTTGGTTCTGGATTGGACCGTAAAGTTTGAACGACCCAGTGTTGTGATTGAACATTTACTTGTGTTTGGAGTTTGTCAATTTCACCGTGAATCAAAAAACACCCCTAAATAGGTAGATATCAAAGACTTGTTGGAAAATTTAATGACTATACTTGATATTACATTTGTTGTAAGTATAGTCGGTCTATTAACATAGCAAACTGAATTACCTTTCAATGACTAGACCAGTAGATATTTGACTAAGAGTACTAACATTTAACTTAGAAGAAAGTTGTAAAATGAATCACTAAATTCTAACATGCTATAAGGATGCAACTTCAAGTAAACATGATTTCCCACCACAAAATTCGTGCCACTTCTATGTTTATTAGTTTGTTGGGTCATTTGATTTTGGGTTTGAGTAAAATGGATATTGAGTATTTTACTGGCATCTTCTTGTGCAGATAAAAACCGATTGACAGTAATGAAAGCAGATTCACCAGGTAAGTATGGAAGGTGTATTAAAGGTGGTTGGCTGGCCATAGGCCACTTCAAATGGGGTGGTACGGATGACATTGTACCAATATTCAACAAGAGATAACCACTAAGACCACTATGATGGTTGAGTTGATCAACACATCTTAAATAAGTTTCTAAGCATTTATTAACAATATTTGATTGACCATGTGATTGAGAATGGTATGTCGTTGATTTGTGCAAAGTTACCCCTTGAACTAAAGGAGTTTGCGGTGCGATTTACAATCTGGTATAAAGAAGGAAAAAAATCGACCTAGAGATTTAGATGTGCACGGTTTAGTAAGGTTTGAATAACACTTTTTAAAAAAATTGATCCAATCATATTCGAATTAATGCACTTTCAATTAGATTAACTTGTAATTGATCTATATTACAATTATAAAAATAATTATAATAATCATATTATAAAGTTATGTTAATTAAAGTAAAAAGTTTGAAGTAAAATATAACATATCATACTAAAAATTAACATCTTAGTAAAATTGATTGATTATGTTTAAAACATATGAAATAGCAATAGAAATTTATATTAAATTAAATTAATTGTTGAGGTAAAAATCTTTTTGATATATCTTTTAATAAACAAACTTTATTAAATAAATGATTAAGTAACTAATGAAGAATGTTAAGAATTAATTTGCATATGTTTATAGGGAGTTTAATTAGAATTTTAAGAATTAAACTCTTGCATGCGTTTAGCGGGAGTTTATTTACATATCTATGAACATTCTTGCATTTTATTTATATTCATCCATAATGATGGAAGAGCATTCACTAGAATGTTCTGGTTATTCAATTAAAAAACAATTGACAAAAGAGATCTTTTTAGCAGAGCAACATGCAGTAAATCAGTTGACATTTCGCACATAGTGTTCGCAATATTTAATGAGCAATTAAAAGACAAGATTTGAATACTTGCAAAAACAAACATGCAGATTGATAACAGATTGATCAGAAGAACATTTTGGTTTATAAAAGATAATTTTGGTTTATAAGAAGAACATTCTAGTTTAAAAAGAACATTCTGGTTTATCAAAGGATCATTCTAGTTTATCAAAGGATCATTCTAGTTTATTAAAAGATCATTCTGGTTTATCAAATGATCACTCTAGTTTATCAAGATCATTCTGGTTTTTTCAAGATAAATTCTAGTTAATCTATTTTAAGGACATCAGTAAAATGATTCATTCCCTACAGTCTAGACCTTAAGATGAACACATTTCATGACTACTCAAAACCACTTAAGCCCAAAAGTCTAATTAAAGGCCCAAAGAAGCAAACAACAACAAGATCAATCTTCAGATTGATGAGTTGTGAGCAAGGACGCAAGTACATTGTACTTACATCATTATGCATAAAAAATTCTGCATAATTTTGAATTGGAACAGTACCAGACATGTGACAACCCATTCTCACACTCATTCACATTTTCCATCAGACTCTAAAGTAAGAACATTCTTCGTTTGTCAAGAACGTTATAGACAACAATATAAACACATGTTTAATTGCTTTAAAACAGATCTGACACTTGGTTGATGTGTCTAATGGATATATTAAGTTTAAACTGAATATTCAAAGTCTTTTATCATCTATAAATTGAAGATCAATTGGAAGATGAAGGCAGAGTTCAATTTACAAATCTACCCACACTTGTTCAACTAAGAATAAGTCAAAAATTCTTCAAGAAAACTCCAACTCTCTTCACTATATATGTGGATCATCATTTACTGAGTTTGTCCTTATTTATCTTAAACAAGTGTTGAGAAGTCTCAAGATCCCAAACACTTTTATCAAACACATCATTGTAACGCAAATCTATCTTTTTTGTTAGATTGAGCGTGTTTGTAAAAATCCTTTCAAGACTGAAAGGTGAATATTGTAATTGATCAAAGTGTGATCAAGAGAAAAGGTGTGAAAGAGAACATTCTGATTTTGAAGCACATAGTGAAAATCTCACGATTGTGAGAACTGAACTAGCCCGAGATTGGTGAACCGGTATACTTTTTTAGTGTGATCTTTCAATCCCTTAACTTTAATTATTTGCACACACAAATCACATTTCACTATAAACTAATATATTTTATTTACTTATATCATATCCAAAACATTATGGACATTTTGTTTCAACCAAGATTAATCTTGAGTTAATTTAAATTAAGCACATGAATCAAAATTTTAAAAGGGTCACAATTCAAATCTCTCTTTCTTGTGATTAACATTTCTACTTCAATTGGTATCAGAGCTCTGTCTCTAAGGTTTGAGCAACTTAATAGTGTAAGAGGAAAAGATTCAGGAAAAAGTGATGTCAAATCCTACAAATCAAAGCACATGTATAATGGCAAATGACGAAAGTGTAGAGGTAACATATTATGAACCTTATTATTTATGTAAAGATTTTGAAAATCTCCTAAATGACTCAAACACTTTATCTCAAAGGTGTATATTTATAACAAATCAACTTTATGAAATAAAGAAACAAAAGGAGGAGCTACAAACTAAGAATGATGAGATGTTAAAATCATTCAAGATTTGCAGCAATCTCATTTAACAATGTTTGAGCAACAAAATATTCTCAATGGGATAACCATAAAAATCATCTTCAAGAATGTTCTTAAACAAAGGAAAGTACCTCTTTAAAAATAGAAGTTCATGAATTGAAAAATAATTTAACCAACTTGGTAAAAACCACTAAAACTTTTCAAAAGAACATGATATATGAAGAAGGGATATTTGACAAAGATGATTTACGTTTCAAAACTTCTCAAAAAGAAAAGCTTTATGAAAACTTTTTTGTGTCAAAAAAGAAGGATGAGAAAGGTAATAAAAGATGCTCTTGATGTAACAAAATTGGACATCTTGATTTCCATATGTTTTTACAATAAAAGGGATAAAAAATTCAAACCAAAATGATTTCCAAAAAAGGAAGAACGTTCTGGTCTCATATCAGAACATTCTCCAAGAACAAAAAAGAAGTGTTTTTACTGTTCAAAGATTGGTCATACTGAATCAAATTGTTATCATAAGAAAAAATCTTATAGAAGAAGATACACTAACCATCAAGGAGCCAAACATATATGAGAACTAAAATCATTACTAATTTGTAATGCAGGAACATCATGCAACAATCAAGAAATAACATTGATACATAGGATAAGGCATGCTCAATGTGGCTACTATTTCTCAAGGATGTGTTTGATACTCCTTTCAATAGTTTTGATAATAAAAGGGTCATGAGAAATATAAAAGCCCCATTTTGTAACTACATAAATTATGAATAACAATTCCAATTCATAAATAGATGAGGCATGTTTTTAGTCCAAATATTTCCTGATGTAAGCTATAAGGGTGTGATCTTGTATCAAATTTGTGTCAATACCTTTACCATGAGGCATCATTTTCTACAAAAATCTACTTGCTAAAATTTGGAAGAGTCAAAGTAACAGCAGTTATCGAAGAGCCAATCAGTATAAACAAAATTATCCTTATAGAGCCAATCAATTAAGGTCTTTGCAATCTTGCCAAAGTCCTTTACAACCCGTCTATAATATCCAAGTACACCTAAGAAACCTCTCAATTGCTCAAGGTTGGTTGGTAAAGGCCAAGTACTCAATGCAAAGATTTTGGAGGGGTCTACAGACACACATTCTCTTGTGATAAAGTGCCCTAAATATTCCACCCTAGGTCATGCAAATGAGCATTTAGCCTTGTTAAGGAAAATTTTATGATCTTTAACAATTTGAAAGACTAAAGCTAAATGGTCAACATTCTCATTATGTGAAAGATTATAAATAATCAAAGAAGACAACCACAAACTTCTTGAGAGTGGGCTGGATAATATGTTTCATAAGACATTAAAAAGAAGTCAGGGCATTTTCCAACGCTAACGACGTGGCCAAGTGTTCAATATGACCATTGTGAGTATTAAAAGTGATATGTAGGTATAAAGGGCTGGTGGGGTTGGCAATGGTAAAGAAACAAAACTATGTGCCCTTTTGGACTTCCTATGCAAAAAGTCTCGTAGATAATTTTAACTCTAGCATTTTGGCACCTTAGAGAATAATTTTATGCATTGTGTGGTGAATTCCATTTGTATCTTCTCAAAATCCCACAAAATTAGACCCAAAGATTTGAGCAATTGAATGCCCAAAATTAGGTCACAACACTTAATGTTACAAAAAACAAATCCTACTTCAAGTTGATAACCACCTCCACCAGTGACAGATAAAGGAGAAATGTTTTTCCATCTTACAAGCTTCTTAAGAAGATCTAAATCCAAAAATTTATTAGTCTTACCAAGATCCAAAAGAATTTGCAGTAGTTTCTTATCATGCGTGATTGAGATTCACATAGTTTGATATATTGAAATAGTGGTGAGTGCTTGGAGTGCGTTGTGGGTTTTCAAACATGGCGGTGTCCTTAGTTAACAATTGTGGAAGCAAGGCTAATGTTCTCAAATGTTAGGTTCATTTCATCAAGTTCTAGAACCATTAATTAAGACCATTTATGTTTTAGTTGATGACTAGAGGTAAAGATTTCATCATAGAACCATTATTATGCTATTTCAACGACATAATAAGCTATAGGTACGAGAAAAAAACGGTTTCTGGAAATTAGGGTTGGTGTTTAAGGTAGAGGGACTAGTATTTGAATAGGGAGATTTGAGAAACAACTAAGTTTTGGAAAAACAAGAGAAACATGAAGATGTTTTAGGAATGACTTAGTTTTGTGATGTTAGTTGCATGAGCAATGGAAGAATGATTGAAAATTCGAACATGCATTAGGGTTAGTTATCAAGGCCAAATAGAAAAATATTGAGGGTTTGTTATCAAATTGGTCAACATAGTCCTAAATATTTCATGTGTGTTTGATCTATAACAAAAGAAAATGGGTCTTCAAAAGCATCCCTAAATCTAGTGGTGGCTCAAACATATATAATGGCCATGAATGGTATATATCAAATTTGTCCCTCATATAATTTAGTGTTAGAGAAAGGAAAGTATTTCTAATAGACAACTCACAATTTTGCTTGATACTTAAGGTCAAGTACAATGAGGTATTTATAGGTACAAATAGATAACTCTAGACACATTTCTATGAGCTTCCTAATTAATATTCACTTCTAGATACTTCCCACATTTTTCTATAATTAAAACACTTCTAGATTCTTACATAGAAATTATACATGGTTCTAGACTTATCTAATTTCAAATTAGTAATAACATTGTTCCCCCTTAATTTGAATTTTTCTTCTTCATTCCAAGTCTTCCTCTTAGCCTTTGAAAGTTTTCAAATTTTAACGGCTTTATAAGAATATATGCAACTTGATCTTGAGTCTTCACATATTTAAACCCAACTTCTTTCTTGGCAGTGCATTCTCTAATGAAATGGTACCTTGTTTCTATGTGCTTGTTGCGATCATGAAACACTGGATTCTTTGCAAGTGCTTATGCAGACTTGCTGTCTATACAAATATCAGTAGCTTCGTTTTGTGGCATATGAAGTTCCTTCAATAATTTCCTTAGCCAAATGGCATGACAAGTGCAAGATGTTGTTGCTACATACTCTGACTCACATGTTGAAAGTGTGACAATAGGTTTCTTCTTGAGCTCCATGAAAAAGCACAATCCCCCATGAAAAATATAAAGCCACTAGTACTCTTTCATTCATCAATATCTCCCGCAAAGTCGCTATAACAGAATCCAAAGAGTATAAAACCATTAGAAGAAGAGTAAAATAATCCATAATCAAGCCTACCTTTAAGGTAGAGGAGTATCCTCTTAGTGACTTTCATGTGTGTAGTAGTAGGAGCTTCCATGAAACGACTCACTACTCTAACCGCATATAGAATATCAGACCTTGTACATGTTAAGTATCTTAGGCTTCCAACGAGGCTTTTGAAAAAAGAAGGGTCCTCTTTTTGTCCATCTTCAAACTTTGACAACTTCAATCCGTTCTCCATTGTTGTGTTCACCAGATTGCAATCAAACATTTTAAATGTCTTCAAAACTTCCTTTGCATAGTTTTCTTGAGAAATAAATATACCTTTTCCAATTGCGTTACTTATAGGCCTAAGTAGTATGACATGAGCCCAATATCAGTCATCTCGAACTCAAGCGCCATGGCCTTTTTGAACACTTCAAATAAACTTGGATTACTCCTAGTGAAAATATAATATCATCCACACAGAGACAAGCAATCAAAACATCTCCATTATCATAAACTTTGACATAAAGAGCATATTCAATAAGACAACGAGCAAACCCATTGTCTTGGAAGTATTTGTCGATGCGACTATTCATGCTCTTGGTGTTTGTTGTAATCCATACAACGATCTCCTCAATCTCAAAACTTTATCTTCATGTCCTTTAATCGCGTACCCCATTGGCTACTCAACGTAGACCTCTTCTTCAAGATAGCCATTTAGAAATGCTGATTTTACATCAAGTTGATAAAGTTTCCACTTATTTTGAACTGCTACAGAGATTAGCAAACGAATAGTGTCCATGCGAGCAACTAATGCAAAAACTTCCTCATAGTCAACTCCATGTTTTTGTTTGTAGTCTTTGGCAACAAGTCTTGCTTTGTATTTTTCAATCTCTCCACTAGCATTTTTTTTAACTTTGTACACCCATTTGACTCCTATTGCTTCATGGATTTTGGAAGCGTTGCTAATTCCCAAGTGTTGTTCTTCACAATTGATTTGATCTCCTCATCCATGGCTTATCTCCATCTTTTATATTCACTACTTCGCCATAATTTAATGGCTCACTATCCGCCAAGAGACAATACAACTCTTCAGGGTCAAGAGTAACTTCAGTTGACCTTTCATAAATGCCTTATATATATCTTTCATCTTACTTGCTCATCTTCAAACATTTTGCTTCAATAGTTCTTAGGTTCAAAATAAACATCATATTTTTCGACATAAGAAACTTAGCGATTAAACTGTTATTTTGATCTCTAAGCCAAAAATGTTTATTTTTCATGAGAATTTCATATCCTTTTTCAAGAAGTTGGCCCAAACTAAAAATATTACTCTTTAATTTGGGCACATAGTATACATCACTAATCAACTTATGGCTCCCATCTTTAGAAGAGATTAGAATCGTACATTTCCCTTCAATTTTCATTTTTGATGAGTCTCCAAAGGAAACATTTCCATTCATCTTTTCATTAAGCTCCACAAATTTCTCTTTGCATCCACACATATGGTTACTTGCACCAAGTACCATGAACTATTAGCATTTCTCTCTTCTTCCTTGAGTGTTAGCAACAAAGTTGACTCTTCATCTTCGTCAACAAGATTAACCTCTTCTTTCTCTTGATTAGGAGCATTATGATATTCCCAAGAAAAATTGCCAAATTTATGACAGTTATAACATTCAACTTTAGATTTGGCATACATCCTTTCACTTTGATAATAGCCATAACCTCTTCCTCTTCCACGAATTCTTGGTGATGAGTGACTTCTTTCTTCGTAGTTTGATTCACCATTGAAACCTCTTCCTCCTTGGCCACGACCACGTCCTCTTCCTTGTTCACGTCCACGTCCTTTTTGACTATTGAGTCCTCTGTCATCCTTCAACCAAGCTTTGATCTTGAGAACTTGCTCTAATGGCTCCTCTTGCCTTTTATGCATTCTTTCTTCTTGATCTTGCAATGAACCTTCTAATTCCTCAATGGACATTAAGTCAAGATCTTTTCATTCCTCAATAACACACACCACATAATCGAACTTAGGAGTCAAGGAACGAAGAATTTTCTCCACTATACGAACATCTTCTATCTTGTCTCCATATCTCTTTATTTGATTAACAATTGTCTTCACCTTTGAGCCAATAATCTGAAATTGATTCGAAATCCTTCATCTTCAAAGCTTCGAAATCTCCCCTAAGTGATTGAAGTCTTATTTTCTTCACTTTGTCAAGGCCTCGGAGTGATTTCTCCAAAATCTTCCAAGTTTCCTTTGAATTCGTAGCATCGACAACCTTCTTAAACATAGAATCATCCAAACATTGAAGAATGAGAGTAAGAGCTTGTTGATCTTTCTTCCTTGTCTTTGCCAAAACCTCTTTCTCAACTTGAGACAATCCCTCTTCATCTTGTGGTTCATCATAACCTTTTTCAACAATCTCTCATACATCTTGTGGCTCATCATAGCCTTTTTCAACAAGTCATTTTCATAATTCTATTTTTTTAGAAGAGGAAAGTGGAAAGTAGTGTAATCACGAATCGCCATTTCACAACTCTCACAACCAAACTCTAGGTACCACTTTGTTAGAGAAAGGAAAGTATTTCTAATAGAATACTCACAATTTTGTTTGATGCTTAATGTAAGTACAATGATGTATTTATAGGTACAAATAGATAACTCTAGACACATTTCTAGGAGCTTCATAATTAATACCCACTTCTAGATACTTCTCACATCTTTCTATAATTAAAACACTTCTAGATTCTTACATAGAAATTCGACATGGTTCAAAACTTATCTAACTTCAAATTAGTAATAACATTTAGGTGGCATTGGAGTGCCAACCTGTTGAGGTGAATCGAGGCCAACTAGCCCATGGCTGTTTTTGTGGTACATCTTAAAGAAAAAATTGGTCACACTTGTAGAAACAATCCCTCGCATTTTTTCCATCAAAACAGGTAAACTAGACCTTGGAGATTTGAGTTGAGTACAAATGCGGAGAATCCAGCTAAGGACATCCGTGGTTGTCATTTCAGAGCCTTCGTTGTAGTTGTGTTGTGTACAAATCAAATCACGTTTTTCTTCCATATTTGTTCCCATTTCCAATTCAACAATAGATTAAGTATGGGTAGTCAGTCATCAGGAAAGAACAAAATGACACCAATTGATCAGACTGTATTGGATTATTAGAGACAACTTTGTTAATAATCTCAACTCTCTACCAAGAACATGTTATGAATACAGTTAGGTGGAAGTGAATAATAAAATTCAGTATAAAGAATCTAGTGAAAAGATGTTTCTGACTGAATTTTTCTTATTTATTTCATTTGGCCTTGAAGGCTATAACAACTTTCACTTAATCGATGCACCAAAGCAGGGAAATCCAACGTCTAAATTAGCCACCTAATCTTTCTAGAAGAAAAACATTCATGGCTTTGACATAAAAATTGGGAATTAAATATAATTGTTAATGAGAGAGATATATGATGAAACGGTGTGTCTGAACTACACAACAGAGTTAGTTTTATTTAGGTACAAAGCAATAAATACAAAAATAAATATGGGAGATATTATTTCTATTTACATGATATGATGTGATATGTAATAAATACAAAGATAATAAATATATTTTCAACATTCCCTCTAAAGTTGGAGCATATAAATCATATGCACCAAGCTTGTTACATATATAACTGATTCGAGGACCTCTCAAGGACTTAGTGAATACATATGTCAATAGATAATTGGAATTAACAAAGCTAGTGGTGATGTCGCCTGATTTGATCTTCTCCCTTACAAAGTGACAATCTATCTCAATATGCTTAGTCCTCTCATGAAAAATCGGATTAGAGAAAATATGCAATGCTACTTGATTATCACAGATTAATGTCATTTGTGTTGCCTCTTCAAATTGAAGCTCTTTGAGTAACTGTTTCAACCAAATGAGCTCACAAGTCACTAATGCCATAGTCATGTATTATGCTTCAGCGCTAAATCTTGCAACTACACTTTTTTTCTTACTCTTCCAAGATATTAAGTTTCCTCCAACAAGTACACAATAACCAGAAGTGGATCACCTATCAATGGGTGAGCTTGCCCAATCGACATCTAAGTAACCAACTATCTGAACATGTCCTATGTTTTCATAAATTAGACATTTTCCTAAGAATTGGCTTACCACACTGAATGCAAAAGAAATGTCTAGATGGGTGACTATGAGGTAGTTTAATTTACCAACTAATCTTTTGTATCTCCCTGAATCTAAAAATGGCTCCCCGTGATTAGGCAAAAGTTTGACATTTGGATCCATAAGAATGTCAACCAGCTTGGCATTCAATATACTTGTCTTTTCAAGAATATCCATGGCGCATTTTCTTTGTGAAATTAGTAAGTCATCCTTAGATTGGACTACCTCAATACCCAAGAAGTAGCAGAGCTTGTCAAGATTTTTAGTTTGAAAGTAATGAGATAGATGTTGTTTCAACTAGAGTATGCCCTGCTGATCACTACCAATTATGACAATATCATCTACATAGACAATCAAGTAAATGCACACTTGGGTTGAGTGGCGATAAAAAAGAAAATGATCAGCTTCACTTCGAATCACGCCAAATTGTTGCACTACTATGTTAAATCTGGCAAACTAAGCTCAAGGAGATTGTTAAATACTATAGAGAGACATGTGAAGTCGACAAACCATGGTAAAGGACTCCTCCTGAGCAACAAACCCAGGTGATTGCTCCATATACACTTCTTCTTTAAGGTCGCCATGCAAAAAAACATTTTTAATGTCAAGTTGGTGCAGAGACCAATGTCTGATGGCTACAATAGAGAGGAGTAGTCTAATAGATGCCATCTTAGCCACAAGTGAGAAAGTATCACTGTAATCGAGGACAAAATTTTGAGTGTACTGTGTTGCCACCAAACGAGCTTTAAAGCGATCAATCTTACCATCAAGACCAACTTTCATCGTATAAAGCCAACAACATCTTACTAAAGACTTTCCATATGGTAAAGGAACCAATTATCAGGTACCACTACTCTGAGTGCACACCTCGTCAATCATTGCTTGTCTCCATCTAGGTGGGATAAAGTTTCACCTAGGGATTTAGGAATAGAAACAGAAGATAAGGAAGACAAACAAGTATAATGCAAAGGAGCGTTTCAAATGACCTCGGTATCACGAACGGGTGTAGGGACATGCCTAACCAATATGTCTAAAGAGGTTGTATAGTTGGAGGATCCACATGAGGAGTCTCAAGTAAGACAACGAGATGGGCCACCAGAGGTGTCTCAGGTGGGACATACGTAATAGGCTCTAATGGTAAAAGAGAAGGTGAAACACACTTTGATAGTTGCAGACAAAGGGTTAGGAAGCGACTCATAGTATGTAACAGACTCAAAAAATGTGACATCAGCCGATATGAGATATTGTCGAATAGTAAGATAGTAACAACGAAAACCTTTTTGGGACCGATGAAAACCAAGAAAGACACATTTTAGTGATCAAGTTGAAAGTTTGTCGAGACCAGGAATGAGATTGTGGACAACATGTAGATCCGAAGACACGAAGAAGAAGTGAGTGAGAGGGGTACGAGGGAAGAGAATCGAGTTAAGGACTTTGTTATCAAGAACAGATGAAAGCATGCGATTTATAAGATAACACGTCGTTAGAACATCGCCCCAAAAGCGAGAGTACGAGTGGTTTTAATAAGATGCTGATTTTTGCATTCGACTACCTCATTTTGTTGAGGTGTATGAGCAGAAGATGTTTGACGAAGAATGCCATTAAAGGTGATAAAATTTTGAAATTGATGGGACAAATATTTGCGGGCATTATCACTGCGCAAAATGTGAATGGATACACCAAATTGAGTTTTAATTTCCTTATAAAATTGTTCATAAGTAGAAAATAATTCAGACTTATTTTTCATTAAAAATAACCACGTACAATAGGAAAAGTGATCGGTAAAAGTAATAAAATATCTAGACTCAAGAGTGGAAATAGTACGAGAAGGACCCCAAACGTCTGAGTGTACTAAAGCAAACGGAAACGAAGTTTGTTAATTGGCTCGATCAGTGAAATAAATATGAGTCTGTTTCCCTAACTGAGACAACTCAGAATTTAAGCTAGATAATTAATTAGGTTAGGTACTAACTATTGAAGTTTGGGAAAACTTGGATGACCTAACTGAGCATGTATAGTAAGAGGAGAATCTGTGGTAGGGCACGCCGTTGATGGGTTTGAGAGATAATAAATCCCTTGAGACTGTGTTTGGGAACCATTGGCTGAGACTATCCAAACACCTTTGATGTAACAAGCTTAAAGCATAGTATGCTTAAGCTTGAGGGGGAGTGTTAAAATTCAGTGTGTTTTAATTATTCCTTGATTGTGCAACATCCTAGGTTAATTGTTAGTAGTCCTAGTCAATACAATTTCTTATGCATTGAATGTAATTATTGCAACATCATTCTAAATTGGAAGGTGTGTGATCCCATTAGAGATACAAGAAACACATAAATCACTTATTTTTACATGGTATCAAAGCAGTTCAAATTCTGTGACCCGTCTTTGTGCTTCACTACTGCTGCTGCCGACAGCACCACCTTTTTTCAGTCTTTTAATTTTTTGGCTTCACACAGTCATTTGTCGCCGTCAACGCTTGCTACCTTTCTAGCAACTCCAACTGGCTCTCTAGCAACTCCAGCTGCCTTTCTAGCAACCAGCCACGACGCTACAACTGCCTCAAAAGCGTTGCCTTCACTGTGCATTTTTCCAGTAACTTTTTTTTTTCTTTCAAACACAGTTGTCACTTGTTTTTTTTTTACTCTATTACAGTTGTGCCAACACCAGCTGCCCCTTTTCTAATGTGCATCCAAAACCAACAAATACCGTCGTGCAATCCTCTGGCGAGCACGACAGTGCTTTTCCCATCGCCAATCGACAATGCACACGCTGACACGCATGTCTGTCTTCTCTATGTGTGGGTCCCACGCGCCTCCACCAAATCCACACGTGAGAGCGCATGCACTTGTCTCCGACCACCTTATATGGGTCTTTCCATGATTTGGTGATTTTTTAGCAACCTCTCATCTTTCAACTCCTCTTTCGATATTGTATCTGCTGTTGCGAGAACTTAGTTTCATGAACAAGGGACCATTTGCTCAGTCAATCATTTTATTTCCATCGACCATCAACCCAGTGGTGACTGTATTCCCACATATGAATCAAATTAGTAGTGCTTTTTATTCCCACCGAAGTTCAATTCGGTGGTGACTCTATTCCCACATATGAATCATATTAGTAGCGCGTTTTATTCCCACCGATGATCAATCCAATGGTGACTCTTTCACACATGAATCATTAATGATGCATTCTCTTTTCAAACTACTCCAATAGTTGTCAACCTTAGTTCATTTTTTTTTTGTGATACAATATTTTGATGTAACAAGCTTAAAGCATAGTATGCTTAAGCGTGAGGTGAAGTATTAAAATTCAGTGTATGTTTTAATTATTTCTTGATTGTGCAACATCCTAGAGTAATTGTTAGTAGTCAATACAATTTCCTAAACATTGAATGTAATTATTGCAAACATTATAAATAGGAAGGTGTGTGATCTCATTAGAGACACAAGAAACACATAAATCACATATTTTTACAATAATAAATACCAAGATCATAAATATGTTTTCAACAATAATAATAATAAAAGCCAATTTATTTACCACAATAGTAAAATGGTGTCACAAGAACTGATTAACAAAAAATAGGACTCAAATTATAATGTCTTCTAAAATGAATTTGTTTTTAAAGTAAATAAATGAATAAAACATCCATCTTTAATTTAATTTGAAGTGCCTTCTGATCTTTATAAAATTTTGAAAAGATAACATTCACTCACTTTGAAAAGAAAAGATATCATCTCCCTATATATTTCAGAATAGCCAGCACATTCATTAGAGTACTAGTTTTGTGCATCTACAAGAATACCCTGGAAGGACAACATCTTTCGTTACCAAAATGAAAAAGGAAATACAATTATACACTGAAAATCATAAGGCTGAATTGAATTAAGTCACCACCTTGATGATCATAATGGCCGCATCCTTGTGCAAAACCTCGTTATATTCATGACAAGCAAAGCTCTACAAAATGTAAGACCTTATGAGAACTGAATGGCAAATATGGATGCAATTTATATGTATATAATATAAATAAAAAAATAAACATATGACTCAACAATCTACTAATATAGTATTTAGGATTGATTCATATGCAGTGACAGTATAAATATATTTTACACTATTAATCAATCACGGTTATTGGATCACTAAAAATATTTTACTTTAGCGTTGATCCTGATGAATCTCCAGAACTCAACTCATTTAAACTTTTTTATATATAAAAAAAATATTTTTTACTTTAATTATATCTAACTTAAAAGTCATACAAATGATTTATGATTGGTTTCCAATATAAAAAGTTTTACATCGAAAATGTACAAAAATTAATGTCATCAGTTTAAATTGAAAAAAATGATTAAAATTGCTTGTCTCAGAAAATGTTGGATCCAGACCTGAATACAATTAGGGCAACCTACATCTGCCGAACAGCGGCAACATGTCAGCACTTCTAGAGCAGCTTCCAGGAACTTTGTGAAATGAGGTTGAACCTATGAAACAATAAAAAGTATAATGAAACGAATATGTTGGCCATTGCTTGGCACATGCGATGACTGCTAAACCTTAAACGAGTCTATTGTAAGAGGTTATTGATATCCAAAACCGCCAAAGCATCACATATATATACAAACAAGTATTATAGCAAAAAACAATAAAAAGTATAATGAAACGAATATGTTGGCCATTGCTTGGCACATGCGATGACTGCTAAACCTTAAACGAGTCTATTGTAAGAGGTTATTGATATCCAAAACCGCCAAAGCATCACATATATATACAAACAAGTATTATAGCAAAAAACAACAAAACTTTTACCACTATAAAAAGTTTGCTACATGAATCAATTGATGTCATAATAAATTTCTGTGTATTAAAAATCTAAAGATAAGCCATTTATTTTTCTATCTCGTCTAATCCTTCTACACATCCAACACAACATTGTAATGATAATTAGTTTCTCACGTGGTAGCATTTTACCTTCCAATACGACGTCTGAAAATCATTGATCTTACAGTTAAACGATAAAACATTCCTGGTAGCTTGAGGTTTACATTTTTATCACATAAAACACTTGAGACCCTCCTCCATTTCATCTACCCCACTTGAATAAGATAGTTTACATCTCCCTCTATTTCACTGTCGTTTTGTAAAATGGTTTACTCATCATTGTAATATTCTCATTGCTATGACAATGAGTTCATTTTCTTGTTGACTCTAACTTCCAACATTGTGTCATACAACATTAAACAGGTATTAATGAAAAATAAAGAGAAAGGAAACAAAATATCATTTGATTGCCAGATTTCTCATGTTACATACCTGTACTGAAATTCCGGACCCTCCAGGATGTTGATCATATATTAAGATTCTTTCAGGATAATATCGGCTGTCATGAGGATTTGGACACTCAGGACCCAAGTCAGACAAGTTGCACACTATATGTCTGCAAGTACAGACGTCATTATATAGACATGATGAACAAGAATAACAGTTTTGTCAGCAGGAAAGAGGAACCGGTCTTATTTCATACTCAGTTAAAATGCCAAACCATTTAGCAAGACATGCAAAATATTCTTAGAAAAATGGAAAAAATAACATAAGAGCTTTACATATGTACTAATACTAACAGATAATGCGAAGTATAACCAACAATGTACAGAACATGGATGGAAGAAATAACGCTTTTGTATATCATGTTTGTGATGCAAAAACTTTATGATTAACATTTGTATGTTTTAAAATTTTGGTTGGGCCTAATCAACCCTGCAAATCTGACTTGTAAGGTGGGGGATGTCTCCCACTTATAAACATATTTTCAGATCATATCTCATACAAAGTGACACTTTTAACACACTCTCCTCACGCCCTAGACAAGACATTTGAAGGGTGACCCGAGTGGCCTAATAGCAGAGTAGACCTAACTTAACCATACAAAATCAGCTTAAAATTTAGGTTGGCCCTAAATCAACCATACAAAACCGGCTTAAAATTTGGGTCGGGTCTAACTCAACCATACGAAACCAACTTGTAAGGTGAAGGGTGTTTCACTTATAAACACATTTTCAGACCATATGTCATACAATGTGCAACTCTTAACAATACGAAACTGATAGAATTTGGTATTTATGATTCAGAAAATTAAGGAATAAACATACAATTTATTACTTTAACCACTGGAGAATGAATCTCAAAACAGAGGAAGTTGTAGTACAAATTACAAACACTCACAAACTTGACTGAAAGAGAATAGAAAGATAAAGGAAAACAGTGACTACAATTGCTCACCAAGATGTTCGAGAGCTTGGTCTCTCCTTTCCAAGAATTAGAGAGCTTGGCCTCTCCCTCCCATATCCACTCAATAATTATCCTATCATCACTTTCCCCTTTCCTTTCTCTATTTATAACTAAAACTAAACAACATAACTGACAAATAATAAAAACATAACTGTCCATAACTACCAGAATTATTGTACACTAATAAGATGTCCAACAGAAACTTACAAAGGCACTACGTGTAAAACAGCATGAGAGGCTGCATGCAAACCTCCACGGAAATCATAATTTTGCTTGACCACTGCTTCTTTTATTGATTGTGGCACAGGAATCCAGACTGCCTTTTAACGGCAACAGAACACAACAAAGTTAATACCAAAACATGTCTTATAAGGATAATAAATAGAAAGTTGCCATAAAAAAATCCTAACAGTGCCCATGTCCACCTGTGACTCGTAGGAATATTGAGGAAGTGCTAGATCAACAGCATCAATGATTTGATTGCTTCCTCTCCAAATACGATAAAATCCAAACCAAGTAGTTGTTACTTGGCAAACATTAGCACGGGCATTTGTTTTTGGAAACATAGTAGATTCAATTACTGGATAAGCCTGAGAATAGAAGGGACATAGGTTTACAAAGAACTGAACATCACTAGCATTATCACTCTGATATAAGGTGAAAGTATAAATTTTAAATTCTAATATTCTATGCATATGTAGACTTTTCAGTGAATATAAGTATGATATACCTGAATATTTTATAGATTCCAGTAAAATGACCAAGCCTTAATTGGCTTGATTGTCATTGATACTACTTTTTAGCAGTTACTGTGACATATGGATTTCAGAAGTATATTTTTCCTGATTAAAATATGTTAGGCATGAGTGATGAGAGCATAATAAAGAGAATAAGGTCCAGATCATTTGTTAGTTCTTAGCATTTTGTGAGATTATTTGGACAACACATCTTCAAGAGTTGAAATTTATTAGTTGATCCACATAAATTTCAATTGATAATGAAGTGTGTAGAAATTTCTCAAGTGTGTTGCTAGTATTACATGAAACATGGAGATATGCAACAAATGAAATTAAGTTGTGATAATCAAACAAAATTTCATATAGCCTTTAATCCCCTATTTCATGAAATAACCAAGCAAATTAAAATTGGTTGTCACTTTTTTGACAGAGAGTACTTTCTTAGGAAGTTATAATTGAATCTATTTGCACAAATGATTAATTAACAGACAACTTAAGAAAGTTTCATTGGCGACCTCGAGTTCATCATGTTTCTTACAAGCTTGGAGCATTTGATCAATATGCCTCGAGTCAACTTGAGGGGAGGTGTTGAAAACAGTAGTAGAAATTAAAAATTAATAAAAAATCCGCAGATCTACAGGATCATGTATATGGGAAATAACATCCTAAATTATCATCTTGTAAATACTACTATATATTATATTTGTTTCTATATTTATATTAATACTGTGCTTGTTGACTACTATTCACCCAAGCAATTAAGAAAATATCTTCATTAATATTCTCCAAGACCGTTTTCCAAGTGCAATGATCAAGAATCAACTTTGAAAATCTAATTAAAATGATCGGGTATCAGCAACGGCTACCATGCACAAGTCAGACAGATGGTGTATGGTGCACAACTAATTTTAGCTTTTGAATTTATCTATCTTCACAATGATATGGTGTATTATCTACACCATATCATTTTCCTAGCTACATGCTACCTTCAAACCCCACAACTCGTCTTCCCACTGAGTAAACAATAATTTCTCTGCCGCCTTCAACAGTGTATAGCAAGTGGTCGCTGCCACAGAGCCTCCAAGACACAGGGAGCCTATCAAACTCCCTCACATTTGGAAAACCTTACCCACACCAAATCTCAATAGTGATGGAGCTTAACAAACTTCTAGGAGGTGGTTGATTTAATTTTCTAACAATCTGGATATAGGATTCATAAATTTGTTGCAATAGAGGGCTTGAACTGAAAGAGGAAAGGTTTAGGGAAAATTTTGAAACTCAAGTTGGGAATCAATTGGAGACTGTAACAATCACAAGTGTTGTTGGGGATATTAACATGATTGAATTATAGGGAACAAGTCAAAGTTAATTGATGATAATAGTGAGGAGGAGAAGGTTGTGGAAGGTTATGGAACGGGGAAGAGAATTCGAGAAGGAACATTTAGATTTGGAGAATGCAACTACAAATGATTTGGAATCTAGGAAGAAAATCAAGTCCCCTGGTTTTGATGCATTGAAACTTTTGTTGGAGAATTCTCGTGAAGATGAACTAGATGTAGTGTGGAGGGTGCACCGTTAGGTTTGGTAGAACCTTATGATCGAATGGTAAAAATTAGTCTTGCATGGTGCACCATTTAATTAAACTGTGCACATTACATATTGCCTCAGGTAGCATCCCTATTGATCATTAAAGGAATTATAAAAATGATAAACTGATAGTCTTAAAAAAGATTTAAGAAGAATCAACTTTGACAAACTAGCTTACAAAGTATTAATTTCGTTGAAATAATCAAGCCTCAATACTAATTTTAGGAGTATTTTTTACTGATTAATATTTTTTATATTAGCAATAACGGTTACAAACCTGCAAAAAAGAACAGAGGTAGTATTATATTGTATGTATCTTATCAATATATTGCAAGATGATAAAGAGAATTTCATTCTCTGAACCTTTAACCCATATTTCACCATTCGTAGTTTCTTGAATTATGTAAAGTACATTTTATTAATCCGTATTTATGACATACATTAAACACAGTTTTCACTTTACTATCACACAGACTTGAGCAAGTAATATCAATAATTCACGTTGAGATCTGTCACCCGCATTAGATATCCGGGGCATGAGCGTGTGTGCTGAGAACCCACAATGACCGACCATATGCATAAATTAGTGCTTAATAATTCATGTTGAGATCTGTCATCCCTTAAGCTAGCATTCAGGGTTGGGTTAGCCTGGTCCAAATTCTAGGATGGTATCTACAGCCACCTATAACCACCAAACAAGTTCTATAACTACATTGTTACAAATTCTACAGCCACCTAGGGATATGGCCAAATCAATCCTTGTAAGACTTGGGCACTCATATCACCCTTTGAGATAGCTTTTGTGGTTGAGTTATGCCTAGCCAAAAACTAAAAAATTCACAAATAATTTTCCAATGAGTATGTGCATATGATGAGCTTTCACAAGTCTAAAGAACAAAAATCAATTGTGTCCATATTTAATCATAATTAAATGCCAAAAGTTAAAAAGATAATGCAAACGATCTCTACAAAAATGAAGATCACATACAATATTACCCCCAATGACATGAATATCAGTATAATCTCGAGTCTTTGTATAATACTTCAGATCAGCCTCTTTGCAGAAAGCAGTTTTGCTAGATAGATCTAATTTTTCAACCAAATAGGTTTTCCCCTGACGCAAGTACACTGCACCATCATATACCTGAATCAAGTAAAACATAAATACACTTTATGAGGTATTGATGACAAACAGAAGACAAATTACCCTTTTAATCTACAAAAGACAGCGATGTCCTTTTTCCACATATATCAGTAGGTAGAATTAAATACCTGAAAGAAAGCCTTACTTTCCTCTATCTCTTCAAGGACTTCTTTCTTTTTCTGATCTATGACACTGTATCTAACAGTTTCTATAGCTCGGATATTGACTGCATGTGAAGGTAATTTCTGGAAGAAAAAAAAAATAAGGTACCATGAAAAACAAGAAAAAATTGTCATCGTACAATGTCCAAATATTTCTAAGTAAACTACACCAGAAAGACATTAAACCTAATTTGTTTAAGAATCTCATATACCTCGGGACCAATGTAGTTCCAAATTCTAGAAGAATCAGACAGATCAGAACATACGTATCCTCTATCTTTTAAAGAATTCAAAGCACTCTCTAAGCAAGCACCAAAATACTTCTCATCATACTGCACACTTAGAGGGTGTTCATGAGCTGCACAGACCAAATGCTGTTCAAGAACCTGACCAGAGTCTGTCATTATTAGAACAAACTGTTCCATTTGTTAAAAACTCAACATAAATAATCATGAAAAGACTATTTCTAAATATTAAGAACCTGCTTGTTTTGGGAATCAATATGACAGCATTCAATTGGTCTTTCAAAAAGTTTCCTAGGATTTTTCATGAAGTATTGATCAAGTGGTCCACCAAATGCAACATAGACAGCTAGAGATGGCCTATCTCTCCTCCCACCCCTACCAGCTTGTTGCCACAAGCTAAAAGTACAAAAAAAATTTTTGGAAAATAAAAAGGAAATCAGAAACCCTTGCACACAAGAAACTATTATAAAGGACAAGGTTATCAAATAAAAAAGGAAAATACCTTGCAATACTACCAGGAAATCCTAGATGCAGAGTGACATCAATTTCTCCAACATCAATGCCCAATTCAAGAGCATTAGTTGCAGCGACACCACAAATTTTACCACCAAAAAATGCACTCTCTATCTTTCTTCTTTCCTATCAATGTGAAGAAGCCAATAATAAGTCTCACGATACCATATAATCACCAAAACTGAACATCCCGATAACAAAACAGAAAGGAAAAAAACATTAATGAGCGCTGCTATTGGATTTAAATCAAAAATGTTCAAATAGAGAACCTAACTTCAATGGAGAATGATTTCATTGCTTCCAACATTCACAAGTATAAAAAATACATTGAATTATCAGTGAACATAGAATTAATAAACAATGCCACCACAATAAAAGAAATATAAAAAAAAAATGGTATGCCCAAGAAATAAATTGGTAGGTACCAGATAAATCTACATTAGAATTAGGAAGTAATGGAACTCTGCTCCTTAAAAACAATTAACAGTTCCTCTTTAAAAATGGGTATGAAAGATAGAAATGCAGAAAACTAGAGAATAAAATAAGAGATGGCTCCTGCCACAAGCTGCTAAGGTTGTCAAAACCCCAGAATATTCATTAACCACCTACATCCCCCTCACTCCCTTTATAACTGTAGAAGTGTAGAGATATTTTAATTTGAAATATAATGTGATGATACTATCCTTGAAAATATTCTGTTGTAACAAATATGACAGATTTAGATCAGATTAGAAATTGTTGAAATCCTTATCTTCGATTATACATATATGTTGGTTACAATTCTGTCCATTAAGGGACAGCTGTACAGTTTTTTAATCATAAAGATATTCTCTTACCATTATAATATCTTTCTTTATTGTAATTAATTGAGTTAATTAGGATTTAATTAGATTTCTCATTAAGTTGTACTCCCTAGGCTATTTATACCATTTGTATTTGTACAAAATCAATAAAAACACAATATTTTCACATGGCATCAGAGCTACAGTTCTGATCCGATAAAAAAAAAATTAGGGTTTTCTCATGGAAGAAAAACAGAGCAGTTCAAGCAGCCTAGATGCTAACCCTAAGGCAGCAGCGACTGGAAACACCACTAGTCATCATGAAACAATTATCATTACTAGCTACAAACTCAATGGGCAGAACTACACACAGTGGTCTAGATCTATCCGCATCTTCCTCCAAGGAAAAGGAAAGGAAGACTACATCACTGGCGAGGCTAAGCAGCCAAATAATACTGATCCAAGCCATGAAAAATGGAAACTTGAAAACAGTCTTGTTATGACATGGTTGCTCAACTCCATGACTAATGAGTCTGGTGAAAATTTCATGTATTATGACACTGCTGCAGAAATATGGAAGGCAGCCATGGAGACCTACTCAAATGTGGACAACACCTCAGCCATATTTGAGATCAAAAGTCTCTTACACAATCTTCGACAAGGAGATTCTTCGGTCATCGAGTACTATCATACACTCACAAAATACTGGCAGCAACTTGACATCTATGCAAACATAGAGTGGAAGTGCATAGATGATGACAAAATCTACAAGAAACTGGTCGAGAAGGACAGAAACTTTCAGTTCCTATTGGGACTGAATAAAAATTTGGATGAAGTGAGAGGGAGGATTCTTGGAACTAAGCCTCTCCCTAGCATTCGTGAAACATTTGCAGAAGTGAGAAGGGAAGAAAGCAGAAGGAAAATCATGTTGGGAAGTCAAAGTGCAAGTTCAAACATTGAAGGCTCTGCACTTGCAGTAAGAGGTCCACCAAAGAGAGGTAGAGGATGGTGCGATCACTGCAAGCGACCTGGACATACGAAGGAAACTTGTTGGGTGCTTCATGGAAAATCCACGGATCTAAAACCACGATTCAAGGACGCGCGCAGATATGCTGCTGCTGATGAAAGTAAGTCCAAAAACATTGCAGAGGCCAGTCCTTTCAACAAAGAACAAATAGAGATATTGCAGAAATTGATGCAACAGGCACTGCAAAACACTAGTACCTCTTCTTCCACTACTACATTTGCCCAAAAAGGTAATTTTTTTGCTGCCCTTCATGTAAATCACCAGAAAACAGACTCTTGGATTGTTGATTCTGGTGCCTCGGATCACATGACTGGGGACATCAATGTATTTAGTAAATACACTCCATGTCAAGATGAATCTTTTGTCCGGATAGCAGATGGTACCACCTCCAAGGTAGCTGGTAAAGGTTCAGTGGTTATCTCCAAAGATATTACTCTTGATTCAGTTTTACATGTTCCTAAACTAGATTGCAGTCTATTGTCTATCTGTAAATTAACCAAAAACTTAGGATGTGTTGCTAAGTTCTTACCACATTTGTGTGAATTTCAGGATATGAATTCGGGGAAGATGATTGGCAATGCTGAGGAAAGTGCAGGGCTTTACTTCCTTAAAATTGAAGACCAAAATAAGAGATCCTACAAGGCTGCCCTTATGTGTTCATCAAAGAATGATAATGATGTAATGTTATGGCATTATCGCCTAGGACACCCAAATTTTATGTATTTGAAAAAAATGTTTCCAACTTTATTTAATAAAGATTCTGGTTCTTTCAAATGTGAAGTGTGCGAATTAGCCAAACACACCAAATCCCATTATTCTATACAACCTTATAAGCCGTCTAAACCTTTCGCACTCATTCATAGTGATGTGTGGGGACCTTCAAGAGTAAGCAATGTTAGTGGATCAAGGTGGTTTATTACCTTTATTGACGACCATACAAGAGTCACTTGGGTGTTCCTCATGAAAGAAAAATCAGAAGTTGGGAGTATATTTGAGAACTTCCATAAAATGGTCCAAACTCAATTTCAAAGCAATATTCAAGTACTAAGAACTGATAATGGAGGGGAGTACTTCCATCACACCCTTGGTAGTTACCTTACCAAAAATGGCATTATACACCAAACATCATGCTCATACTCTCCACAACAGAATAGGACAGCAGAGAGGAAAAATAGACACCTATTGGAAGTCACTCGAACCCTTATGTTGTCCATGAACGTACCTAACCATTTTTGGGGAGATGCAGTCCTCTCCTCATCCTACCTTATAAATAGAATGCCCTCCAAAACGCTCAACCTAAACACACCACACCAAACTCTCTTGTCCCTTTATCCTTCGACCAAACTCCTCACAAATCTTCCACCGAAGATTTTTGGATGTACTGCCTTTGTACATGACCAAAAGCCTAACCATAATAAGTTGGACCTGAAAGCCATCAAGTGTATCTTCTTGGGATACTCTCCTACCAAGAAATGATACAAATGCTACTGCCCCCAAAAAAGACGAATCTATCACACTATGGATGTTACCTTTTTTGAAGACAAGGCCTTTTATCCCAAAGTTGACATTCAGGGGGAGAAAGTTACAATTGATGAACACCAACCTTGGGAAATTACAATACCAGAATCTGTCCCACATGAACCTGTCTTAACCACCCCATCAGAGTTTGTCCAAATCCTACCTGAATATGTTCCTGAATCTGTCCAAATCACTAAAAACACAGAATCTGTCCCAATAATTGTTGAACCTGAACTGGACCAGCAAACAACCACTCTTGAGGTTACCAAGTCAACAAATGGAGCATCAATAATTGGTCCAAAAGGAAAACCAAATGGACGAAAAGAACTGCAAGTATACATAAGGAAGAAGAACAAGCAGCAAACCTTTGAGGAAGTAGTAGCATGCACTCTTCCAAAGCAGAACCAAGACTCTACCCAAAAAGGTAGCATTAACTCTTCCTCTAATTTATCTGATAATGTCACTAATGACCAAGACTTAGACTTACCTATTGCTATGAGAAAGGGAGTAAGGTCTTGTACCAAACACCCAATTGCAAATCATGTTTCTAGTGAAAAATTATCGCAGGGATACAGAAACTTCATCAGCTCTATGGACAGCATCGAAATTCCTCAAAACTTTCATGAAGCTGTCCTAGTTCCAGAATGGAAAGCTGCTGTAATGGAAGAAATTAAGGCACTTGAAAAGAATGACACATGGCAGCTCTCCCACCTACCAGAGGGGAAGAAGACAGTTGGATGCAAATGGATATTCTCGGTAAAATACAATGCAGATGGGAGTGTAAACAGGTACAAAGCTCGGCTGGTGGCAAAAGGATTCACCCAATCTTATGGGGTGGATTATGAAGAAACCTTTGCACCTGTAGCAAACTTGAATTCAGTTCGTGTACTCCTTTCTCTGGCATAAATTTGAATTGGCCACTTCACCAGTTAGATATAAAAAATGCTTTCCTAAATGGTGAACTTGAAGAAGATGTCTACATGAGAATACCACCTGGACTTGAGACATCAGAAAATTCAGGCAAGGTATGTAAACTCAAAAGTTCACTATACGGACTCAAGCAATCCCCTCGGGTTTGGTTTGATAGGCTCACACGAGTAGTTAGGATGCATGGCTTCTCCCAATGTCAAACTGACCACACAATGTTCTTAAAGCATTCAAAGGAAGGCAAGGTAACCACCCTCATTGTCTATGTGGATGACATTATTATTACAGGTGATGATTAAACTGGAATTGAAGGACTGAAAATGATTCTAGCTAAGGAATTTGAAGTCAAAGATCTTGGTCGATTAAGGTATTTTCTGGGAATGGAAATGGCACGGTCCAAACATGGAATCTATTTATCTCAAAGGAATATATACTTGACTTACTTCAAGAAACAGGGATGTTAGGATGCAGGCCAACAGACACACCTATGGAATCCAATGTGAAAATTGGAGAGGAAAAGGAGAGTCCACCTACTGACAAAGAAAGGTATCAAAAATTGGTTGGGAAACTTATCTACCTAACCCACACGCGACCAGATATTGGTTTTTCTGTTAGCATGGTTAGCCGCTACATGAATGACCCGAGGGAGGCTCACATGAAAGCAGTTAACCGCATCCTGCAATATCTAAAAAAGGCACCAGGGAAGGGGCTGCATTTCAAGAAGGATACAAGCAGAAAAATAGAAATATTCACTGATGCAGATTGGGCAAGCTCAGTGACTGATAGGAGATCAACCAGTGGGTATTGCTCCTTTGTATGGGGCAACTTAGTGACATGGAGAAGTAAGAAACAATCTGCGGTTGCTAGAAGCAGTGCAGAAGCTGAACTTAGGTCCATGACACATGGGATTTGCGAGGGGATGTGGCTGCAAAGGATGCTGGCAGAACTACATGTTTACACTGACCATGAAGTAAGCCTGTTGTGCGATAATAAAGCTGTCATAAGCATTGCTAAAAATCCTGTGCAACATGACAGAACAAAGCATGTGAAAATTGATAGACACTTCATCAAGGAAAAAGTTGACAATGGGCTAATTTCTCTCCAGCACACACCTTCAAGCCACCAAATTGCTGATATCTTGACCAAGGCACTTTCTAGAGCCATCTATGAAAACTTAAGATTCAAGTTGGGCATGATTGATATCTATGATCCAACTTGAGGGGGAGTGTTGGTTACAATTCTGTCCATTAAGGGACAGCTGTACAGTTTTTTAATCATAAAGATATTCTCTTACCATTATAATATCTTTCTTTATTGTAATTAATTGAGTTAATTAGGATTTAATTAGCTTTCTCATTAAGTTGTACTCCCTAGGCTATTTATACCATTTGTATTTGTACAAAATCAATAAGAAACACAATATTTTCACAATATATGCCTAAATTATTATGCATAAATACATTGAGAGTAAATTCAGAACCAGTTTCAGTCTTTCTCTCTGAAGACGAGCGGGTATTAGAACTTTTTGGAACCTGACTCATGAAGTCTGGCCCTCTAATAATTTGATGATAACAAAGTCATTTGTCATGATCTTAATCCTTCTTGGCCTTCACAGGGATTTTGAATATGTGTAGAACCAAATTCTGACAAGTCTTAGTTTTTCCACCACAGAAGAACTTGGCAGTTGCCTGCTGCAAGTCCCTCATCCAAAGGTGCTATCAAGAGTTGGCTCTCAACCAGGTTCAAAATCCTTTGCACATCATTGACCATGTACTTTTTAGTCGATTGTGGAAGAAAAAAAATTGTCAAAAAATTTATAATTCATTGACCATGTAATGAACTGAGTGAACCAAGTATTTGCATGTCATTAACTGTGTGGCATTACGCAAACAGTATCATACAGTTTCGACCATATGGTGTCAACTAGTGTCAGATTAGTGGGAATGTTTTGAAATCCAGTTACATCAACATGTCATGCAGACAGATTGTATGCGCACACATAAGTATACAATTGCACAAACACATATTAAATGCCAAATTTGTAACCAGAAAAGGTGAAGAATGAAGTAAAATTGACCTCTGCAATGTAGCCACCACGATACACACATATGGAGTCCAGTAGATGCGGGGCTGTCTCGTGAAGAATCTCACGTCTGTGTCATTTTAAATCAATTCAATTGTGAGAGAACCTTCCTTTCGTAACAACTAAATAGCCATTAACTTGAATTCCAAAATGGATATCAGATGACAAACAGAGGTTAGGAAAAGCAAACAATTCTATCCCAACATCAATTCTACCAAACTACACAAGTAGATGAAATTAATTTTACATACGTATAGGATAAAACAAGCTCGCAAAGTTTCCGTGATTTACAAAATGCAATGCAGCGAAGACCATGTTGAACCATTTCTGCAAGAAGGCGTGAAACATCCACGATTGGGCTGCAAAAATAATAACAGGGCACAATGCATGAAAACTTCAGTTACATAAGAATACTATAAACGTTGAGAAAATGTGTACAAAATGTAAACTTATTCAGTATCAACAATTTCATATTTACTTGATTCGATGGTAAAGATTACATCTATTATGGAGGACACTGTAAAATATACTTTACGCTCAAAGTTAACTACTCTAAATTTGAAGATGAAATTACGAAAGAGAAATGGTCCAACAACGTGAAAAATAGAACAATTAGAAGGGGAGAAAAACTATCCACATCAATGTCCTGTTTTACATTGTTGAGAGCTGAGAATTAGACGGGGAATACACTCCTTTAATTTGTGAGACCACGAAGAACGAACATCATAGACTTGTTATCATACTTGTTTAGCATCTTGAAAGATCATCACTAGTCATGACTAACTTCTTCAATGGTGGACTATGTTCTACACAAATATGACGGGATGTCACGGTCCATCAATTAAAGTGTCACCAATCACCAAATTGTATGCCACATAATACAAACAATTAAGAGCAATGTACAGGTATATAGTCTATTTCAGAACCAAATACATCACAGGACTTTATGGTGTTGATTGATCCATATAGTAAACACCACCTTGGGGGAACAAGCTTGGTTGTTCTGTTGTTGTATCAGCCCAAGGTAAAGGTTTCCTGCGCAGCGCATTAAGCATACATTGAACCTAGAGAGCTAGTATGAGATGAAATATTAAAGGTATAAATAATTTCGAAGGCTCCATCTAATATTAGCTTCAGCTTTAAGAAAAGTTGGTCAGTAACACTTGACTCAAGCTTGAACTGTGTTTTCATTAATCAAAGGAAGCAGGTCAAAATCAGCTTGCATGCCTCAAATCAATAATTGCTAAATTTCATAAGGTTATACATATGGGGATTATCACCTTGAACGAACAAAATTATCATTTTCATCCGCCAACTCATCATTATCCATTGCAAACTGAGCTTTCTTCAATATCTGCAGTCAAGTAGCAACGGCATTTAGTTTGTTAAAATATGTCTTCAGTTAGCACTACTATAGCTACATCACTCAACAAAAACAATAGAACTTCAACACACAGCTTTCGGGCGCAAAACAGGATTCCAAAGGATGAAAAGTTTTCTTGCAGATGGACTTCCATCATTCTGAAATAACTCTACTGTAGGTAAATTTGCAAGTTCCTGGAACATAGAAATTCATGGTTAGTGCAGCAGTATAGTAGTTTTAAGAAGGTTACAAAACAAACTTATAATCACATAAAAGACAACATAAGCATGAATGTTGATAGAACCCTAAGAATAACAACAGTGTACGTAATGTAAGGAGCCAAAGGGAGTATAGGGAATCATAGCCAGGAGAAAGCGAAGGCAATGTCACGTCTAAGTTACTAATTTCTGAGTAAGCAAAGGGTGGGGAGAGAGGGAGGATTCTACTGTCTTCAGTTATTTGATCTGATAGTGGGGGTGGTGCATAACAGGGTGGCAATCGCCTAGAACCTTGACAAGAGACTAAGCACCCTCTAACTGCTTGGGATATTTTTCTTTCTCAGCATTATACTTCTTTTCTCTCGTTTTCCATATTCATATTCTATTATCACCTTAATACAGGCCTAAAATCAGCATAAATATAATGAATTTCATTTCTATTATCGCTATTGTTGATTATGATATCAAAATCAGAATTATATTCTGATTTTATACAGTTATTAGTATATATTAATTAAGATTTCTGTTTTAATTTTATTTCCTATTTAGGGATAGCATTTATAGGGAAAATCAATTTCCTGATTTTCAGCTCTATTTGATTGTACATAATTAATTTCCTGTCCTATTTATATCTCCTCATGTAATCAGTTTTAGTATCAAGTGAAAATACAATCACTTTTCCGCATGGTATCAAAGCTCGATCTCAATCGTTCCTAGTCTCTATCACTGACCCAGCCATGGAAGGAGAGCAAACAGAAGGTACGCCCAAGGAGACTGGCATAACTCGTGAGTTCAACTGAAGGGACTGCACTTCTTATCACTGGCCACAAGTTAAATGGCCAAAACTACCTTCAATGGGAGAGGTCTGTCCGAATCTTTCTCCAAGGGAAAAGGAAAGAGGGCTACGTCATAGGAGACTGCAAAGAGCCCAAGAAACGAGAACCCAAACCTCCAAAAATGGCAACTGGAGAACAGTTTAATCATGTCATGGCTGCTCAATACCATGAAAAATGAAATTGGAAAAAATGTCATGTACTATGATACTGCCAAAGATATGTGGAATGCAGTAAAAAAGACATACTCCAACGTGGACAATACATTTGCCATCTTAGAAATTAGAAACCTTCTCCATGATCTGAAACAGGGGTGATTCTTCTGTCATGGAATACTTCAACACCCTTAGTCGATATTGGCAGCAACTAGATACATATGAAGAGGTAGACTGGAATTGTACGAATGACTGAGAAAAAGTACAAAGAGCTGGTAGAAAAGGATAGAATCTACAAATTTCTATTGGGGTTTAACAAAGATCTTGACGAAGTGTGTGGAAGAGTGTTTGAAACCAAACCACTTCAAAAAATCCGAGAAGTGTTCTCAGAAGTGAGAAGAGAAGAAAGTAGGAGGAAACTCATGTTGGGAAATCCTATTTCATCCCTATCAATTGAAGGTTCAGGAATGGCAGCAAAGGGAAATCAATTTCACCCAAACAAGGAACTGGCCTGGTGTGAACTATGCAGGAAACCTTTTCACACTAAGGACACTTATTGGAGTATTCACTGAAAGCCGTCAGAAGCGAAACCATTCCGCAACAAGGAAAACCGAGGCAATGCAGCACATAACCCACAAGAAACAGAGGATAAACATGATCCATCTCCCTTCAGCAAAGAACAAATGGAAGCTCTGCAGAAAATGCTCCATCAGACTATGCTTACTGCAATGAAAAATGGTACAGTGCAATAGCTCAAAAAGGTAATTTTTTGCATGCTTTACACACTAGACCAAAAAAAACATAATCATGGATCATAGACTCAAGAGCCTCAGATCACATGACTGGAGATATAACTGTATTTGACACTTATTCTCCTTGTCATAATAACTCCACTATTCGGATTGTTGATGGTATCCTGTCAAAAGTTACTGGTACAAGTTCAGTTGTTATTTCAAAAAATTATTATTCTAGATTCTATATTATATGTGCCCAAACTTGATTGCAATTTGTTGTCTATTAGCAAACTTACCAAAGATTTGAAATGTGTCACTAAATTTTTCTTTGATCTATGTGAATTTTAGATTTTGGAGTAATGCTAAAGAATGTGTTGGACTCTACTACCTGCAAGTTGAAGATTATTCTAAAGAACTCAAAGTCAGCTCTTGTGTAGTAGCTTCTCCAAATAATGAAAAGTCTAGAATGCTGTGGCACTATCGATTAGGTCACCCAAATTCATGTACTTAGAGAAAATGTTTCCCTCATTATTCAATAAAAATCTAAGGAATTTTCAATGTGAAGTTTGTCAATTATCCAAACATACCCGAAGCACATACTCGCCTCAACCATATAAACCCTCTCAACTTTTCTCTTTAATTCACAATGATGTAGTGGCGCCATTTTGAGTCAACAACATTACTGGTGCTAGATGGTTTGTTACGTTCATTGATGACCACACAAGAGTCACATGGGTATTTCTTATGAAAGAGAGATCAAAAGATGGAAAATTATTTAAGTTTTTTTACAATATGGTGCAAACATAATTCCAAACAAAAATTTAAGTGCTCAGGACTGACAATGGCCGCGAATATTTTAATTCAGCACTAGAGTCCTACCTTAAAACCCATGGAATTATACACTAGAGTTCATGTGTAGATACCCCCAACAAAATGGGGTCGCAGAGAGGAAAAATATGCACCTTTTGGAAGTAACAAGATCTCTTATGCTAGCCACCAATGTACCAAAACATTTTTGGGGAGAAGCTATTCTTTCAGCCACCTATCTCATAAATAGGATGCCTTCACGTATCCTTAATTTTGACACCCCTTATTCCACTCTCCAAACTCTTTTTCCAGCAGAATTCTCACCTTAATTCCCTTGAAAATATTTGGATGTTCCTAAACCCTTATTGCAGCAAACTTGACCCAAAATCAATAAAATGTGTTTTTCTTGGCTATTCACCTCACCGAAAAGGATATAGGTGCTACCCCCACAACTAGAAGATTTTACCACACTATGAATGTGACTTTCTTTGAGAATCAACCTTATCATTGAAAAGTTGGAATTCAGGGGGAGAATACATTAAACCTGAACGGAAACGCATCATTCCAATTTTGGGGATTTGAGATGACCGAACCTGTTCTTGAAATTGAAGAAAGTAAAAGGCAAAATATTTTCATATTTTATTACTACAGCCCTAAACTATTGATATTGGAAAAGAAATTACAATAGTAATACTGAGTAATAATGACATAATCATAAAATTAAAATAAACAAAATAACATCAAATAAAAGAGAATCAAATCTGATTTCCCTTGATTCTTCAACACCCCTCTCAAGTTGGTGCCTAGATATCTGTCATGCATAACTTGACTATAAGTCGCTCAAAATTGGGTCTTGCAAAACTTTTTGTCAAGATATCAACAGTTTGCTGATTGGAAGTCACAAATAGAAAATATAATTTCAGCATCAATGTTTCCTTTTATGAAATGGCGATCAATCTCAATGTGCTTGGCTCTATCATGTTGTACAGGGTTGTGAGCTATACTTCCTGCTGCTTTGCTATCACAACAATTTTTAGGGTGAGTCAACTTTCATTTTCAGTTCATCCAAGAGTTTACGAATCCACAAAAGTTTACAGATTTCTTGAGTCATTGCTCTGAATTTGGCTTCTGCGCTGCTTCGAGCAACAACCCCTTGTTTTTTATTTCTCCAAGTGACTAAATTTCCCCAAACATAGGCACAATATCCAGTAGTAGATTTTCTATCAGTAACTGATCATGCCCAATCAACATCTGTAAATCTAGACGCTTCTCTATCATTAGTTTTCTTGAAGTACAAACCCTTTTCAGGATTGGATTTCAAGTACCTTAAGATTCGATAAACTACCTCCAAGTGTTATTCATTGGGAGAATGCATGAATTGACTTACAACACTCACAGAGAAAGCGATGTCAGGTCTAGTGTGGACTAGATAAATAAATTTGTCAACCAACCTCTGGTATCTTCCAATCTCAACAGGAACACTGTCTTTCTCCCAAAGTTTAGCATTGAATTCCATAGGAGTCTCTGCTGGTCTACACTCACTCCTCTCAGTTTCTTCCAAGAGATCTAGGATGTATTTGAGAAACAACAATCCCTTTCTTTGAGCGAGCAACTTCCATACCAAGAAAATATTTAAGCGCGCCTAAATCTTTGATCTCAAATCTTTTGTCAATTTTTTCTTCAATCTTTCCATCTCAACAATGTAATCTCCTGTGAGAATAATATCATCTACATACAAAATTAAAATTGCAATTTTACCAACATTAAAGAACTTCATGAACAGAGTATGGTCTTATTGTCCCTACATATATCCTTACCTTTTACCGACCAAGTAAATTTTTCAAACCAAACCATTAAGGATTGCTTGAGACCATATAGAGATTTTTGTAGTTTGCACACATTTGAACCAAACTTATCTTCAATGCCAGGTGGACTATCCATGTATACTTTCTCTTCCAAATCACCATTCAGAAAAGCATTTTTTACATCAAGTTGGTTGAGAGACTAGTCTAAATTCACCGTCAAGGACAAAAGAACTCTAATAGTGTTTAATTTGGCAACAAGAGCAAAAGTCTCTGAGTAATCAACGTCATATGTCTGAGTAAACCCTTTAGCAAACAAGCTTGCCTTGAATCTTTCAACTGTGTTATCAGAATTATATCTCACAGTAAATACTCATTTACAGCCAACAGTATTCTTTCTTGTAGGTAACGTCATGACTCTCCAAGTTAATTCTTCTCAAGAGCTCTCATCTCCTCAAGAACAGCTTCCTTCCACTTCGGAATTTTTAGAGCCTCCTGTACATTTTTTAGAATTTTTACAGCAGGCAACTAAGAGGTAAACGCAGCAAATGAAGAAGACAATTTTGAGTATGACACATAATTAGACAAAGGATGTTTAGTGCATGATCTAACAGATTTTCTAAATGCAATAGGAAGGTCTATATCAGGATACTCGACATGACTCTTAAGAACAGAAGAAGACTTACCTATATCAAGATGATGTGTTGGATTATCTATTGGTTCGGAATCTTGGAAGGGTCGAAGAATGAGTCCTTCATTTCTCTGTTTATGGTTTCTTCTCAGGAGAGGTGCAAATGCATGCCTGTACTGGTGTTTGAGGAACATGAACTGCTTTGCCGGCTGCAGTTTGCAATGCCACTTGTCCGTTGGTGATCATCTACCTCCCCTCTTCCTATTTTGACCATGCTTTGCGACTGGAATGTAGACTTCTGGTATATTTTGAGTGGCTTCGTTCTATTTTGTCGATTTTGTTTGTTGTTTTTTGCCTTTATCTTCTCTATCGTGGTTGATTTTGATGCGTTTTCTCCTTCGTAGGCGTTTCTGGTACGTGTCGGCCTAGTATCCCAAAAATTTGAGAAATTTGGTTGTGGTACTTGCATTACTTGGTTTGATTAGGTTTTCTCTTTTAAAGAGCATAATTATAACAAGCTTAAAGCTTAATAAGCTTTAGCTTAAGTAGGAGTGTTCGAATATATCATTTTTTATCTTATCATATAGTATATCTTATCTTAAGAGTATCTTGAATTCCCTCGTAGGATTAGGTTGTTACCACTTAGTTATTATCTTGATTAGTTTCCTTATTTAATTAGGACTGCGAGTCTTGTATTATAAATACAGATTAGTGCTTCTTAAATTTTGAGTTAGTCGTATATTAAGTGATAGATGTCTCTCACTTATAAATATTTTGCAGGTCGTATATCATTCACTTTGAGACTCTCAACACACCTCCTTCACGTCCAAGTCCAAGCATCTAAAGTGTAATCTGAGTAGCTCGATAACGATTGGCCCTACAAATATTGGACGGCAATAAGAACAGCATAACCCCAAAACATCATAAGAGCATTTGCATGTATCAACAGGGACATGCAATGTAAATAATATGACGATGTTTGCTTTCTGCAATACCATTATGTTTAGAGATATGAGATCAGGATGATTGATGATCATACCGCGAGATGCCATATAATATTATTATTAAAAGGAGCAGAAAGGTATACTTTTGGATTGTCATCGTGCAAGATGTGAATAGAATGCCCATATTGAGTTTGAATCTCATTGGCAAAATATTTGGAATATGGAAAACAACTATTAGAATTCATTCATTGGGAAAATCCATGTGCATCTTGAAAAATCACCAATAAAAGTGACAAAGTACCAGAACCCTATAAAACAGAAGTGACACGATTTGGACCCAACACATCAAAATGAACAAGATCAAAGGGAGAATTTGGTTTATGTTGACCTTGACTTGGAATGATAGAATGAACATGTTTTCCTAACTTGACTCGCATTCCAAGGACATCAAATGAGAGAAATTAGGAAACATTTTCTTCAACTAATTTAAATTTGTTGTAGTGCAGACCATGGAAGATGGAGACCAGAAATAGTATATATCATGTGATTCATATCTGATGCCAATCGTCCACCCCATACTTAGATACTGAATACAAAAATAAGTAGCAGTAAAGGTGAAAGAGCAATCAAAAGAGCGAGTGAGTTGACTAACTAAAACTAAATTAAGAGGAGAATCAGGCACAAAGCAAACAAAGTTTAAGGATAATGAGGGGAGAGGAGTTGTTAGGATCCTTTCTTTTAGCAAGAAAGAATTCCTGGAGGAATGGTGTAAAAACATATTCAAACGAATGAAGATTGCAACAAATGAAGTGTTTCTTATTGGTATATTGCGATTGAAAAAGAAGATACAAAAGGTTTACAACGAATAAGATAACCTTGCACTTAAGATACCCCCAAGAGAGCCCTCTCCCCTCACTAGAGCATTTTCTAGTTTACAACTTTCATAAAATGAATTCATACCATCTCTCCTAAAAGGTGGTTAGTCGTATTTATAAATCATAGGATTAACAACTAAATCAGAAAGTCTAACAAACTTAACAACTAAACTAACCTCCAACTAACTTCTTAACTCCAATCGTAACAAACTCCCTTTTATTCTAGGACCTAACAGGAGTGACTTGATTGATACCTGAGACTTAAGCTTTCAAACCATCAACAAGAGTAATATGATGTAGAACTTTTTGTTGCGATAATTTTGAGAAAAGGAAAGGATTGTCGACTACATGATTCCGGAAACATCAAAATCAAAGATCCAATAGAAGATAAGAACAAATGAGAGATTCAAAACTTGGAATTTCAAATATGACACTAAAAAAGGGAGATTCAAAAAAGATTCTAAAAGCTAACAAAGAGAAAGTTGGAAGAGAAAATGTCCTAGGTTGACGAAATTGAGTCAAATTGAGGACTTCCCCTAACATGTTGAATCAGAAGTTGAATCATAGGTGCATTCAGTTTTCACTGTTTAGTTGTTGAAGAAATCTGTATCTACATAGGTTACCAGTCAACACTTTCTTCCATACTTGGCAAACATCAGCACTAAAGGTACAGCTAGCTGCAGCAGCACTTGCAATATGAACTTGTTGAAAATAAAATATTAATATGTAAATAAATAGAAAGTCTGTAAGTATTTCTGTCATTATGTGTATTTATCACGTAAAGTCTATATAAAGAACTTCCGCAGTGTGGTTTAAACACACGGGTTATTCAACATGTCTCTCAATATTTTCTTCTCATTCAACATGGTATTCAGAGCCTATTGAGAGACAACCCTAATCTTCAACTACTCGGTGGACCCACTGTGGTGATAATTTTTTTTTCAGCGAACCGTTTTCTCGACAAGTCTTTCACGCGCCGCCTCTCTCCACGTGCGTGAGATCCACACGGCACCTTCTGCCACCGCGCGTGACGGCGCGTCTGACAGCCGTTCACGACGCCGCTTCTTCAATTGCACTCGTCTCAGCCTTCTGATTTTGTATATGCCCTGAGTTTTCAGTTTCGAGTCACGGATATACGAGTTCCAGTTCAAAAAACCCCTGTTTTCCCAGTTCGAACGCGTTTTCTGGCACTTTTTACCGACCATGATGTCTCTATCTGAAACAAAGAGCACCTTTACCAACTATATCACCTCTCCTCTCTCTGTCGAAAAATTGAATGGATCAAATTATGACAGTTGCGCCGCCGACATCAAACTATGGATGCTTGGTCAAGGTTACGAGGACCATCTCACTCAAAATTCTGAAAAGGTGGTTGCGGCTGAAACATCAAAATGGAAGCAGATAGATGCTCAATTGTGGAATGTCATTAAGTCTACAATTCATCTAGATGTTAAACCGATTTTCCGTCCACATCTCACATGTGAATCGGTTTGGAGTCAGGCAAAGGCATTCTACACTAATGACACTCATTGTCTCTATGGAGTTTGTCACGGCGTGCTGAATATCATTACTCCAAAGACGATAGATGGCTTTATTTCTTCATATCTTGGCACCGTTCATAGTGCACTTCATGATTTTAATGAGCTTCTCCCTCATGCTGCAAGCTATGTAGTCAGTAGCGGATAGCGTAGCGTATCGGCCGACCCTCAAAACACTATAGCAGTGTAGCGGGTAGCAGTATAGCCGCTACGTCGAAGAGTCTAAGGGAACATTTAGAAGCAATTAATATTTAATACCATACACATATAAAGGAAAAAAAATAGAAAAATGCAAAAACTAAAGAAACATTCCTAAGTCATAACTTCAAAGGTCATTGCTACTAATATTTCAAACATGAAGAGCATGAAGGAGAAGAGGGGCGCAGAAGAGAAGTTGGTGAGAATAAGAAGATGTTTGAGTGTGCTCTGTTTCTGACGTTTAAGTGTGCTCTGTTTCTGATGTTTGAGTGTGCTACGTTTTTATTAGAAAAAAAACAAATAGAGCATTTTTGCATGAGTAGAGTAGTAGAAGAGGTGCAATAAAATATTAAATGCGCCAATAAAATATTAAATGCGCGCATTTACTGTTGTGTTTTTCCCATAAATAGAGCATTTTACCTAGAGATTTCACTGTTGCGTTTTTCCCAGAAACAGAGCATTTTACCCAGAGAATTTACTGTTGCGTTTTTCCCAGAAAAAGCGTTTTGTTTTCTTCGCGTAGCAGCCGCGATTGACGGCGCGATGGCCGCAACCCTAATCTGCAACGCGACGGCGTTTCGCGTATCGCCGGACCACCGCAACGGCCACTTCTGACTACATAGGCTGCTAGTAATCCAGTTGAACAAAAGAAAAAGTTGGATCAACGCAGCACCTTCTTCATGGAGTACTCTGCAACTTGTGATCAAATTTTGGAAGTTGCATGGTAAGCCTTTGCCTTTAATAAATGCAACTCAGCTTGATCCTTCTGCCACTATTCAGACTACACCATCTCCACAGGGCTCCCCGGCAAATTATGAAGATTTCCTCCGGTGGGTTCAGAGTCATCCAAACTCTAGTTCTATTACTTCGGCTGCACACACTGGTAATTCATTTGTTTACCTCTCTCACTCATCTTCTCTCGGCCCTTGGGTTCTTGATTTTGGTGTGTCTGATATGTCACTGGTAATAAAGGTCTCTTTTCTTCTCTCCCTACATCTGGTTTTTACCTACTATAACTTCTGCCAATGGCTCTCAAACCCGGTCTCAAGGGGTTGGCACTGTCCAAACTCTCCCTTCCATTTCAGTTGCATCTGTTCTCTATGTACCCGAATGCCCTTTTAATTTACTTTCAGTTAGTCGATTGACTTAGTCCCATGACTGTATTATTACTTTCAGTAATGATAATGTTACCCTGCAGGACTGTGCGTCTCAAGGTCTCTATTACCTTTCTCCATCATTCAAGACGTGCTATGCCACAGATTCCCCTCATATTATCCATGCTCAGCTAGGACACCCAATTCTTACCAAACTTCAAAAATTGGTGCTTAGTTTATCTAAGTTGTCCACTTTACATTGTGAGTTGTTTCAGTTAGGGAAACACACTCGTAATCATTTTCCTGATCGAGTCAATAAAAATGTTTCGTCCCCCTTTGCTTTAGTTCACTCTAACGTTTGGGGTCCTTCTCGTATTATGTCTAATTTAGAGTCTAAGTATTTTGTTACTTTTATTGATGATTGCTCTCGTTGTACGTGGTTATTTTTAATGAAAAATAGAACTGAACTGTTTTCCATATTTGAGCAATTTTATCAAGAAATTAAAACTCAATTTGGTGTTTCTATTCGTACTTTAAGAAGTGATGATGCTCGGGAATATTTGTCCCATCAATTTCAAAATTTTATGGCTTCCAATGGTATTCTACACCAAACGTCATGTCCTCATACACCGCAACAGAATGGGGTAGCCGAATGCAAAAATCGGCATCTCATTGAAACCACGCGAACCTTACTTCTCCATGGTAATGCCCCATTCCATTTTTGGGGGGATGCAGTCTTAACGGCTTGCTACCTTATCAATCATATTCCGTCTTCTGTCCTTGATGGCAATACCCCCTATTCGGTTCTCTTTCCCCATACCCCTCTTCACCCACTACCACCTTGTGTCTTTGGATCCACATGTTTTGTTCACAATTTATCTCCTTGTCTAGACAAACTGTCAACTCGATCACAAAGTGTGTCTTTCTCGGATATCATCGGTCCCAAAAGGGCTATCGTTGTTATTCTCCTACACTACACCGATACGTTACATCAGCTGTTGTTACCTTTTTCGAGTTTGTACCATATTTTGAACCAACCCATATAGCTACTGAGCCTCATCAGGACATTAATTCCAAACCTCCTCAGGTAGTTATCCCTATTTCGCCCTCTATTATTCCTATCGAACCTGTCGAGTCTACCCGAACCTCCACAACCACTACAAACATATCGTCGTCGTCTCCCACCCTCCGTTGTGCCTGTTCCTATTCCTGTTTTTGTTCATATTCCCATTACAGACACTCCTCCGACGCCACCACCGGATCCGGCCCTGCCACCTAAGCATGACTTTCCCATTACTCTTCGTAAGGATATTCGCACAACACGTAATTCATATCCTCATTATATTGATTTGTGTTATCATCGTCTTTCTCCCTTGCATTACACTTGCTTGTCTTCTTTGTCTTCTATTTCTATTCCTAAATCCCCAGGTGAAGCATTATCCCACCCTGAGTGGAGGCAAGCCATGTTTGATGAGATGTGTGCTCTACAAAGCAGTGGTACTTGGGAACTAGTCCCTTTACCTCATGCGAAGTCTTTAGTAGGTTGTTGTTGGCTTTATACGGTGAAGGTTGGCCCTGATGGTAAGATTGATCAATTTAAGGCTCGCTTGGTGGCCAAGGGATGTACTCAGATTTTTGGGTTGGATTACAGCAATACCTTCTCACCTGTTGCCAAAATGGCATCTGTCAAACTATTTTTTTCCATTGCAACAATTCGACATTGGTCTTTCCATCAACTTGACATTAAAAATGTCTTTTTGCACGGTAATCTTGAAGAGGAAGTTTATATGGAGCAACCACTAGGGTTTGTTGCTCAAGGGGAGTATTCCACCATGGTTGGTCGGCTACACAGGTCCCTTTATGGTCTTAAATAGTCTCTTAGAGTTTGGTTTGGCAGATTCAGCTCGGTAGTACAAGAGTTTGGTATGATTTGTAGTTAAGTCGATCACTGTATTTTATCGTCAGTCAGCCCAATGGTGCATCTATCTTATTGTTTATGTGGATGACATTGTCATAATTGGTAGTGATCGGCAAGGAATACTCCAGTTGAAACATCTTTCAAATCAGTTTCAGACTAAAGACCTCGATAAACTCCGTTATTTTTTGGGTATTGAGGTAGCCCAATTCAAGGATGGCCTTGTAATTTCACAAAGAAAATATGTTATGGATATTCTTGAAGAAACGGGTCTATTAAATGTCAAGCCAGTTGCTACTCCTATGGATCCAAATGTCAAACTCCTACCTAATCAGGGGGAGCCTCTATCAGATTCAGGAAGATATAGGAGATTGGTTGGAAAATTAAACTATCTCACAGTCACCCGTCCCGACATTTCCTTCATTGTCAGTGTAGTAAGCCAGTTCTTAAATTCTCCTTGCCAAGAACATATGGATGTTGTAATCCGGATTCTTAAACACATCAAAAGTGTACCTGGAAAAGGTTTCATTTATGAAGATAGAGGACATACTTAGATAGTTGGTTACTCATATGTCGATTAGGCAGGCTCACCTATTAATAGACGATCCACTTCAGGGTATTGTGTACTTGTCGGAGAAAATTTAGTATCTTGGAATAGCAAGAAACAAAATTTTGTTGCAAGATCCAACACTAAGGCAGAATACAAGGTCATGGCACTAGTAACATGTGAATTCATATGGTTGAAACAGTTACTAAAAGAACTTCAATTTGAAGAGGCCAGCCCACTGACACTAATATGTGATAATCAAGTTGTATTGCACATTGCCTTAAATCTTATTTTTCATGAGAGGACCAAGCATATTGAGATAGACTACCATTTTGTTAGAGAAAAGATCGAATCGAGCGACATCATCACTAGCTTTGTCAATTCTAATGATCAGTTAGCAAATGTTTTTACAAAGTCATTGTGAGGTCCTAGAATTAGTTATATATCTAACAATATGAGTGCATTTGATTTATATGCTCCATCTTGAGGGGAGTGTTGAAAATAAAATATTAGTATGTAAATAAATAGAAAATCTATAAGTACTCCTTTCATTATGTGTATTTATCACATAAAGTCTATATAAAGAACTTCCGCTATGTAGTTGAAACACACGGGTTATTCAACATGTCTCTCCATATTTTCTTCTCATTCAACAGAACTAAAGAAGTTCTTATCAAGTGGGAGAAATTGCTTACATAATGTTGAAGTTGTGAGATTTTAGAAAAAATAATAAGGGTTTGAATATTATTGATAATAGCTATGCTAACTTGATTACAAAAGACTCAATACTAATCTTTATTTATAGATAACTTTAGACTCAATCCTAAATCAGGAACAAATCATAATAATAATGAAAGATATTTTAAGATATTTCTATGATTATAAATTGATCCTATGAATAACTCAAGATACTCTAATATAATATAAAAGATATTATAAGATATTTTCTAATATTATAACACTTCCCCTCAAGCTAAAACTTACTAAGCTTTAGCTTGTTACAAGAAAATAATGTTTTGCTCTACAAAATAATAAAAAAGGGTGGAAAGGCAACTCAGAGATGCAAGTTAAGTTGGAGAGAATTGCTATAAATATAGCTTAGCCAGATACATGGAATAATCATCAGCAGGAGAGAAATTCATGGCAAGCAATTGAACAAAGTAAGGCTCGTTCTTCTAAAAAAATTGGATTTGGAAGCTTCAAACCAATAATATTGGAGATTCAAAATATTGAAACTTTAATATGCTTCAAGGAGAGAGAGATGTGCTTTAGGGAGAGAAAGGCAAGGCCAATACATCTAGGACAAGGATGGGGCCATTGCATCTGGAACAAATTGCCAAGATAAATTGAGTCATGAAAATAAAAGACATTGTCAGAATAATCATCAACAAAAGAAGAAGTCATCACTAATATAATTCATATGTGAGAAAAGAGACACCACCAAAATGATTGTCGGTGGGAATAGAAGCCACTGTTATAATCTATTAGTAATAACTAAATTGCAGGACAAACACCGAAGAAGCAGCAACACGACTCTAACGAAACAAAGCCATGATCGATCAACGGAGTAAAAAACTGCATCCAAAACAGGAGAGATAACGGTTGTTTGAACAAGGACGCATATTTTCGTTGATCAAAATTGGAAAGTAAGGGCAGATCTGGAACCGTCGGAGAGAGAATAACGTGCACCAAGAAAGTAAAAAGGAAACTCAGAATGTTAACCACACCCAACTGTAGCAAATAATTTTTCACCCCAATACATGTTGGGTACCCTGCATCTACTTTACTCGTGTCCTTGTTTTGTGCCAAATACAAGAACCCAAATGCACCAATTATAGTTCCGAGTTTCCCCGTTGCTGATGATATTCCATGGCAAGTAGATCGGAATCTAGGAGGAAAAATCTCTGCCGGCACAACAAATGTGGTAGCATTTTGTCCAAAATTTGCAAAGAAGAAGCTCAATGAATACAATGTGACAAATCCTACACAATATTCTTAATAGACCATACAATAGGAAACAACACAGCACAGCAACAAACAACATCAACAAGGAGGAAAATTTGTTTCCATGTAACCCAATCATGACCATAAGGTCCACTCTCATCAATAACAACCTGAGCAATGTTAGCAACAATCTGTAACGGAATCACAATCATAAGAACCTTCTTTTCCTTATCCTAAAGGAAGGGTTTGAGAAACGACCAACCAGTACCAATCAACACAATAAGAGTGAAAAGCGAAATTCCTTTAAGGAAACTAAAAATGTAGAAAAGTATACCCCAACCTTGTGCACTACCAGTGCGCTTAATATACAATTTATCTTCAACCTCACACAAAAGATTAATAGCTTTCAAAATTATAACAGCAAGCATGAAGTAATGAATTCGAAAAGCGATTAACCTTTTTTGTAAAGAACACTGATCCAAATAGCAACGAGGGTAAAATAGACCAAAGAGAAAAGAAAGTAAACCCTAGGGAGAATGGTTCCACCAGCGGAGAGATAATCGCGAACGTTTTTCTTTCCGTCGAGATTATACATAGCGGATTTAACATCCATGGTGACTTTGAGTTGTTGATGTTGTTGTTGTGTGTTGTAGCAGGTGTAACCGTAGCCCGAAACTAGAATATGAGGAAAAATTCATAACCAAGATGCCAAGACGAGTTCAATAAAAAAGGTCATGTCTTAAACGGCTGTCGGACGCGCCGTCACACACGGTGAAAATCGGCAGCGCGTGGATCTGACGTGCGGTGGACAGTGAGGCATGTGTGGTGGCTTTTGGCGAAGCTTTGAGATGCGGGCCGATCTGAAAGAGGCAAAGCTGATGGCATGGTCGTTTGCCGGAAAAGTCGCCAAAAACAGTGGCGGTGATGGCAGCAGTAGCGAACTGAATGGAAAACGAGTGAAACAGGTGTTAGAATGTTGGAAAAGAGAAACTATGATTATATTCCCTAACTGTTAGGAACTCGGAAGCGGAACAAGGGCAAGATTGTTCAAGGAGGATCGAAATAGGTTCTGATACCATGTTGAAGTTGTGGGATTGTAGAGAAAATAATAAGAGTTTGAATATTATTGATAATAGCTTTATGCTAACTTGATTACAAAAGACTCAATACTAATCTCTATTTACAGGGAAACATAGACTCAATCCTAAATCAGGAACAAATCATAATAATATGCGTCTAATATTCTAACACATAACATGATCTGATACCTAATTTCCACATTGAGGACAAGGTGTGTCTTTAAAGGCATGGAGGGTAGTGTGGAGTGGATAGAATTGTCTTGAACCTCTAGAAAAGACTAGCAGGCACACTCTAACTGCTTGGGCTATTTTCTTTCTCTACATTCTATTCATTTTCTTTCCATTTCCAGATTCAGACCCTGTTATCACTTCCATTAGTTTCATACATGTCTATGACCTGCATTAATACAGTGAATTTTCACTCTTGTTATCACTATTTCTCTGGTGCCTATGATATGCATTGTAGGTCAGACACATTGTGACTAACAACATGTATACTAAGTGTATAAAAAAGTTACTATTTAAAAGAAATATATACCATAGAATGCTCACAAGGATTCGCAGAAGTTGCAGTAGAGAAAATAAAAGAAGGAACAACTCCATATACTGCAATCAAGACAAACTACGTTCATACTTCACATTTCAATTTAAAATTTAAATAGAACAATAAATATGAAGACATTTCTTAAAGCGCCACAAACCATGTGAACAGAGTCGCCTAAGCCTCCTTAATATAAGAGCGGTATGACATCCAAATGCTCCCTTGTAGGTATGAGTTTCATCAATTACCAGAAACCTAATTGGTTAAGAGTGAGTAAACCTCCGCAGTAAGTATAACAATCCTTTAAGCAATATTCCATGTAAACCAAACCAATATGGTGAATATTCCAAAAATAATACCTTAGATTCGATAAAATCCGGCTAAATAGCCGATGGTGGGGCAAGATTGATATGTGTAACATATCTGGATTGGTGATTATCTGCAGTATATATATAATATAAAATGAAGCATGTTTCACCATAACCTGTCCGGTTTAAAGGAGAAACTAGTTATTAGATTACCAGTCTAGAATTATGATGTAGCCATGTCCTTTCACTATGAGAAGTGTCACCATCGTATATACCAATATTTAAGTCAACATCAAACTCTTTCGTCATGTGTAACAAAGATCTTAGCTGATCTTGAGCTAACGCCTGCCAGCATGAAATAATTTAGTTATCTAATTACAGCAACCTCCATGCAAAAATTATTGAGGGAGAGGGACTATATGACTATCTTAAAGGACTTGGAATTTAGAATAAGAAATTAAATAACAGACTGAGAACAAACCTTTGTGGGAAATATGTACATAGCACATGATGATGGATTCTTAAGTAGCTCTTCTATAACAGGCAGGTTGTAACAAAGAGATTTACCACTAGATGTCATTGTAGCCACAACAACATTCTTCCCAAGAAGGGAGGCTTGTATAGACTCTGCCTATGTAAACCAAGCAGCACAAAATGTTTTATTCTTAATCAGAAACTATTATCTACTAAGGCACATTTTTACACATTCAATTCTGTAAATTATTGAGGAAATGATCTTTTCATTTCTTGAATCAGAATGGTTACAATTCTGGTTTTTAAATACAACCTTCCCTAGTCTAATAAATAAATCAGAATTAAATAGAAGAGATTTACTGTACAAAGTCCCTTGATATTCTCTACAGTTATCCTATATAATATAATAAATTATTTACAAAATAACCAGTCAATAAATGACTTATTCTCAGCCACAATTTTGGAATCCAACACTCCCCCTCAAGCTGGGCAGTAGATGTCAATCATGCCTAGCTTGGACCTTAAGTTCTCAAAATTAGATTTGTGAAGGGCCTTGGTCAGTAAGTCTGCAATTTGGTTCTGGGAAGGGATGTATTCCAACTTGATAATTCCACCATCTATCTTTTCCTTTATGAAATGTCTATCTATCTCCACATGTTTCGTTCTGTCATGGTGGACTGGATTTTTTGCAATATTGATGGCTGCCTTGTTGTCGCACCATAGGCTCATGGTGGAATCTGTTGGTACTCCTAATTCCTTAAGTATTCTCTGTAACCAAATTCCCTCACAAATGCCATGAGCCATTGCTCTGAACTCAGCCTCTGCACTACTTCTTGCCACCACCGACTATTTTTTACTTCTCCAAGTAATCAAGTTTCCCCACACATATGTGCAATATCCACTAGTTGACTTGCGATCAGTCAATGAACCAGCCCAATCTGCATCTGTGAACACTTTCACACTCCTAATTGGGTCCTTTTTGAAGTGAAGACCTCTCCCGGGTGTCCTTTTGAGGTACTGCAAAATTCGAGTCACAGCTTTCATGTGATCTTCAGTTGGCTTATTCATGAAACGACTTACCATACTCACTGAGTAACCAATATCTGGTCTAGTGTGAGTTAGGTAAATTAGCTTTCCTACCAATCTTTGGTATCTCTCCTTATCAACTTGGGGACTGCCTTCTTGTTCTGCCAATTTAAGGTTAGGTTCCATCGGTGTATCTGTTGGCTTGCACCCTAACATTCCAGTTTCTTCCAACAAGTCTAGCACATATTTTCTTTGGGATACGTAGATTCCATGTTTGGAACGAGCAATCTCCATCCCAAGAAAATATTTTGGGTGTCCAAGGTCCTTGACCTCAAATTCTTTAGCTAGAAATCTCTTGAGTTCTTCTATCTCTTTGTCATCATCGCCTGAGATTATGATGTCATCCACATAAACAATAAATATTGCCACCTTTCCTTCACTAGAATGCTTGACAAACATTGTATGGTCGGTTTGGCATTGAGTAAAGCCGTGACCCTTAACAACTCGGGTTAGTCTTTCAAATCATGCCCGTGGGGATTGCTTAAGACTATAAAGTGATTTCTGGAGCTTGCATACCTTGCCAATTGTTAGGGGAGTTTCTAGGCCAGGTGGTATTTTCATGTATACCTCTTCTTCGAGTTCACCATTTAGAAAAGCATTCTTGATGTCTAGTTGGTGTAAGGGCCAATCTAGATTTACAGCTAAGGAGATAATGACACGAACAGAATTTAGTTTTGCCACTGGAGCAAATGTTTCTTCATAGTCCACTCCATATGATTGGGTGAACCCCTTTGCCACCAAGCGGGCTTTGTACCTATTCACACTCCCATCAGCATTGTGCTTTATTGAGAAGATCCATTTACACCCAACTGGTTTTTTATCTTCTGGCAACTCCACAAATTTCCATGTTCCATTCTTGTCCAGTGCTTTAATTTCATCTTCCACTGCAGCCTTCCATTCAGCATGTTGGACAGCTTCTTGTACATTTTTTGGAAGTTTAATGTTATCCAATACGGTGATGAAGGCCTTGTATTCTTGTGACAGATTTCTATGAGATACATAATTGCCAATTGGATGTTGAGTGCATGATCTCACTGCTTTCCTCACAGCAATTGGTAAGTTAAGATCACTCTCATTTAGACCACAATTATCATTAGGCTCAAAAACAATATTACCTGGTAGAACTTCTAAATCTGTATTAGGATCTGTATTAGGTTCGGAATTTTGGATTGGCCTTGGAGATGTGCAGATTTCTTCCTCCCTTTGAGTTTTCTTCTTCCTTGTGTACACTAGTAGTTCTTTTTCCGGTTCTGTCTCAGATCTGGTTGCAGGTTTTGCTGTTTCTCCAATCACAAGGTCAATTTCTGGTTCTACAATTTGCTGTTGTACGGAGGTCTGTTCTGTTTCTAAAAAATGCTGCAAATTCTGCTGCTGCTGCAAATTCTGTTCCATTTTATGTTGCAAATGCTATTCCGTTTCCCAAGGTTGGGATTCTGCTATGTTTTGTTCTCTCTCCCCCTGAAGGCCAACTTTGGGGTAGTAAGGTTGATTTTCAAAGAAAGTTACATCCAAGGAATGATAGAATTTTTTGCTTATGGGGCAGTAGCACCTGTATCCCTTCTTATTTGGCGGGTATCCTAAGAATATGCATTTAAGGGATTTGGGCTCTAATTTTCCTTTGTTAGGCTGGTTGTCATGCACAAATGCAGTGCAGCCAAAGACTTTGGGAGGAATGGATGAAAGGATTTTAATGTGTGGGTAAATGGATAGAAGTGTTTGGCAAGGGGTTTTGAACTTGAGGGCTTTAGAAGGCATTCTGTTTATTAAATATGATGTTGAAAGAACGGCTTCACCCCAAAAATGATTTGGTACATTAGTTGATAACATAAGGGACCTAGTAACCTCCATGAGGTGCCTATTTTTCCTCTCTGCAATACCATTTTGCTGTGGTGTGTTCACACAGCTGGTTTGGTGAATTATTCCATGCTTGAGAAGGTGAGATTTAAGGGAGTGGTGATAGTATTCACGGCCATTGTCAGTTCATAGGACTTGGATTTTGGTTTGGAATTGAGTTTGGATCATATTGTTGAAGTTCTCAAAGATTTCTCCCACTTCAGATTTTTCTTTCATAAGGAACACCCAAGTAACTCGTGTATGATCATCTATAAAGGTCACAAACCATTTTGAACCAGTTATGTTCTTAACACGAGAAGGTCCCCAAACATCACTATGAATTAATGAGAAAGGTTGGGATGGTTTATAAGATTGAGGAGGATAATGATTGCGTGAGTGTTTGGATAATTGACAGATTTCACATTGAAACAAATTTGAATTTTTATTGAATAGAGAAGGAAACATTTTTTCAAGGTACATAAAGTTTGGATGTCCTAATCGATAGTGCCATAGCATGACAGCTTCCTCTAGGTTTTCACCACTTGATGCAACAACATAGACTGAATTATTTCTTCTCTTCTTGAACTCACTAGCTTGAAGGAAGTAGAGACCTGCACATTCCTCAGCATTGCCAATCTTCCTCCTCGAATCCAAATCCTGAAATTCACATAGGTGAGGCAAGAATTTAGTGAAACATTTTAAATCTTGAGTCAATTTACTTATGGACAAAAGATTGCAATTCAACTTTGGAACATAAAGAACTGATTTAAGAGTAATGTCCTTGGAGATGATTACTGAGCCTTTACCAATCACTTTTGTTTTTGTGCCGTCTGCTATTCATACCATAGAATTGTCATTGCATGGGGAATATTCATCAAATAGAGTGATATCCCCAGTCATATGGTCTGAGGCTCCAGAGTCTACAATCCATGAGTTAGATATTCCCTTGTCAACAAAATAAACACATGAAGAATTACCTTTTTGGGCCAAGGCAGCAGTTGAGTGTGTGCTAGTGTTTTGAAGGGATTGTTGTAGCAATTTTTGCAACATCTCCATTTGTTCCTTGTTGAATGGACTTGGTTCAGGTGTTGGGGCTGCCAACACTTTGCCTCTTTCTGATGTGGCAGCATGGGCGCGAATGTCCCGGTTCCTAGATGGTTTCCAGTCTGCTGGTTTTCCATGAATGACCCAACATGTTTCTTTATTGTGGCCTGATTTTTTGCAGTGATCACACCAACCTCTAGATTTTTTGTAGTTTCCCTTCACAGCCAAGGCTGAACCTTCATTAATGGAGCTCTGATCCATGCTTCCAAGCATGACTTTCCTTCGGCTCTCTTCTCTTCTCACTTCTGAAAATACTTCTCTGATGTTGGGCAGAGGTTTGGTTCCAAGGATTCTTCCTCTTACATCATCTAGATTCTTGTTCAGGCCAAGGAGGAATTGGTATATTCGGTCTTTCTCCACCAGTTTTTTGTACTGTTTGCTGTCTTCAGGGCATTTCCATACTATATCCTCATAAATATCCAGCTGCTGCCAGTAACAGGTGAGGGTATGGTAGTAATCAGTGACTGTTGTGTCTCCTTGTCGCAGGTCATGGAGGAGACTCTTGATCTCGAATATGGCAGAAGTATTATCAGTATTTGAGTATGTCTCCTTGGCAGCGCTCCAGATCTCGGCTGCAGTGCTGTAATACATGAAGTTTTCGCCTGCTTCAGGGGTCATTGAGTTCAGTAGCCATGTCATGACTAAACTGTTCTCTAGCTTCCACTTTGGGTAATCAGGGTCCTTTTTCTCTGGCTCTTCAGCATCATCAGAGATGTAATCTTCCTTCCCTTTTCCTTGAAGGAAGATCCGGACAGATCTTGCCCATTGGGTGTAGTTTTGGCCATTTAATTTGTAGCCAGTGATGGGTATAGTGGTGTTTTCGGTCAGGCTGGTAATTGTGGAAGTTCCAACTGCCTTTTTAGGGTTTGGGTCTGTGACTGAACTGCTTTCTTCAGCCATTGAATAATGGTGTTTTTTTTTTTTTTTACTTGGATCAGGTTTGCTCTGATACCATGTAAATTATTGAGGAAATGATCTTTTCATTTCTTGAATCAGAATGGTTACAATTCTGGTTTTTAAATACAACCTTCCCTAGTCTAATAAATAAATCAGAATTAAATAGGAGAGATTTACTGTACAAAGTCCCTTGATATTCTCTACAGTTATCCTATATAATATAATAAATTATTTACAAAATAACCAGTCAATAAATGACTTATTCTCAGCCACAATTTTGGAATCCAACAAATTCATACCTGGTGACTATACAATTTGGAAACTCCAATATAGTTCAGTGCAGATCTCATTTTCTCTGATAGTACAGCTGGGATCTCACTGTAAATGGCTTTTCTGGCACATATGTCTTTGATATGCACAATCTGCATTGACCACATATTCATAATTTGGCACTAAGCTAAGTAAGTCATGCCTTGATGCATCTTGATGAGTAATAAGAAGAACATCAAATTGGATTATAAACGGTTAGAACTACTGTAAATAGGATAATTATGCAATAACAAATATTAGGGAAATTATATAATCACGACTGTGTATATATATTATTCTTTGGTGTCTAATTGAGATGCGCCGATTCACTCAAATGTTTTTCATTTTCACTACCTCAATATGGTAGGTATCTAACCCAGTGAGAAACTCTATTCCATGCGCTCACATCCGATGAACCCAATGCTATGAGAGAACAAATACCTTTAGATAGACTCTCATTTAATTAAGGAGAATATGTTATTGCAGGATGTAATGAAAAGCTTTGTAAATTCAAATAACCAACTAACAGTTATCTTCACTAAGTCAGTGAGAGGTCCTCGGATTGATTATATATCTAACAAGGTTGGTGTGTATAATTTTTACGCTCTTGTTTGAGGAAGTGTATTAGAATTGTTGTAAATAGGGTAGTTATGCATTTACCGAAATTTGAGAATTATAATCCATGTACTTGACTCTATATATGTATATTATATATTATTCTCCAATGTGTAACTGAGACACGCAGATTAACTCAAAGGTTTTTTCATATTCATTTTCACAACATAAACATTACTGGTTGTGTATTTTACAGGACACTATTGGCAGCAGATCCAGCAAATCATGGTAAATTAAGGATTTCATGTGTTATATTGCCAAAAGAACGAAACATTGATTACAGTAAAAAATAAAAAAACCTGTCCTTCAGATCCAATTCCTTTCTTAAGATGTTCAACCATGTCTACAGCCATTAATGACTTTGTGTCCTGCCAAGCCAAGAATAAGTGATATGAACTAGAACTGTACAGTCAATTCTATCCTAACAGCATAATTTAAACATCTATGAACTCAAGATGCTTGAATTTTGACTTCTAACCCCAGCCGTATGATTTTTTTTTTGTACGCAATATCATGACATTGAATGGAAACTGACCAAAAAAACATTGCAGCCAAACCTTTGGATTAATAAAAATTGTGTTAGATTTAGAATATAAAAACCAGCAATTTATTTTCCTCTAATGCTGCTTATCTCTATGTTCTAATATATGATAAATTTACATAATTTGATTATAGACAGAGAACTAAAAAAATTTAGGATGAATATATCGCAAGATGAATACACACATGACACCCAATGCAGTCCTTGTCAGGTCTTGAGGAGGTTGAGCTTCTCTTTACACGTTTTGACTTGTTTTCTTTTATGGTAAAATCATGGTCCTTGACTGCTGCAAGCAGTTCTTCAAAGGAAATTCTCACGTTCATCTCGTCTCCAATTTTAAACTGCAAATAAGTTCGATGGTAATGCACATTATTCAAGATCGCATTGATTACTGACACGGGCATTTTATTTGATCACATAGTATATACTACAATAAGACCAAATGCAAACTTCAAGTCAATATAAATGAGTACGCAATGGATTGTTCATGCTGGTTTATGTAAAAAAACGGAGTACCTGAAGTTGCTCAAAAGCCCGCCCCAGAAATTTTCGGAAAGAACTGTCCCTTCTCTTTAATGTACCGACAATCTTTGAAACATGCAGCCACTTGCGAGCTATGGAACAGGACATGTCAAGCAAAATAGGAAAAAATAAATAAAGGAATTCTTATGGAAAAGAATGTCACTGAACTTTGCAAAACAACAGAACACATCTTCGATGTCATATACCTCTTTTAGGATTATCTTCAATTTGATCTTCATTACTAGTTGAATGATTTACTACAACAATGACATCAGCAAAACACACCTTCCCAATGTCATCTACAAAACACACTAACTGCAAAAGATTCAATCCCCAAATTAGACCTTACCTTAAGTTTACACTATATTAGGTATACCACACGTCTAAACATGAATCATAAGGTGATTAAGCATGTAAAAATATAATCTTTTAAATGAAAGAAATAAACCTTCACAAACTCCAAAAAAAAATTAATCAAAATGATAAAAATCAATCAATACATGAGGACAAAGAAGGGAAAGATGCTTCATGTCATGGAGGCCAAGTTTGACTCTGAACTTCTCAAGCTGATCAAGAGCTTCTTCCAGTAGACAAGTTGTCACATTCTTACCCTGTAAATGAAGAAACGCGGAAAAAATGTTTACAAAAGCAAACGACTTCACAACGATCTTCAACCACAATGGACACAAGCAAGTAACACCACCAGCATCATTGGAAAAAGCTCCCTTCATACAAGGTCTCTTGAACAACTTGCAGTGTCCAAGAGGCAGATCAGATAAACAATTCACCGACTCCAAAACCTTCGAAAAAACCTCACAACTATGCTCTCCAAGAACACTCTCACTGTTATAATCCAGTGAACTCAATATGAGATTATAAGGAAGCTCTATCTGCTTCTCAGAACCCAAACCCCTATTCATTTCAACCTCCACAGTTTTCTCTTTTTCTTTTTCGAAATTAGATACATTATTATCATCATTTTTTTCATTAGTTTCGCCTAATTGTGACAAATCTTCCATTATATTGGACCATGTTGTATCTGCAAGATTAGAAGTTGAAGCATCGCAAGCAACATTTGGAGAAGAGAAAAACAGATCATCCTGTTTCTCCGTCCGAGTTGGTTCCTTCTTGGCGAATGGAACCAAGACAAGAAACTCGCCACGTTGGATGATAGAAGAACCAATTTGATCATGCAATTGCAATTTATCGCCCTGAAACCAGAAATGTTTGATCATCTCAGCATTGTTATCCAAACCATAGTTAAACTAAAATGTCGAGTAAATATTCATTTGGACCCTTGAATATGTCATACAATATCCAAAATAGCTTACATGAATTCAATTCAAGAAACCTACCTGAACTTGGTTAAAAACATACTTAAATTTAGTTCCCATACAAAATGCTATTTTTTGAGTGTAAATAAATAACAATTGAATGTGTCTTTTGCTAGATAGTTTTTGCTCCTTAAAATTACTAACAATGAGTTTTTCGAAATTTTGATATATTCAAGGATTATAATAAATACGCGTCAATATTTAGGACCAAAATAACCGTTTAATCCTAAAATGTCATTGTTTCTACAATACTTTATGAATTAAAAAAACTTTTGAAGTTGCAGAAGAAGAATAAAAATGATAATGAATTAGAAATGAAGATTAGTAGAAGAGTAAAGTGATGGAATAAAAATTTGAAATGAGAGAGAGAGAGAGAATGCCTTGAAAAAGAGATGGAAATTGGGGGAGATTGTGGCGGGAGGGAAAGAGTGATTGAGTAGAAGCTTGAGATGTTGAACGGTTGAAGTGGGAGTAATGTGAAGAGTGATGGATTCACCAGTTAGGGTTCGAATTTGGATTTCCTTCTCGTTGCTCTCTTCTGCCATTGTTGTCCTCGCATTTGCAACTACGTGGGAAATGTTTTCAACGATTTTTCGTTTTCTTTCTATTCCGTTCAAACAAACAAAAAAACTAACCGGACCATTGAAGTGAAGTTGGCACCATTTTCTTTGACAAAATTTCAGTATCTTATACTCAAAAAATTTTAATCATGATTTACTATTTTTTTTTTTTTTTACTAAATGGCATTCATTCATCCATCAATCAATACAAATTAAACTAAAATATGAATTTGTAAATATTTAAGTTAATAGCATAATTAAAATATCAAAATAGAATAAATTTAGAGTAAAATCACTAAAACAATTTATTTAGATCTCTAAAAATAAATAGTTTTTTCTTAATAAAAAGACCTCTTCAAAAATTGTGTATTTCATTTAAAAAATACTCATTTATTCTAACATTTTCAAATCAGAAAATAATAAAATTTTATCTAAAATTAATATGTCTCGTTAAATTAATCAATTTGATTATTTATTAAAAAAGAAATATTATACAAAATTCGCTATATTAATTTAATAAATGAATTTTTATTCTAGAGTGTCTAAAAAATAGTTTTCATACAAAATTTACTAAATATACTAAAATATTATTATAGACATTATAAGGCTTCATATTTAAATTTGTCTTAGGCATCTCCATGTCTTGGGTTGGTCCTATAACAAAATGGCTACAATTATTTAAAGTGCAAGGATTAGTCATGTATCTAGCTAGATCTATAAATGTTGATGGCGTCGAAATCATTTGTTGAATTTATAGTTGATCGAAGCTAATATTTTGCTCTAAGTCAGACGAACTTTGCAACAAAATAGAAAATTCAAACAACGCCGCTTTAAGACAACGAATAAACGTACGAACTCATCATATAACACACGAAAGAAAAATTAAGCTTACATGGAATCCAATTATATATCCATTATAATATAAGTTTAAGTATTTCTTGATCAAGCTCGGTAAAAACAAAAAATATTTTTTTTGAAATAGTTTTTTAACTATTCATCTTCTTACAATTGGTGTATATATATGATATCAATTGCATCAGTCTTATATAGTTTTATACTATCAATCAATTGTATAAGTCTTATATAGTTTTATACTATCAATCAATTGTATCAGTCTTATATAGTTTATAGTGTTGTACTGTCAATCAATTTATATGTCTTTATCATAGCTCACCAAATGTGGAACCTATCTTATATTGATTAGTTTAAATGAGGCATGACAGGATATATTGGAAGAAGGTTAAAGTCTGTGTGATTTGTATTTGAAATTGAAAGCTTCATGAATATAAAAATGAGGTACATATAAAGTTGAAACTAGAACTTATGCTCTTCTAACTCATGAAATTGCAGCTTTCTAGCTGTTCTAGCTAATGTAAGTCCAAGTTCAACTTTTTTATAGTCCAATGTGCTTTGTATTGAAGTTCAATTGGTAAATGGCAAGTTTTTCCATATACCAATATATAGGGTGACATTCCTAAAAGGGTGTTATAGGCAGTTCTATAAGCCCACAGAGCATCATCCAAATGGAAAAACCAATCCTTCTTAGTTGGGTTTACAACTTTTTTTAGAATTCTTTTGATCTCTCTATTTGACAGTTTCACTTGTACACTTGTTTGTGGATGGTAACTAACAGTAGTAATTTTATGTTTCACACCATATTTAGCCAATAGGTTCTCAAACAATTTATTGCAAAAGTGTGTGCCTTCATCGCTAATGATAACTTTAGGTGTACCAAAACTAGTGAAAACTTTTTTTTGGATAAATTTGCTAGCAACTTTAGCATCATTAGTGGGAAGAGTTGTTGCCTCTATCCACTTGGACACATAATCAACAACTACTAAAATATAAGAGTTGTCATATGATGGGGAAATGGACCTATAAAGTCAATTCCCCATACATCAAAGAGTTTTGCTTCAAGTACCATGCAATGGCATTTCTTGCTTGCTTGATATATTACCAACTCTTTGACATATATCACAAGTTTTTACCATTGCATGAGCATTTTCGAAGAGAGTTGGCCAGAAATAACCTAATTGAAGTACTTTTGTTGTTGTTCTTGCTCCCCCAAAGTTTCATGCATGACAATGTTTCAAGATATTACGGATCTCTTCCTCTACAATTGCATCTTCTTAGTAGCTGATTTGGATTTCTTATACAAGTAGGGTTCTTCCTACTAGTATGCCTTAGAATTATGGAAGAAACTTTTCTTTTGTTCAAAATTCAAATTTGGAGGAACCACTCCACTTGCCAAGAAATTTACTAGATTGGCATTCCAAGGTCTTGCAGTATTTCAGCGCCATACTCAAATGCTTCTCATCAAGATATGTCTCCTTAATTAGCACTTCATTCCTTTTTTTTTCTACACTTTCAGATATCCTAGAAATGTGGTCTGCAATCTGATTCTCCACACTTTTCCTATCCTTTATCTCTATATCAAACTCTTGCAAAAATAGCACCCACCTTATAAGCCTTAGCTTTGCATTCTTTTAAGTAATCAAGTACTTAATAGCAACATGATTTGTGTAGACAACGACCCTTACACCACTAAGTATGATCTGAATTTATCAAATGCAAAGAAAACAATCAAAAGCTCCTTCTTTGTGGTGGTGTAGTTCAATTGAACATCAATTGTGGTCTTGCTAGCATAGTAGATAGTTCTTATGCCTTTGACCCAGAATTGCCCCCACAACATAGTCACTTGCATTGCACATTACTTCAAATGGCTTTTCCCACTCATGAGTTGTGATGACAGGTGTTGTGATAAGTGTTTTCTTCATAGTGTCAAAGGCATTCACACATTCAACACTAAATTCAAAGGATACATCATGTTGTAGCAATTTACAAAGTGATTTTGAACTTTGAGAGACATGTCCTAGGAAGCTTCTCACACCTTTAAAAGAAGTATGGTGTGGCAACTTTTCAAATACTTCAATTTTTGCCTTATCCATTTCCAAACATTTCTTAGAAATCTTATGTCCCAACACAATACCCTCTTGACCATAAAATGGCATTTCTCCCAGTTTAGTACCAAATTAGTTTCTTCACATCTCTCCAATACTTTCTTCAAGTTTCTCTAAACATAAAAAATTCATCCATAAATATTTCCATAGATTTCTCAATCAAATTAGAAAAGGTGGACATGATGAACCTTTGACATGTTGTAGATGCATTACTTCTAAAAGCAAATGTTCCATAAGGGCATGTGAAAATTGTTTTCTCTTGATCTTCAAGTGCTATAGCAATTTGGTTATAACCTAAGTAACAATCTAGGAAGCAGTAATACTTCTGGCCTGCCAATCCATCCAACATCTTATCAATGAAGGGCAAGAGGAAATAACTTTTCCAATGGTCTTGTTGAGCTTCATGTAGTCCATACAAACCCTCCAACATGTGACAGTTCTAGTTGGAATCATTTCATTATTTTCCTTCTACACTATAATAAATACTCATTTCTTAGGCACACACTACACATAACTAACCCACACACTATATGATTTTGGATAAATAATCCTTGAATCCAGTCACTTGATTATCTCTTTCTTGACTTCATATTTCATTACAGGATTCAATCTTCTTTAGCCTTCAATGTTATTCTTGGAATTGTCCTATAATAAGATTCAATGCATACACATAGTTGGACTAATCCACTTAATGTTTGCCATTTGCCAACCCATTATCTTTTTATGCTTCTTCAACACATACAACAATAACTCCCCTTGAGTGGAATCCAACAATGAAGAAATTATGGCCGGATGTGTGTCATTCAACCCCAAATACACATATTTTAAAAAAAGGGAAAGGGAGATTCATTGGATGGCAAATTATTTATAAAACTATCACTAGTCAACTCTAGTGGTTCATACCTTGTTGTCCAAAGCATAGGTGGAGGTAGCTCTGATTCCTTGAGCTCTAGAATCTCATTTTGCAATTGGTCTATTTCATCCAAGTGATTAAAATCTAGCAGTTCTTCCTATTTGAAAAATTACGTATCTACCAATGAATCCACAAATCTGATAAGGGAACATTTTTATTGTCCTTCATCAGCGTACTATTGACACCTAAATTTGTCAACTAATTTTTAGACATTTTATAAAAAAAATAAATACATAAAAATTGAAATAAAAAATAAATAATAATAAAAATAAATAATTAGGACTATAAACATTAGACAATCATAGGTGCTTTTGGTTCATGTTTGTCTTTTGTCGCATTCGGTTTGTCTGCAAAAAAGGAGTCGACGCCAATTTTTTTTTAAAAGGGAAATTAGATAAAACCTAAGATAAAGTTCTTGAACCAAAAAATGAATTCGGGAGTCGATTACCAGTAGAGAAAGTAATATTACCCTACATCGTCCGTTAAAACGATTACCCTATAATTAATTGTATACAAATTATTCATTTATTTATTCATTTTGCCCCCTACAAGAATAATAAAAGGGAAAATAAATTATTTACATTAATAAAAGAAAGAAATTTTTATTTATTATTAAATTGGTTTGACAAGGAGAAAACCTTGCTCCTACATATCCCCAGGTATAATAGGGAAATCAAAACACATGTAGTTCTTGGTTAAAAAATATTTAGGTGTTGTCTGATTTTATTATTACTCAATTTTAATTATTTTATTATTATAATTATTATTATATATGTAAAAAAAAGGTAATAATAATAATAATAACGAAAAAGAGGTGAGATGTATGTTCACGGATTGTTTTTTTTTTTAAATTTTTTATTTGGTTTTAGAGTTAAGAAAAATTAGTTCTTTGTTAGAAAAAAACAACAGTAATGTGACAGTATGAAAACGAAACAGATGGACGCGACATTGAAACAAAATATGTAGCATGTTAAAGAATTTTGTTAGTGCGTTGTCGGATCTGTTACCACACAAAGGCCACTAACGGCTAGAGGGTGAGTGATGCGGCGTGGCGAGCGAGGATGAATTACATTCGGCGGCGACTATTAATTCTAATCGTTAAAAAAACTATTTATTTATATAGTTTGTTGTTATGGTGTTTTTGGTTATTTGATAAACCATGATATGATTTTTGTATTATGTTCCAATAGGTGAAGTTTTTTTTACTTGGCGTTAGTTTATAAGCATCAATTATTTATATTTTTTTTTACTATCTGTGTTGCAAAACAATTTTAGGAACAAGGACAATAGATTAAAAAAAATGAAAGCTTAGAAAAACTAAATTGCAATTTTTTTTATAAAAATTGAAGCAATAATAAAAAGAAAATAAGAGGAGTATAAGAACATTGATACCTTACTGCTCAATTGGTTTTCCTGGAGTGACTTTATCAAAGTTTCAATTGTCTACTCCTCCCTATTTTTGCCTCTTATTCTATCTATTTTTTTTTTCAATCGTGCTCTCCTCCTTCACTACTCTTGGTGTCGATTATTTAAAGACTTTTTGAGTGTAGATTACAAAAGACAAGGAAATAATTGTGGATTGATTACCATTTTTATTACTATTCATCAATTTCTTTTTGGTTTCTTTCCACTCAAATGATCACCATTATGCTGATTTTTATTACTATTCATCAATTTCTTTTCGGTTTCTTTTAATTCAAATGATCACCATTACTGATTTTTAATACCATAAATCCATTTCTTTTCGGTTTCTTTTCCTCCGATTGATCACTATTATACTGATTTTTATTACCATCAATCCATTTCTTTTTTATTTCTTTTTATTCAATTATGTACTTTTTTTTATGTTTTAAAAAAGAGTGAACGTCTGAACAGGAATTCGAGGCAAACAAGAACCAGAAACACCCATGATTGTCTAAAGTTTATAGTCTAATTATTTATTTTTTATTATTTTTATATATTTATTACTATTATTATTATTTATTTATAAAATGTCTAAAAAAAGCAGACAAAATTAGGTGTCAACAGCTGCCCCTCTTTACTTGGAATTTACTTGAGAATCAATGTAAAGATAAGTAAAGATGACAACTCTAATTTTGTTCGAAAATAATTTTTGAAGAAGGGTGCAAGTCTTTTTCCCGACATCAAGATATTGGTCGTTTTCTCGGCTTCGGGTGCCAGTCGTTTTCTCGGCTTCAAAGTGCAGGTTGTTTTCTCGACTTCAGGTGCGAGTCGTTTTCGTAGCTTCAACATGCGGGTTGTTTTCTCGGCTTTAAATTTATGAAATGTCATGAATGAATGAATATGTTTGTTATTATTATTATTTTTATTGGACACGATCATTCAAATCATGGATGAGAATGACACTTATACATTTTTCTTGAATTGGATATCTTTGATCTCTCTTTTGTCCTCTTCTCTTTTTTCCCTATTTTTTTAAGAAGAAGAATTACTGTTGTGATCTTAAGTTGGATCTCAGGTTGTCATTTGCCTTGTACCCTAAACAACCTCTACTATATTCGACTTTATCACAATTAATTATATTGAGGTATGGTATATGTTTTACTTTCCAGTACATGATAATCATAAGGTGCATTCGGAAAGAGGGTTAAATTATAAAGATGAGAAAAGTATATATCAATACATTGAGGTTCAATATTCGTCGTAAAAAAGAATATACATAAAATTAAACAAAAGAAATGGGTGAAAGACCCGACTTGGTTACTAGTAATTTAAAGGTAGACTGTACTAACTTCTCGTGCCATAGTCCAATTCATATTGTTGATCCTATCCTTTTGAGTATACATTCTTTGTTTTTGTCGTTGATGTTTTTCTTCTTCTCCTAGGTTGTCTTTTCAGGTTTACAACCCAAAGGGTATTTATTATAATTTTTTGTACCCTAATTTTTGCCTAGGTTACCCCTTTCAGTTTTCAACCTAGCGGGTATTTATTACTTTTTTTTTTCTGTACCCTAATTTTTTCCTAGGTTTCCCATTTCAGGTTTTCAACGTAGCGGGTATTTATTACTTTTTTTTTGTATCCTAATTTTTGTCTAGGTTGCCCATTTTAGGTTTTCAACCTAGTGGGTATTTATTACTATTTTTTGTGTACCCAAATTTTTGTCTAGATCGCCCTTTCAGGTTTTCAAACTAGCGGGTATTTTTTTCTTGTACCCTAATTTTTTCCTAGGTTACCCTTTCAGGTTTTCAACCTTGCGAGTATTTTATAATTTTTGCCTAGGTTGCCCTTTCAAGTTTTCAACCTAGCGGATATTTTATAATTATTTTTTTGTACCCTAATTTTTGTCAAGGTTGCCCTTTCAGGTTTTCAACCTAGCGGATATTTTATTATTATTTTTTGGTACCCTAATTTTATCCTAGGTCGCCCTTTCAGGTTTTCAACCTAGAAGATATTTTATTTAAGTATAATACTTTTTTTACAGCTTCTGAGTTTAAAGGGAGGACTAAATCTTTTCCGTCCATATTCGTGAGGATCAAAGCTCCACCTGAGAAAGCTTTCTTTATGACATATGGGCCCTCATAGTTAGGGGTCCATTTCACACGATAATCCTTTTGAATGGGCAAGATCTTTTTTAGCACCAAGTCTCCTTCCCAGAATTCTCGAGGACGCACTTTTTTCTCGTACGCTTTTTTCAGTCTTTTCTGGTATAATTGCCCATGGCATAAGGCCGCCAACCTTTTTTCTTCAATTAAATTCAATTGATCGAAACGGGTTTGCACCCATTCTGAATCCTCTAGTTTGGCTTCCATTAATACTCTTAGCAAAAGGACTTCTACTTCAATGGGTAGCGCAACCTCCATCCCATATACTAGGGAAAAAAGGGTTGCCCCAGTTGAAGTGCGTATCAAAGTACGATACCCGTGTAGTGCAAACAACAACATCTCATGTCAATCTTTGTATGTTACAACCATTTTCTGAATAATTTTTTTGATGTTTTTATTTGCTGCTTCAACTTCGCCATTCATTTTCGGTCTATGCATGGATGAGTTATGGTGTTGAATTTTAAAGGTGGCACACAATTCATCCATCATTTTGTTATTCAGATTTATGGCATTGTCAGTAATGATCTTGCTTGGTAGGCCATAACGGCATATTAACTCCTTTTTTATGAATTTGACCACCACATTTTTGGTTACGTTGGCGTACGAAGTGGCCTCTACCCATTTGGTAAAGTAATCGATTGCCACGAAGATGAAACGATGTCCATTTGATGCTTTCGGTTCTATCATTCCGATGACGTCTATGCCCCACATTGATAACGGCCAGGGCGCTGTAAAGGTGTTCAGGGGCATTGGTGGGGCGTGGATCTTGTCAGCATATATTTGACACTTATGGCATAATCAAAGCAAATTTTTTCTAGGGTGAAATTTTATTTTTCCTCATTAAAATCAACGCATTTAGGAGTACCATATCATGATTCCTTTTACACAATATTTTTGTTCAAGAAAAAGCTCGCGACTAACCATCTCAGAGTCCTTTGTCATTCTTTGATATTTTGGGAGGATACTCTTTATTTATAAAATATTGTTTGATATCGTGATAAGAAGGTTTCCCATCGGTTTCTTCTGTCATTACTTGACAGTAGGCAGAATGGTCCTGACTCTCCATTTTAATGGACGGGATTTCGTCGTTTCAACTTATTTGGAACATCGAGGATAAAGTAGCCAAAGCATCAACAGTTGATTGTTTTCTTGAGCAACACGATGAAAGGTGATTTTGTCAAATTGTGAAGACAATATGTAGGTAAAATAAGGTGTTAACTTCTTATATCGGGTTTCTGATTCTTGGTTAAGATGATTAATGACTAAAGCTGAATCTCCATATACTTCTAGTACATTTGCTTTTGATTCCAAAAGAGCCAAAATTCCCAAGGCACAAGCTTTATATTATATCATGTTATTGGTACAATCAAAACATTGGCGCGTTGTGATAGGTATCAACTGCTTTTTTTAGGAGATATTATGACAACCTCAGTCCCATGTCCCATTACGTTTGAGGCCTCGTCGAACAATAGGGTCCATTTTCCATTAACACATTCTTCAGACACAACCATGATGCTTTCATCCAAGATTTTACATTGCATCGACTAATGATCATCCACCCTTTGATGTCTTTCTGAGTCACATAGGTAATATCATATTCTGATAACATCACTCGCCAGTGAGCAATTCACCCTGTGAGAGCAGCCTTTAAAAAATGTACTTGATTGGATCCATCTTGGATATCAAGCAAGTCGTATGGCAAAACATGTATTGCCTCAAGCGATGGGCCGCCCAGGCTAAGGCACAACAAGTATGTTCTAACATTGTATATCTCATTTCAATATATGTAAATTTTTTACTTAAATAGTAAATGACATGCTCCTTTTTTCCTATTTCATCGTGTTGTCCCAGCACGCATCCTAATGGACCCGTCGAGGACTATAACATACATATTCAAGGGTCTTCCCGAAGGAACTAGGGGGGACTAGAATTAGAGGCTTCTGAAAACACTGTCACATTTTCTCAAATGCGTTTTGGAATTCTTCGTTCCACACAACTATTTGATTTTTCCAAAAAAGTTTAAAGATCGGTTCGCAATTTGCAATCAGTTGTGATATAAATCTTGAAATATAATTTAGTCTCCCAAGAAAACCACAAACTTCTCTTTCTATACATGGGGGAGGCATTTCTGAAATAGTCTGAACCATATCAGGGTCGACCTCCATTCCTTTTTGACTAACCACAAATCCTAATAATTTGTCCGACCTCGTCGAAAGTGCACTTGAAGGAATTAAGATTTAACTTTAACTTTCTAAGTCTTTTGAAGAGTTTATTTAGATCAATAACATGTTATTCTTCTGTTTGTGATTTAGCAATCATGTCATCTACATAAACTTCTACCTCTTTTTGTATCATGTCATGGAGCAAAGTTACCATAGCTTTATGGTAGGTTGCCCCAATATTCTTTAGACCAAAAATGAAAGTCGGTTTTTTCCCATATCTTTGGCTGCCATCTTAATTTGATTATACCCAGAGAAACCATTCATAAAAGAGAAGAGCAAATGGCAGGCCATATTGTCAACTGGAAATCATCTTGACTTTTAAATTAGAGAGTGTGGGTCAGTCATCCCAACTTTAAATTAGAGTGTACGGGTCAGTTATCCTATCTTTTTAAATTAGAGGGTGCGGGTCAGTAGTCCTGATTTTAAATTTATACACTATTGAAAATATGAAATGTCATGAATGCACTTGATGAATGAACATTTTCCTTCATTTTCATTTTTTATTTATTTTTTCAATCAACTTTTTTACAGTTTTTATTTTATTTTTTATTTTATTTCTTTCACCTGCTAACAAACATGGTCCTTGGATTCATGGATGAAATATGTGCACCACTTTGAATAAATAGTAGTTATTGTCCTTTTGATCTTTAAAGAGATTTTTGTTACATCTTTAACTTGATCTCCAGTTGCCACTGCCTTATGTGCAAAGACATCATACTAGTTTTGGCCTCTTGACACTCACATATTTTGTGCCCCAACATAATATTATCATAAGAAAATGTATTTTGACAAAAAGATTTATAACACAAGAAATTAAGATTTAGAATATGATATTTAGTGAGAAAATCTATGGTACAAAAAAGGAAGGATTCATAGGGAAAAAAAAGAGAAGATAAGGTGATCTCATATGGGTAAATGACCCGATTTGTTAGTAGTATTTCATACATGAAGTGTGTTAATAACTCATGCCACAATTTTAATCACCTTTTTAATCCACTTTGGAGGATATGATTTGCCCTAATTTATTTTCACAACCTTTTGGAATATATTATGCTTTGACTTTGATATGTTTAAACCATATTATTTGCTCATTTTCTTTTATTCTCAAGCTAGTGAACTTCTTCCTTTTTTTGGCCCTAATTTTTGCCTAGGTCGCCCTTCTGGGCTTTGGACTCAACAGGTCTTCATTCATTTTCACCTAGGTCCCCCCTTCTAGTTTTTGATCTAGCAGGTCTTTATTCGACTTTGTATCCTAACTTGTTTCTAGGTTGTCCTTTTGGGTTTTCAACCTACTGGGTCTTTACTCATTTGTGTACCCTAATTTTTGCCTAGGTTGCCCTTTTAGGTTTTCAACCTAACGGGTATTTGTTATTATTATTTTATTTTTTTATACCCTAATTTTTGCCTAGGTTGTCCTTTTGGATTTTCAACCTCACGGGTTTTCATTTAGATGTAATACTTTTTGAAGCATCAATGTGTGCAAGTAGTGATAAGTCTTCTCGATCCATATTGGTGTGGATAAGAGCCACACTTGAATGTATTTTTCTTTTATGGTATTGAGGCTCATATAGTTGGGAGTCCACTTGTCATGCTAGCCCTTTTAGATATGTAAAATCTTCTTGAGCGCTAATTCTTTCTTTTGAAGGTCCGAAATTCATATGTTCTTCTTTTAAGATCTTTTGAAATAATTGTCCTTGACATGAGGCAGCCAACATTTTTGTTGAATTATATCCAGTCGATCAAAACATATCATTACCGTTGATAAGGGGATTTTTGTTTGAGTAGGTTGCATTGCCTTTATTCTATATAATAAGGAACAAAGGGGTGCCCCATTTATAGTCTGATACTTGGAAGCTATTCCACAGTTACGAGGTAATATTTGGTACGAGAACTTTCCATTTAGATTTACTTATACATTTGATAATAAGCAGAATAGTCGTGACTTTCGTTCTTGTGAGTGACTATTCTTCAGCATGACTCACTTTGATTATTGAAAATTAAGTAGCTAGAACATCAGCTAGTTGATTATATTATTGAGGGACATAATGGAAAAGGACTTCAAATTTTTTTTAGAAATTTGTCTAATATGTATATATAAATGATCATTTTCATATCCCAATTTTTCCATTCTTGATTTAGCTTATTGAGGATTACATTCAACGCTTATGTACTTTCAACATTTTCACTTTTTGATTCGTAGACGACTAGAATATCCTTGGTACAAACTTCAAATTCCCCCACGTGATTGATATATTCAAAGCACAATTAGATAATGATAAAGGTAAAACGACTTTTCTAGGGGATTAACGTTGCGTTAATTCCATGCCCCAACATATCGAGAACCATCCAGATAGTGGACTTTATTTTTATTGTTCTCACATTCATTGGAATTAATAGCATGATTGAGGTTATGTATGAGATCTTAGCAAACTTATTTATGAACTATTTGTTGGAACCATGTTGGTTCTAAGACTTAGGATTTTGATGTTTACAAAAGCACTCAATGTAAACTTATTTTATACCTTGAATCATTAAATTAAATGTCATCAGAAACTGAAGAAATCAGAAGCAGAAGATCAAAGGAAAATGAATTCTGGAATTTCCAGAAGATGTTTCAGGATGACTAAACTGAACCAGAAGATAACTTTGCAGGCCTATATCAGAAGGAATAAAATTCAGAATGAAACATGGATCATATCATTGGAAAGCCTGCTCCTTCTTCACTACTATTGGTGTCGATTATTTATAGACTTTTTGGGTGTAGCTTACAAAAGACAGGGAAATAATTGTGGGTTGATTACCATTTTTATTACTATTCATCAATTTGTTTTCGGTTTCTTTCCACTTAAATGATCACCAATATGCTGATTTTTATTATCATTCATCAATTTCTTTTCGACTTCTTTTAATTCAAATGATCACTATTATGCTGATTTTATTACCATCAATCCATTTCTTTTCCTTCAATTGATGACCTTTATACTGACTTTTATTACCATCAATCCATTTCTTTTTGGTTTCTTTTTATTCAATTATGTACTTTTGTTATGTTTTAGAAAAGAGTGAACGTCTGAACAGGAATTCGAGGCAAACAAGAACCAGAAACACCTATGATTGTCTAAAGTTTATAGTCTAGTTATTTATTTTTATTTATTATATTTGTCTTATTTTTTATATATATTTAATATTATTATTTTTTATCAAATGTCTAAAAAAAGCAGACAAATTAGGTATCAACAGCTACCCCTCTTTACTTAGAATTTACTTGAGAATCAAAGTAAAGATAAGTAAAAATGACAACTCTAATTTTGTCTGAAAAGAATTTTTGTAGAAGGGTGCAAGTCTTTTTCCCCGCATAAAGATATTGGTCATTTTCTCGGCTTCGAGTGCGAGTCGTTTTCCTGACTTCAAAATGCAGGTCGCTTTCTCGCCTTCAGGTGCAATTCGTTTTCCCGACGTCAACATTCAGGTCGTTTTCTCGGCTTCGGGTGCGAGTCGTATTGCCGACTTCAACATGCGGGTCGTTTTCTCGGCTTTGGATGTGAGTCATTTTCTTGGCTTCAACATGTGGGTCATTTTCTTGGATTTGGGTGCGATTAGTTTTCCCGCATTCAACAGGCGAGTCGTTTTCTCGGCTTCGGGTGCGAGTCGTTTTTGAAGGTGCAAACACGAGAAGGGGGGTTTAATTGTGTTTGCCAAACTTTGAATCTTTTGCTGTTTTGTTGAATGCTGATGCAAATTATTGGATGAATAATTGATTAGACTTAGCAGCGGATAATAACAACTTAAGAACACAACAATTTATCCTGGTTCATCATTAACTTGGCTACATCCAGTCCCTTCATCCTGAAGGCTTTAATCCACTAATTCAAAAACCTTTGAATTACAGCACCTGACCCTTCAAGCCAGTCTTCTCAAGCCTGACAACCCTAGACTTTTGAGGAATGAAAACAACACCTTAACTCTACAAGTCAAGTATTCTCCTACCAATCTGACAACCCTAGATTGAAGAAGGAATCTACACCACTATCGGGTTTGATTACAAAGGTTGGAACTCTGCAAATTTTCTTTTGAAAAGCTGATTGCTGCACTTAATTTCTCTATCAAAAACACTTAGAAAATTTTGCTTTTTCACTCAAGTGATTCTCTCTTTTGAACTCTCGGATTGTGTTGAATATGAAGCTTGAGTTCTTGTATTTCGATGCTTAATACTTTGATCAAATTTCTATCAAAATTTAATCAAGTCTTTTTCGAATTTTAATCAAGTCTTCATTGATTTGCATCATGATTTAAATTTTGGACCGTATGATCTTCTGATCTCGGCCAGCTCTGGACAATGTAATCTGATCTGTACCAATTTTGTGATCCTCTAATCTCGACCTACACTAGACCATGTGATCTGATTTGTAACATTTTGTGAACCTCTGATCTGAACCATTGATCTTCTAATCTGGACCATTGATATTTTAATCTGGACCATTGATCTTTTAATCTGGAGATTTATCCTCTGATCTGGACCAAGTCTGGACTAAGTCTGGATTGAATCTGAATTAAATCTGGACTAAGTCTTATGTTTTGGACAATTATATCTTCTGATATGGACCAAGTCTGGACTAAGTTTTATGTTATGGACCATGCTATCTTCTGGTATGGACCAAGTCTTTTGTTCTGAACCATTTATCTTCAGGTTTGGACCAACTCTGGGCCAAGAAAGATATCCTCTGATGATGTTATTTTTCCTTCCTTTGATGATATCCTCTGATATTTGTCTTTGATGACATCCCCTGATATCCTCTGGAGGTGTATCCTCTGGTGTCCTCTGGATCCATCCTCTAGTACCCTCTGGATGTTTCCTCTGGCCGAACCTTCTGGTGACATTTCTATCCCCTGGTTGCTTCCTCTGGATGCATCCTCTGGTGGTGTCATCCTCTGATTTTGCACAGCCTTTGATTTGTTCTTCTAAGTCAAAATACGATTTACATAAAATACTTTTGTTAACATCAAAACTTTGATTAACAGAACCAACTTGGTTCCAACAGTTTTCCTAGCTTCAACATGCAGGTCATTTTCTCATATTCGGGTGCGAGTCGTTTTCCCGGTATCAACATGTGGGTCGTTTTCTCGACTTTGGGTGCGATTCATTTTCCCGACTTCAAAATGCGAGTCGTTTTCTCGGCTTCAGGTGTGAGTCATTTTCTCAGCTTCAAGATGCGGGTCATTTTCTCAGCTTCAGGTGCGAGTCGTTTTCCCGGCTTCAACATGCGAGTCGTTTTTTCGGCTTCGGTGCGAGTCGTTTTCCCGGCTTCAATATGCGGGTCGTTTTCTCGGCTTTAAATTTATGAAATTTCATGAATGAATGAATATGTTTGTTATTATTATTATTTTTATTGGACACGATCATTCAAATCATGGATGAGAAGGACACTTATACTTTTTTCTTGAACTGGATATCTTTGATCTCTCTTTGGTCCTCTTATCTTTTTTTCCTTTTTTTTTGTTGAAGTATTATTGTTGTGATCTTAAGTTGGATCTCATATTGTCATATGCATTGTACTCTAAACAACCTCTACTATATCTGACTTTATCGCAATTCATTATATCGAGGTATGGTATATGTTTTACTTTCCAGTACATGATAATCATAAGGTGTATTCGAGAAAGAGAGTTAAACTATAAAGATGAGAAAAGTATATAATGCTTCTTTATAGCTTCCTTTTAAAGAAAATGCATTTTATTTATTTTTCTTCTGAAAAATAAACTCATATGCTAAGCTTTCATTTTTATTAAGCTATTGTCCATGTTCTTGAAATTGTTTTGCAACACACGTACTAAAAATACTATAAACAATTGATGCTTATAAACCAATCACCAAGGAAAACAAACTTCATCCCATTGTAACATAACGAAAAACTCATATCATGGCTTTGTCAAATAACTCAGGAAACCATAACGAATAAATAGATTTTTTTTAGGATTAGAATTAATAGTCGTTGTCGCCAGATGAAATTCATCCTCGTTGGCTGTGCCGCATCACTCACCCCTAACCGTCATGGCCTTTGTGCCACAACAGATCCGACAACACACGAGGAAATCCTTCAACAGGTTGCGTATTTTGCTACGACGTCACGTCAATCTGTTTCATTTACCTACTGTCGTGTTACCGTTGTTTTCTAACAAGAATCAATTTTTCTTAACTTTAAGACCAAATACAAAATAAAAAGATACAATCCATGAACAAACATCTCACCTCTTTTTCATTACTATTATTATTTTTACCTTTTTTTTATACATATATAATAATAATAATAATAATAATAATAAAATAATTAAAATTGAGTAACAATAAAATCGAACAACACATAATTATTTTCTACCCAAGAACTACGTGTGTTTTGATTTCTCTATTGCACCTGGGAATACGTAGGTGCAAAGTCTTCCCCTTGTCAAACCAAATTAATAAAAAAATATTTTTCCTTCTTTTTTGTTAATGTAGATAATGTATTTTCCTTTTTTATTATTCTTTTAGGGGGTGAAATCAATAATTTATATACAATTAATTATAGGGTAACCGCTTTTGACGAATGATATAGAGTAATATTACTTATCCTACTCGTAATCGACTCCCGAATCCGTTTTTTTTTAGATCTTTATTTTAGGTTTTATCTCATTTTTCCTTTAAAAAAAATAAAATTGGTGATGACTCCTTTCTTGCGGACAAACCGGACGCGACAGGTACTTCATGGCTATTTGAATATTGAAGGTGATATGTTGGTCATTCACCCTCATAGTCAACTTCGTTTTTTTTTTCATCCACAGTGTCCTTCTTGTAGCAAGGAAATGCCTTCCAGAATGATAGGAATCTCCTTATGAACTTCAAATTCAAGGATAATAAAGTCTGTTGAAAACACAAACTTAAAAACCCTGACCAATACATCATTATTCTCCCTTTAGGCTGACAAATGGAATTGTCAACCAGTTGCAGGTTGAATGTAATGAGGTTGATGCTAGATACCAAATCTCAAAGTGCTATTCCATAAATAGATTTGACCTATGGAACATGGAATAGTGAAATTGTGAGGGTCTTGCATTTTTGCAGGAAGCTTTTGTTGCAACATCGTAGTGCATTCCTTAGTCAAAGCTACAATTTCAAACTCCCCAGTTCTCCTTCTTTTGGTGATTATGTCTTTCAGAAACTTTGCATAATTTGGCCTTTATTGCAATGCCTATATCAAAGGAATGTTGATACTAAGTTTCTTCAAAACATCAAGGAATTTGTTGTTTTGTTTCTCCCTTACAACTTTTCTAAATCTCTGGGGGAGCGAAGATGGTGGAACTTCAGAAACCAGCTTAGGCATGCTTTCAAGGGTTGCATCATCTTTTAATCATGCACTGTTTTTCTCTGAACTATAGACCCCTCAGTTTTTGGTTCTGCATCCACCCCATTATTATGCACTTTGTCATTATGTTTCATAATAGCTTCCATCTCTTTGTCATCACTGTCAATATGTTTTCCACCCCTCCAAACCAACGGCATTGACTTGTTCCTTACCTTTCACTAATTCAAAAGTTTAACTCATTGTATTGCTAGGAAGAGAACAACTAGGTCTTCCATTCACAACTATAGAAAGTTGGCCCAATTGAGTCTCCAAGTTTTTGATTGCTACTCCTTGCTTCTAAATAGTGGCCTCAGTTTTAGCCATACGGGAATCACTCTTTGCCATGTATGAATCTGTCTAGAGTAATAATTCCTTTAACAGATGGTTCCTTTGTTGCTTGAGCTGGTACTACTAGTAAACCAAGAAGCTGAATAGGTTTTTCTAGTTGAGCACTACCATGATTACTCCATGAAAAGTTGCGATGATTTCTCCACCCTAGATTATAGCGGCTTGAGTAAGGATTATTTCTATTCACCACATAATATAATAAGAAAGGATTATTAAGACATTTTTCATAAACATGCCCTCCCTCACAATATATGCATGCTACATCGTTGGTAGTACCAGGTACCACTTCTACTGGTGTTGCAGTTTTTGGTGCAAGTGCGGCAATTGTTGGAACCAAGTTGGTTCCTTCAATCAAAATTTTGATGTTAACAAAAGTATTTTATGCAAATTGTAATTTGACTTAGAAGAACAAATTAGAGGCTATGCAAAATCAGAAGATGACACCACCAAAGGATACGTCCAAAGGAAGCAACCAGAGGATAAAAATGTCTCAGAGGTTTCGGCCAGAGGAAACATCCAGAGGATACTAGAGCATACACCCCCAGAGTGAAGGTGCAAACACGAGAAGGGGGGTTGAATTGTGTTTGACTAACTTGAATACTTTTTAGTTTTAAGTTAAAACCTGTTATGTATGAATTAAAACAGAGTTAGCAGAGGATATAAAGTAAATAAAAACTCAGAACTTTAAACTGGTTCACCGTTAACTAGGCTACGTCCAGTCCCTTCACTTTGAAGGATTTCACTAATTCAAAAACCTTGAATTACAAAGTACCACCGACCCTCCAAGTCAGTCTTCTCAAAAAGTTTAACAACCCTAGACTTTTAAGGAAAAGAACCTTGAATCTAATTGCTAAGTAATCATCTACTCCTTCTGACTCCCTCAGACTGTAGACTATACTTCAACAACTTAGACCTAACACAAGGGAAAGAAAAACTTAGAGTATTTGCTTCTAGAAAGCCGATACTCACAATTGACCTCACTGAAAACTCAAGTATTTTGCTTTTGGAAGTGTATGACTCTCAAGTATTTTCGATGTTAAGTCTTCTGCCTTGAGGCTCCTTTTATAGATGAAAACTAGGGTTTCTTCCATGATTAAATTCGAGCTGAATCTGCCTAGATTCTCTTGCAAAAATAACTTGGCCAATCGAGTACCACTTAAGTAAAAACCATATCTTTTTAAGCTTCAAATTGCATTCGAATTTCTCCAAGTCTTCAGTAATTTTTTAATCAAATCCCCTTAATACTTCGATCAAGTTTCTATCCAAATTTAATCAAGTCTTCTTCGAATTTTAATCAAGTCCTTACTGATTTTCATCATGATTAAAATCTGGACCGTTTGATCTTCTGATCTCGACCACATCTGGACCATACAATCTGATCTATTGTGATCCTCTGATGTCGGCCAACACTAGACCACATGTTCTGATCTTCTGATCTCGGCCAATCACTGGACCATATGATCTGTTCTTCTGATCTCAGCCAACACTGGGCCATATGATTTGATCTTCTGATCTCGGCCAACACTGGGCCATGATGCTTAAATCTGGACCATTGATCTGAACATTTTCCCTCCGATCTGTACCAATTCTAGTATGAGTCTGGATTGAACTGAAATTAAATATGGACTTATGATACTTTAATCTGGACATTTACCTTCTGATCTGGATCAAGTCTAGATTAAATCTGGACAAACATTTCTTCTAATCTGGACTTAGTTTTATACTCTGAACCATGCTATCTTCTGGTCTGGACCAAATCTGAACTAAGTCATTTGTTCTGGACCAGTTATATGAAGCTCTGATTAAGTCTTGACTGAATCTTGTTTCATGATCAGGCTATCTTCTGGTCAAGATTAATTTTTGACCAAGTCTAACTTATGATTCCTTCTGGTTTGGAATAAGTCTCCCTCTGACAAGCTTCCTTCTAGTCTGGACTGGGTCTCCTCTTGGACTCTACTTCTTTCTGATCTGGGCCAGGAAAGATATCCTCTGATGATGTTATTTAAACTTTGATGATATCCTCTAGAGGTGTATCCTCTGGTGCCTTCAGGATGCATTCTCTAGTACCTTCTGGATGCATTATCTGGCATAACCTTCTGGTGACATTTCTGTCCTCTGGTTGCTTCCTCTGGATGTATCTTCTGGTGGTGTCATCTTCTGCCTCTTGTGACAAATATCCCAAAAATACACTTAATATTAATTCCATAATTTTAATTTAAAAATTAAGGGTCTTACAGTTCCTTTAAGATATCTCAAAATTCGTTTAACAACAGTTAAATGGGATTCCTTAGGGTCAGTTTGAAAACGGGCACAGACACAAACACTAAACAAAATGTCAGGTCTAGAAGCAGTTAAATAAAGAAGGGATCCAATCATACCTCTGTATGTTTTCTGGTCTACCTTTTGGCTGGTTTCATCTTTCTCAAGTGACCAGGTTTGGTGCATGGGGGTGGCCATAGGCTTACAGTCACTCATCTTGAACTTTTTGAGAAGTTCTTTAGTGTATTTAGATTGGTGAATGAGTATACCTGATTTACCTTGGTGAATCTGAATTCCCAAGAAGAACTTAAGTTCTCCCATCATGCTCATTTGGAACTCTTTCTGCATTAGGTCAGAAAACTCCTTGCACAAAGTGCCATTAGTGGATCCAAAGATGATATCATCAACATAAACTTGAATAACCAAAATATCATTTTTAATGGATTTCCTAAATAGAGTATTATGAATCTGGCCTTTATCAAATTCATTCTTAAGCAGAAAGTTACTAAGTCTGTCATACCATGCCCTTGGTGCTTGTTTTAAACCATATAAATATTTTTTAAGTTTAAAAACATGGTTTGGAAAATCAGAATTTTCAAATCCAGGGGGCTGTTTGACATAGACTTCGTCACTTATATAGCCATTTAAGAATGCACTTTTAACATCCATTTGATACAGAATTATATCATGATTAGCAACAAATGATAAAAGAATTCTAATTGCTTCTAACCTGGCCACTGGATCAAAAGTCTCAGTGTAATCAATACCTTCCTGTTGACTGTATCCTTAAGCTACAAGTCTGGCTTTGTTCCTTACCACTTCACCTTTTTCATTGAGTTTATTCTTGAAAAGCCACTTGGTTCCAATAATTCTTTTGTTTGGTCTGGATACCAGATCCCAAACATCATTCCTTTAGAATTCATTCAGCTCTTTTTGCATTGCAAGTATCCAACCTTCCTTTGCCAGAACCTCATCAACATTGCTTGGTTCAATTGTTGAGAGTAAACCAAACAGACTAGTTTCTCTACTTGATCATCTGGTCTTTAAAGGTTCTGTTGCACTGCCAATAATGAGAGATTCTGGATGTGAAGACTTGTACTTCCATCCATTCTTCTTCCTTGCTTTCATCTTTATCTTTCTCAGGTTCTGCTGCTGGTCCAGCTTCTGGTTCCTGTGCCTATGGTTCACCTGCAATTTCCTCATCTTGCTTTGACTTTTCAGAGTCAAGCTTTTTATCGTCAAACTTAATGTGGATTGATTCTTCCACAGTGTTAGTTTCCTTGTTAAACAATCTATAAGCTTTTGATCTCTCAGAGTAACCAATAAAGGTTCACTTTTGAGATCTAGAGTCAAACTTAGCTAGATTATCTTTAGTGTTCAACATAACAACAAGTACAGACAAATTGCTTGAAATAGGAAATGTTAGGTTTCTTACCTTTCCACATTTCATATGGAGTTTTATTTAAGATTGACCTGATGTACACTCTATTCTGAATGTAGCAAGCTGTGTTGACAGCTTCTGCCCAAAGGTAGGTGGCAAGCTTCATATCATTCAGCATGGTTTTGGCAATCTCCTGTAGTGATATATTCTTTCTTTCCACCACTCCATTCTGTTGTGGTGTTCTGGTGGATGAGAAGTTGTGAGAGATGCCATTCTCATCACAGAATTCTTCAAAGTATTTGTTCTCAAATTCACCTCCATGATCACTTTTGATGGTTATGATCTTGACACCCTGGTCATTCATTACTTCCTTACAAAAAGAAATAAACACTTTGTGATATTCATCTTTGTTCTTTAAAAATTTTACCCAAGTCCACCTTGAGTAATCATCAACAATCACAAATCCATATTTCTTACCACTGAGTTAAGTTGTTTAAATAGGACCAAACAGGTCTAAGTGAAGCAGTTCAAGTGGTTAAGAGGTAGAAACACATTTTTTAGTTTTAAAAGAGCTTTTAGTTTGTTTACCTCTTTGACATGCTTCACACATAATCTCAGTTTTGGAACTTACCTTGGGAAGCCCTCTTACCAACTGGAATTTGCTCAACTCAGATATAAGTCTAGGGTTTGCATGCCCTAGTTTCTTGTGCCAAATCAGATTCTGCTCACTTACAGATAATAAGCAATTAACATGTTGCTTAGCAAGACCAAACAAATCAATCTTATAAACATTATCTTTCCTAATGCCAGTAAACAAAACAGATTTATCAAGTTGACTAACAGCTTTGCATGTTTTCTGGTTAAAGATGACATCATATTTGCAATCACTTAGTTGACTTATGCTTAAAAAGATTATGCTTCAGACCTTTTACTAACAGAACATTTTTAATAGAAAGGGAAGAAGATTTGTTACCAACTGTTCCTGTACCAATAATCTGACCTTTCTGGTTTCCTCCAAAGGAAACTTTGCCTCCATTTTTCATGGTCAGATCCAGAAACATAGATTTGTCTCCTTTCATTTGTTTAGAGCAACCACAGTCCAAGTACCATGATTTATGTTGCTGATCAGTTCTTGCTTCAGAATCAGAGTCAGAGTCAGACTCAGACTCAGTTCGAGCCATCAGAGCCAATTCAGCTTCTGGCCTGTTTGAGGAGTTTCCTTGATTCTACTTTGGTTGATAGATCATGTTCCTCTGATGATTCTGGAACATGTTTTGGTTCTGGTAACATGGATGAATCTAGTGATTATGATAACCTTGATGATTCTGGTGATTTGGATGAGTTGGATGAATATGATAATTCTGGGGATTTGGATGAATCTGGTGATTCTGATGATTATGATGAATCTTACAATTCTCATAATTCTTGTAGTTATACTTATTCTAATAATTGAAGTAATTTTGATGATCATACTTGAACCTTTGATACTGATACCTGTTCTGGTTTTGGTTTTGGTTCGAGTACTGATTATGATTCTTGTTCAATTGTTGGTTTTGGTTCCAGTTGTTGTGCCTCTGATACTGGTTCCAGTTCCTGTTATGATTCTGGTTCCAGTTTTGATTATGATTCTGATTCTAATTCTGGTTCTAGTTGAGTTGACCAGACCTTTTTCCATCAGACTCAGATTGCCTCTCTCTGGTTGTAGAAGGAACATAAACCTTCTTCTGCTTCTGCATTGCCAACATCCATTGTCCAGGCACCGTTGTTGGTGTCTCCTTCTGGTTGCTCAGAATATCTGCAACATAGACAATTTGATCTTTTGGTACCCAGAACTGATTGGGTCCAGATTTGTTAGTTTTAACAGCTCTCTGATCTTGTTTAGATTTTACTAGTGGACAAGATAATTCAGAGTGACCTTTCTTAGCACAAACAATGCATAAAACATCAGAATGAACAGTTTTAGTTTCAGCAATAGTTTCTGTAAAACCAAGACCTCTCTTTCCAATATTACTGTTTCCATAAATAATAGATGCATATTTACTTCTTTCCATTCCATTAGAAATAAAGTTTTGAAAAAATTGCTGATGCATATCAGATTCACAAACAGTTTTGGAAGTGGAACAAATATTACTTTTGAGCGTTTGGTTTTCAGATTTGTGTCTTGCAACTTCAGTTTTAAAATCCTTGTTTTCAGTTGCATACTCAAATTTTTGATTCTTTAAAACTTGGACTTCTTTGGTCAGATTTTTCTTATCTTCCCTAAGAGTTTTCAGTTTTAAAGACATCTTATTGTTTGCATTTAAAAAAATCTTTTAAAGCATCAATTAACTTAGATTTAGTGAGATCAGAAAATACCTTATTGTCTTCATCTTCTGAATTTGTTCCTGAGCTTGAGCTGTATCAAGAACTTGAGTTGGTATGAGCCATCAGAGCCAGAATTGCTTCCTCTGATGTGCTTCCAGACTTGCCTGAATGACTGCTTTGATCATTCTTCCTTCTGCTTACTTTCCTTCCTGAAACTGTGCCTTTATGAAGTCTAGAGGCAGACCTGATGTGTGCCATCATTGTTGTTTCTGCCTCTTCTTCATCAGACGATTCTTCTTCTGATTCAGATGCATCCAAGGCTGCCATAAGAGCCTTCTTTTTGAATCTGGAACTCTTCTTGTGCTTTTTGCCTTTTTCCAGATTTGGACATTCTGACTTGATATGTCCAGATTCATTGCATCCATAACCGATGATGCTCTTCTTGTCAGATTCTTCATTTCCTATGTTCTTATGTTTCTTCTTGGAGCTTCTCCTCTTCCTTTTTCCCAGATCTTAACCATTTGTTTGGTTAAGTAAGCCATATCATCACAATCATTGTCATTATCCTCTGATTCTGGTGTTGCCTTTGCAGCTTTCTTCTATTTTGACTTCAGGGCCAAATTCTTCTTCTTCTTCTTTGGTTCATCTGCTTCTAGTTCTATTTCATGAGACTTGAGTGAGCTGATCAAATCTTCAAGTCTTAAGTTATTCAGATCTCTGGCTTGTTGAACTGTAGTAACCATTGGTCTCCACTTGGTTGGTAAGCTTCTAAGAATCTTCTTGACATGATCTACTGTTGTGTAGCTTTTCTTCAAGACCTTCAGTCCAGATAACAGAGTCTGGAATCTACAGAACATTCCATCAATGTCTTCATCACATTCCATATATGTCTTCATCACCTTCCATCTTGAACATCTCATACTGTTTGACCAGCATTTTAGCCCTTGCTTCTTGAACCTGTTGGCTTCCTTCATAGGTCAGAACCAAATTGTCAAATATGCTCTTTGCTGTTTCTTTATCTGTGCATCTGTCAAATTCCTTAAATGTGATGGCATTGATCATGATGGCTCTGGACTTGTGATGCAATTTGTATAATCTGCTCTGGTCTGGACTTATATCTGTCATGTCCAGTTCCTGAGTTGGATCTCCTAGAACAGTAGGTGCAATGAATCCTTTGACTACCAGCTTCCATAATTTAGGATCTTGAGATATAAAGAAACTTCTCATTCTGTCCTTCCAATACTCAAACCTGTCTCCATCAAACAGTGGTGGTCTGTTGATGTTGCCTCCAAAATCATCTTTGGATTCTGCCATGTTGTTGACCCCTTGGACTTTTCCTCAAACACTAGTTAAGTGCTCAGCCTTGAGACCGAGCTCTGATGCCAATTGAAGGTGCAAACACGAGAATGGGGGGTTGAATTGTGTTTGACTAACTTGAATACTTTTTAGTTTTAAATTAAAACATGTTATGTATGAATTAAAACAGAGTTAGCAGCGGATATAAAGTAAATAAAAACTTAGAATTTTATACTGGTTCACCGTTAACTAGGCTAAGTCCAGTCCCTTCACTTTGAAGGATTTCACTAATTCAAACACCTTGAATTACAAAGTACCACTGACCCTCCATGTCAGTCTTCTCAAAAAGTCTAAAAACCCTAGACTTTTGAGGAAAAGAACCTTGAATCTAATTGCTAAGTAATCTGCTACTCCTTCTGACTCCCTCAGATTGTAGACTCTACTTTAACAACTTAGACCTAACACAAGGGAAAGAAAAACTTAGAGTACTTGCTTCTGGAAAACGGATACTCACAATTGACCTCACTGAAAACTCAAGTATTTTGCTTTTGGAAGTGTATGACTCTCAAGTATTTTCGATGCTAAGTCTTCTGCCTTGAGTCTCCTTTTATAGATGAAAATTAGGGTCTCTTCCATCATTAAATTCGAGCTGAATCTGCCCAGATTCTCTTGCAAAAATAACTTGGCCAATCGGGTTTCACTTAAATAAAAATCATATCTTTTTAACTTCAGATTGCATTTGAAAATTCTGTTGACCAATCCTGTTTGTTTTAATTTCAAACCATATCTTTTTAAGATTCAAATTGCATTCGAATTTCTCCAAGTCTTCAGTAATTTTTTAATCAAATCCCCTTAATACTTCGATCAAGTTTCTATCAAAATTTAATCAAGTCTTCTTCGAATTTCAATCAAGTCCTTACTGATTTTCATCGTGATTAAAGTCTGGAGCGTTTGATCTTCTGATCTCGACCACATCTGGACCATACAATCTGATCTGTTGTGATCCTCTGATGTCGGCCAACACTGGACCACATGTTCTGATCTTCTGATCTCAGCCAATCACTGGACCATATGATCTGATTTTCTGATCTCGGCCAACAGTGGGCCATATGATCCGATCTTCTGATCTCGGCCAACACTGGGCCATGATCCTTAAATCTGGACCATTGATCTGAACATTTTCCCTCTGATATGGACCAATTCTGGACTGAGTCTGGATTGAACTGAAATTAAATCTGGACTTATGATACTTTATTCTGGACATTTACCTTTTGATCTGGATCAAGTCTGGATTAAATATGAAAAATCATTTCTTCTAATCTGGACTTAGTTTTATACTCTGAACCATGCTATCTTCTAAGACTTAGGATTTTGATGTTTACAAAAGCACTCAATGTAAACTTATTTTATACCTTGAATCATTAAATTAAATGTCATCAGAAACTGAAGAAATCAGAAGCAGAAGATCAAAGGAAAATGAATTTTGGAATTTCCAGAAGATGTTTCAGGATGACTAAACTGAACCAGAAGATAACTTTGCAGGCCTATATCAGAAGGAATAAAATTTAGAATGAAACATGGATCATATCATTGGAAAGCCTGCCAGAAGGAGAGTTGATCAAGACAAACAGGAATCAAATATCAATTTTATTCCAGAAGTTATGCTGACCAGAAGATGGCCTGGCAGTAAAAATTACACAGCCCAGACTTGTTCCAGACTTGACCAGAAGGTATGTTTATGAGTCCAGAACATGAAGATCAATCCAGATTTGTCCCATACCATAAGATAGCATGATTTAGGGCATGGAACTAAGTCCAAAACAAAAGAAATGAGTTCCAGAATCAACCCAGACCTGGTCCAAAATTAAAGGTAAAATGTCCAGACTGAAATATTTTTTGATCAAGTTTATTTCAGTTTGTTCCAGATCAAATTCCAGAATCTGTCCAGATCAGAGTAAAAATATCCAGATCAATGGTTCAGAAATAATTTTTTGAGTCCAGTGATGGTCAAGATCAGAAAATCAGACCATGGCCCAGAAGTTGCCGAAATTAGAGGGACAGGCTGTGCATTCCAGAAATGGCCAAATCCAGAAGTTCATAGCATATCAGGCGCACATCCAGGAAGGCTGAAATCAGAAGATCAGAGGGCTATGAAGTGTGGTCCAGGAATGGCCGAATTCAGAGGACAATAGCATAGCAATCAAGCTGGTCCAGCTGTGGACTATCGCATGAAGATCCAATGGTGCAGATTTGATCATGGGAATTACTGGTGAAGATCTCATGATATTTTTATCAAAATATTATAAAAGATTTGTTATAAATTAAATTGGAGTAGCATGGAAGTCAGGAGTTGTGGCGGGAAGCAATGCACAGATTTGATTGGCCAGTTAAGATATGAAACAAATCTAAGGCTTAAAAAGATATGATTTTTATTTAAATAAAGCCCAATTGGTCAAGATATTTTTACAGAGAATCCAGCTATATTTAGCTCGAATTTAAGGATTGGAAGAGGCCCAAATCAGCATCTATAAAAGGAGGCACAAGGCAGATTACTTAGTATCGAAAATCACAAAAGGGTCATACACTTCAAAAGCAAACACTCTCAAATTTTCATATAAGTCAATTGTTGAGTCTCAGTTTTTAAAGCAAGTACTCTTGTTGTTTTCGTTCCACTGTGTCAAATCTAAGTTGTTGAAGTAGAGTCTACAAGCTGTGGGAGTCAATAGAGGTAGCAGGTTACTTGGCAATTAGATTCATAGTGTTGTGATTTCTTCTACAATCTGGGGTGTCAAATTGGCTGTAAACAGGAGTTGTTTTTCCTCAAAGAAGTCTAGGATTGTTAGACTATTTGAGAAGACTGACTTGGAGGGTCAGTAGCAAGGTTGTAATTCAAGTTTGAATTAGTGAAATCCTTCAAGGCGAAGGGACTGGACGTAGCCTCGTTAACGGTGAACCAGTATAAAATCTGCGAGTTTTTATTTTTATTTTTATCCGCTGCTAACTCTGTTTTAATTATACATCAAGTTTTGTTTTGAAAGTATTAAAACAGGAAAAGTTTCAAGTTAAGTCAAACACAATTCAACCCCCCCCTTCTCGTGTTTGCACCTTCAATTTTTCCTTCCCTTTGATGATATCCTCTGGAGGTGTATGCTCTGGTGCCTTCAGGATGCATCCTCTGGTACCTTCTGGATGCATTATCTAGCCTAACCTTCTGGTGACATTTCTATCCTCTGGTTTCTTCCTCTGGATATATCTTCTAGTGGTGTCATCTTTTGCCTCTGGTGATGTCATCTTCTGATGACATTTTATATAATAATTCTAAGTACAAAATTAGATTACATGGAGTGCTTTTGTAAACATCAAAATCCTAAGTACTTAGAACCAACTTGGTTCCAACACAGAGGATACCAGAGGATACACCTCCAGAGGATATCAGAGGATGTCATCAAAGGAAAACATCAGAGGATAGCATCAATCAGAGGATATCATCAAAGGGAAGGAAAAATAACATCATTAGAGGATATCGTTCTTGGCCTAGATCAGAAGGAAGCAGAGTTCAAAAGGAGACCTGGTCCAGACCAGAAGGAAGCTTGTATAAGTCAGACTTGGTCCAGACTTAGTCCTGACCAGAAGATAGCATGGTCGTGAATATAAGACTCAGTCCAGACTTAATTCAGACTTGGCCCATACCAGAAGATAACTGGTCTAGAACAAAAGACTTGGTCCAGACCAGAAGATAGCTTGGTCCAGAACATAAAACTTGATCCAGACTTGGTCCAGATCAGAGGATATAATTGTCCATAACATAAGACTTAGTCCAGATTTAATCGAGACTTAGTCCAGACTTGGTCCAGATTTAATCCAGACTTAGTCCAGACTTGGTCTAGATTAGAGGATAAATGTCCATATTAAAAGATCAATGGTCTAGAGTAAAATATCAAATGTCCAGATTTAAAAGATCAATGGTCCAGATTAAAATATCAATGGTCCAAAGATCAATGGTCCAGATTAGAAGATCAATGGTTCAGATTAGAGGATCACAGAATGGCACAAATTAGATCACATGGCCTAGAATTGGTCGAGATCAGAGGATCGCAAAATGGTACATATTAGATCACATGGTCCAGAGTTGGTCGAGATCAGAGGATCACAGAATTGGTACATATTAGATTATATGGTCCATAATTGGCTGAGATCAGAGGATCACATAATGGTATAGATCAGATCACTTGGTCGAGATCAGAAGATCATACGGTCCAGAATTTAAATCATGATGCAAATCAGTGAAGACTTGATTAAAATTCGAAGAAGACTTGATTAAATTTTGATAGAAATTTGATCAAAGTATTAAGGGGATTTGATTCAAAAAATCACTGAAGACTTGAAAAAATTCGAATGCAATCTGAAGCTTAAAAAGATATGGTTTGAAATTAAAATAAACAAGATTGGTCAACAGAATTTTCAACTGCAATTTGAAGCTAAAAAGATACGATTTTAATTTTCAAAGGAAATATGAGCAAGATCTATTTCGAATTTAAGCTTGGACAAAGCCCTATTTGCAGCTATATAAGGAGGCTTCAGGCAGCAGCATCAAGCATCAAAAAACACAAGAACTCAAGCTTCATATTCAACACAATCTGAGAGTTCAAAAGAGACAATCACTTGAGTGAAAAAGCAATATTTTCTAAGTGTTTTCGAGAGAGAAATTCAGTGCAACCATCAGCTTTCCAGAAGCAACAAAAGTGTTCAAGAATCAGTACATCAATCATCTTTCCATAAGCAAATTTGCAAAGTTCCAAATCCTTGTAATCTAACCCGATAGTGGTGTAGATTCCTTCTTCAATCTGGGGTTGTCAGATTGGTAGGAGAAGACTTGACTTTTAGAGTCAAGGTGTTGTTTTCGTTTCTCAAAAGTCTGGGGTTGTCAGGCTGTTTGAGAAGACTGACTTGGAGGGTTAGGTGCTGCAATTCAAAGATTTGAATTAGTGGATTAAAGTCTTCAGGATGAAGGGACTGGATGTAGCCAAGTTAATGGTGAACCAAGATAAATTGTTGTGTACTGATGTTGTTATTTTCCGCGACTAAGTCTGATTATTTATTCATCAAGTAAATCACATCAACATTCAACAAAACAGCAAAAAGAATTAAAGTTTGGCAAACACAATTCAATCCCCCCTTCTCGTGTTTGCACCTTCAGCAATAATGTTCTCCAACAGATTATCAATGTTTCCATATTCGCTACAAGTGATGTACTATCACCAACTTCATGAACACCAACAACCTTCTTGGTTACATTAATCTTAACAGCAAGCCACTGATAAGCGCCACACATTCTTCATAAGACCTGCTCAATAAAGCTCATCCCAATTATGCATAAATCATTAACCTTGTTAAGGGTGTGAAGCCATTATAAAAGGTTTCCATTTGGATGCAAATTGGTATTCCATGATGATGAAACTTCATAAGCAAATCCTTAATCCTTTGGCAAGCCTCGAATAGAGTTTCATCTTTAGCTTGTCTAAAAGAGATGATGTCATTCCTCTTCTTTGCATTTAACATAGGGGGAAATACTTCACCAAATTCTTTTATGCCATATCCTTCCATAAAGTTATTGAATTAGGTTCCAATGAGTTCAACCATGCATTGGCTCTATCTTTCAACGAGTAAGGAAACAACCTTAGTCTAAAACAATCATCAGGGAATATGACAATCTTGAAATTACTTGCAACCTACAAAAGTTGTTTTAGATGCAAATGAAGGTCTTCAATGGTATTTCCTCCAAATTGTCCAATGTCTTGTAGCATGTGGAACATCATTGGCTTCAATTCAAATTGAGCAATTTCAACGTCAGTCTCAAAATACTTGTATAAAGGGTTTGAGGATCAAATACAACATACTCCCTAATTCCTCTAGCCCTATCTTTTACCATGCTAATGACATCAAGTAGTCCACATCTCCTAAACGATCTCCCAATTTGAACACGTGGAACTTGCTCTTGCAAGTGATCTTCCAAGTAAGGATAGGTAGTGTTGGAACTAAGTAGGTTTTATATTTAGAATTTTGATGTCAACAAAATTATTTTATGAGAACAATATATTTGACTTCATAGAGTATGAAAGAAGATTCATGTTTTTGAAGAAAATCTAAAATAAGATTTGGTTCAGAATTATAATTGAAGAAAATATTTAACCAAGTTGAAAAGAAGATATGGTCAAATGTTTTTGAAGAAAATCTAAAATAAGATTTGATTCAGATTTATGATTGAAGAAAACCTTTGACCAAGTTGAAAAGAAGATATGGTCAAATGTTTTTGAGGATAATCTAAAATAAGATTTTATTCTGATCTATGATTAATGAAAATCTTTGACAAGGTTAAAAAGAAGATATGGTCAAGATTTGAAGAAAATTTGATCAATATTTATCACAAGATAATATGAATTATTTACAAGAAGATTTGATCAAGATTTATCTACAACAAAATATGAAAAGTATCAATATGAAGAATTTAGAAATTCAATCTAAACAAAATATGAACATAATCAATCTGAAGAATTTGCAAACTCAATATGAACAAAATACGAACATAATCAATCTGAATAATTTGCAAACTCAATCTGAACAAAATACGAACATAATTAATCTGAAGAATTTACAAACTCAATCTGAACAAAATACGAACATAATCAATTTAAAGAATTTACAAACTCAATCTGAACTAAATATCAATAGAATAAATCTAGAAGAACTGCTCAAATTGGATTCAAAAATAAAGATATGGTTAAAGAACATATTATCAAAAAGCATCTTGGTCATAATTATTTTTGAATAAGATCATTGTTGACCAAGCCAGGAATGAAAATACAATTCAAAATTAAACAAAGACTAATTTGAAGCCCTAATTTTATCTATAAATAGATACTCAAGGCTGAAGAAGAAGATCATCGAAAAATAAAATAAAAAAGAGTAGAAGAACTCAAGCTCAAAATTTCAAATCCATCTTGAAGATCAAAGAGAGAAACACTTGTTCGAATGAGAAATATTTTCTAAGAGTTTTTCTTAGAGTGTGATAGTCATTGTTACAATCAGCTTGTTAGAAGCAACTACTCATGTTCCAAACCTTTGTATTCAAACTCGATAGTGGTGTTAGTGTTCCTTCAACAATTTGGGGTTGTCAGATTGTGTGGAGAAGACTTGGCTGATATATTCAAGGTGTGTGTGTTCCTCAAAAGTCTGTGGTTTTCAGGTTGTTTGAGCCGACTGGCTTGGAGGATCAGGTGCTTTGTAATTCAAGTTGTTGAATTAGTGGATTAAATCCTTCTAAGTGAAGGGACTGGATGTAGCCAAGTTAGTGGTGAACCAGGATAAATTACGTGTGTCACTTTATTCCTGCACTTTTTAGTTTTTTTTATTGTTTCTACTCCAAGAAAATCATCAACTCTAAACCAGTTTTAATCAAAGAATGAAAATTTTATCAACTTAGTTAAACACAATTCAACCACCCTTCTCGCTTTTGAACCTTCAAATAGTACTTCTTGTGAGTCTTCTCCTCCTTATGAAGAGTCTTTCTATCTCATGTTCAGGTTTAAATTCATGTGATGATTTGGACATGTGCATACAGTTTAAAGTTCTTGGACTACACCATAAATCATCTCACTATTAGTAAAAACAAACAGACTATTTATTTAGAAATTTTGAAAAGATTAACATCATTCAATCTTCAACAACAACCCCAAAAACTTGTTGCATTGAAGTAAGTTGTAGTGATATACACAGTCCAAAACAAGTAATAAAGTGTAAGTAAAGTATCATTCCCATGAGGATTAATTATGTCACCTATTTCAATGATTTTCTAGACAAATATTTTGTTTGTTATAAAAATAAAAATTAAAACACATTGGTTGTAATTTCATATGACAAAGAGTAGTTAAAGATTTAAATTGGTTATAATTTTGTTTGCATGTGTTATTATGTTGTACCATGATATAACACTCATGGGACCAAATTAACCTTAGGGGTTTTTCAACTCAATCATCATGATAATCAGTGGGTTATTACTATCTATGGGTTCACGCATTACGCATCATATCATGCTATGCTTTATTTTATCAAATTAGTTTCCCAATGGACTTAAATGTTATTCCTAATCATTTAACATTCTTTTCCAAGGATATTAATTTAATCCATATTAAATCAAGCACTTTCCATCTTTATCCTTTACCAAGATCAAAAGACAAGCAACAAAACATAGGTGATCAATTTAATTTTTAAAGATTGGATTAAACACAACTTGTTTAAGAGGAAACTAATCACAATGCAAGATACTAAAATGCAACCTTCATTATAACCTCATTAATCCTTAACTACAAAGAGTTTTAGCTCGTAGTGATCTTAAACATTAAAGAGAAAAAAATGGTAAAACACAAAGTAAATCCCCCAAGTCACGCACATGGTGATTGTTTGAGCCTATATAAAGTCTTTTTTAGCCTACAAATGGTGTTGGCGATAGTATGTTCATTGTATCTATTGGGTAAGTCCATATAAACCTATTCTTCAAGATCTCCATGGAAGAAGACATTTTTTACATTAAATTGGTGTAACTTCCAACTATTACTAGCTGCTAAAGATAAATGCATCATGACGATATTCATTTTTGCAACTGGATCAAATGTTTCCAAGTAATCCACTCCATATATTTGAGTATATCTTTTAGCTACCAACCTTACCTTGTATGTCTCAATAGACCCACCAGCCTCGTACTTTACAGTGTATACTCACTTGCATACTACAAATTTCTTTCCATTTGGTATAGGGACCAAGCTCGTAGCAGCGTTCTTATCCAGTGCTTCCATTTCCATGTCCATAGCTTATTTCCTTTTCCTATCAAATAATTCTTCATATAGAGAGGTAGGTATAGTGGTAGTGTTTAGGCTTGTGAGGTTATAGTGGTTTGTTAATGCATGTCCTACTATCTTTCCTAAGGAAAATTAGAATATGGAAATCATCTTAAAGTGTTGGTGTGTTGGATTCTGGTTCTTGTGCATTGGAAGAATTAGAGGATGTTATCTCATGTAAAGTCAATTTGGACTCTTGGATATGACTAGATTTAGAAATGGCTTTTAATCTTCTTGTGTATACTAGATTTTTCCCATATCTTGAATCATTGCCATCATTTCCATCTCTTTCAAAATCAATTTCAGTCTCAAAATTCTCAACATTGTCCCTTCTAAATTCAGTTTCAACTTTTGGTACAAGAGTCAAGTCAGGAAGTAGATGTGACTCATATTCTTTACTTGTATTATCCTCCTAAAAATGAGTTTGATCGAAGTAACTTTCTTGTTCATGGAAGATGACATATTGTAAGACAAAGATTTTATGGGATGGTGGATGGTAGCAGTTATAACCATTATGAGTGGACGAGTACTCGATAAAGACACATTTTAAGGCTCTAGGATCAAGTTTCGTCGACCATCATTGATATGGACAAAGCCTCTATAGGAGTTTTAGAGGCAATGACACAAAAGGTAAAAAAAATTTATGAGATACGATGTAATTAAAACTATCTCTCTCCAAAATTTCTTGGGAACTTTATTTTGAAATAAAATTGCCTAAGTTTGATCTAACATGTGCCCATGAATAATGTTGTCTTTTTGGCAAAAAGAATTAAGTCTATGATTAAAGTAATATTTGGCATTATTGGACTTAATCCTCTCAATACTCACTCCAACTTGGTTTTATTTATTATGGAGAAGAACTGTAAAAACACATAATTGACCTTAGATTTTTGTTTTACTAAGTAAACTCAAGTAACCTGAGTATAATCACCAATAAAGGTTACAAACCAATAGACACCTAATATATTTGGAACATTAAAGGGACCTGGTACGCTAGTATGAATTTAATGGAAATGAGAAGTACTAATTTTGGCACTAACTTGAAAAGGTACACGATATGTGTTTTGCAAGGTCACAAACCTCATAAAGAATACTATCTACATCTAATTTCTTAAAAAGGAAAGAAAACAACTACTTTATGACTATGAATGAAGGATGATCAAGGCGGAAGTGGTACAAAAGAACCTTGTCCCTATTGGTCTTTGTTGAATTAGGAAAGAAAAAAAAAGGAGTTGTTATTGTTGAGTAGATTTGGAAGAAGACTATAATGATCAAAGTAATAAAGACCATTCCATTCTCTAGCATTACCAATCATAATTAGGAGGACCCTATTGGAGGAAGACTATTGTGTATAGTCTTACTACAATAACTTAACCTCAATATGAATAGTCACAGGCACCGAAAGTGGAACGACCATGAATAGGCAAAAAAAAGTAGTCCTAAGTGGATGTAAAGAGAGCCTTAGTGATTAACAAAATACCGCAATAAAAGCAAAAAAACAAAGGAAATAGCATTGAAGGTGGAAATACAAAGGAAACATCAGAGGTGCCTCCTAGGGTTTATGCGAAAGTGAAACCCCCAAAATCGAGACATTTGATGCCATATCAAGAATTAGGGAACTATATTTTATTGAATTGAATACGTTGTCAATACTATATATATATATATATATATATATATATATATATATATATATATATATATATATATATATATATATATATATATATATATATATATATATATATATATATATATATATTGTAAGATGGTTAAGGAAACATAATTAGGACTACACAATTAAATCTCTACAATTGCGATATTTCTCAATAATAAAACTAATAATAATAATCACGTTTTTGACAAAAATCCAAAATATAACGTAATTCTTCAATTTTATTAAAATGAAATAAAGGCTCGTATAAAAAAATGGCATATGAATTATAATACCTACAAATAGTGTGTTTTAAATTTGGAACTACATGTAAATTACCTAGGCCTCAATAGTTACAACTAGCCTCAATAGTTCCTAACTAATGATACTCATTTCCAATGGCATAGCTAGTTGTCAGAACCTCCCAATAAAAAATTATCATTGAAGAAAAGGTTGAATTGCATGGGGGAGCAATCCACAAGCACAAATTTCGCTTCCTGCTCATTAGCATCAGTAAGCATGGGACTGCAGCTAGCCGCGATCAACATAGGGGTCAGCACAGGGTCTGTAATGATCGACCCAATATCATCCAAATGCCTCTTCTTTGGTTCATTCGCATCAACTCGACCCACTTCAATGGCGAGTTTCCAGGAATGCCTTTTGCAGCTACTAACATGTAGTTATCGAAGGACCATGGACCACCTTTTGGCACTCTTTCAACATCAAGTTTGTGGTAGAATTAAAACACGAACCTTCTTTGTTCAATTGGAGTAATGGTTACATCTAATTATCTATTTTCGATTACATGCTTGAGACATCTAAGTTCATTACTTTATAACAAAAAAAACATAACTAAAACAAAAATATTCTTAAGAATTCAAAACTAACTTAACTCATGTCCAAGGTATATATACCGACAAATGTTGAATGACATTTTCTAATGAACTACTCTGCACAAAAGAATTCATTCTTGAAAAATTAAAAATAAGAAAATCAAAATATGAAGCCATCAGAACCTACAACACTGAAATCGTACACGTCGAATCTTCTGCTTCTTTAGATGAAGATCATCCTTTGATTTTGGCATCTTGACAGGACTTCCAATCAGTTCCCAACCTAACCTGTCTCATTCAAAGAACAAAACAACAACAATAATAAGAGGTTTTTTTAGTTTGTACCACAAACTAATTAAGGACAAGAAATAAAAAATTTCTTAACCGTCATGGTGTGGTGTAATTGTCAATAATATATTTTTATTTTTTATTCCTTATTCAGCACTCTAAGAAAGTAAGATAGGGAGTCTAACCTATTTCCTTAGACTCAATTTCAGTTGATCCTACTATTACTGTTGTTACTAATAATATACTTTTTAACACCATTTTTAAATGCATTCTTCTACATTCTTCTACTATTTTTGAAATGTGTCACAATTTATTAGGTGTTTATATTAGACCTGTTTACAAAATAGGCCTATGAAATGTGACATATCATTCTTTATAAAATCTAGGTTAAATAGTATCTATGGTCTCTTAACTTAATTTTAGGTAACGTTTTAGTCCTTTATCTTTTTTT